>OU015496.1:86093972-86693972 GCA_907164885.2 Dolomedes plantarius | reverse complement strand
ATTTCATATATATGTATATATATGTGTGTGTATATGTATATATACATATGTATATATACATATATGTATATATGTATATGCATGTACATGTATATGTATATCTATATGTATATATATGTATGCATATACCTCGCTTTACGGCTGTTCTTCATACTACATTTCGCTATAACAGCCTGTTTAATTATGGCACTTTTTCGATTTACGGCCCACAATGTTTCGTTACACGGCCACAACAGCGGAAAGTGATGATGGCAGCATATTATAGCTTAGTGATTCTTCCTGTTAATGTTCGTCCTCAGATTAAAACAGTTTTTAAACATTTTATTTTATGTTTTTTATTATATGTATACACTAGCTGAAAACCCGCACTTCACTATGGAGTAGATTCAAATTAAATACAACTGTCAATGTATGTAATTAATGCCAATATATATATATATATATATATATATATATATATATATATATATATAAAATAAGTACGATGATCAATGTATACAATTGATGCAAAAAAAAAATATATTTAAAAAAAATCATAAGGGATATTTTCATAGACAAAATAATGTAGAAGAAAATATTCAAATTAAATCTAATAGGACATACTGAAGAATATAGTACAGTTTGAGGATATCTTTTACTGTATTTTAATATTTTTTTAGATAATGTTCAATCGTCTGCCGCATTAGCAAGGCAAAAAATTTTTTTTTTTGTCTAGTTAGTTGTTATGCATGTGACAATAAATTTATTTAAAGTACCAGAAAAAGAAATCCCATGATCAGCATTTAATAAATTAAATTCTAAAAATTAATCTTTAAAAATACACCAACAATCAGAAAATGGAGGTAAAGATTAAAAAAAGATTTCATTTTGGAGGAATTTTTATAATCTTTCTCGAGATATAAATTTTATAACCCTCAAATTATTATTTTAAATGCAAACTTAAAAAAAGTTACTAAAACAGCTTAAAAATGTAATTTAAAAAAATCTAAGAAGAATTTTTCAAAAATCTTTCTTAGTGCACCCCTACACTATAAGAAGAATCACCATGCAAAATTTCAGCTCTTTAGGTCCAGCAGTTTGGTCTGTGCATTTTATGTCAGTCAGTGAGTCAGTCAAATACGAAACTGTTTTATATATATAGATATGTGATTTCTTTTGCTTTTATTTATATGTAAGCATTTTTATAGGAAATAAAAAGAATAAAATGCTTTATGAACTAAAAACTACATTATTTATAAAAAATTGGAACAGATCCAATTAAATTTGTATGGGTTTGTATCAAAATAATTGATTTGTTGTATGGCTTTTCACTTTTTGGCCAACTTTTCTGGAACGTATGTTATCTAGGTATGGGGGCCATAAAGCGAGGTATGGGTGTGTATATATATACAGTACAACCTCCCAAATCCAGAATGTTTTAATAAATGGAACAATTTTACTTTTCCATATTACTGATAGATGTCACTACCAAAATGATCGGTTACAAAACCCCCTTTCTTTCAAGGAAGTGACAGCAGCAATTTTGAAGGCTTTCAAGTGTCTGGGAAAGAAGCTGAAATAGCAGAATTAGTAGAAATAAAGGGATAAATCAGACAACCAGGAAGTTTTAGACATTGACATGTGCCGATCGTCAGTTCACTGAGCGATTCTGAAATTATTGATAGAGTGATAAATAACAGAGGTTATGATGACAGCGATCGTGAAAGTGATTCAGAATGCCCCGAAAACGAAAGAATATCAATGGAAGACCTGATAAAATCATTAAATAAAACAACATTAGGCTTAGACAGCAGAATTTTATCTCAGAACATGAAACTATGGCAGTACATAGGATTCGAGAAAAAATAATTTCTAATAAGCCGAAACTAAAGCAACAGACATTGACTGAAATATTTAAATTATAATGTAATTATATGTTCTGTATTCAGGTTAATTTAATAATTAAACTATTTTAATTATTAAATAAACCTGAAGTTAAAGTCTGTACCCTGTTTAAGTATGCTTATTTTTTCCTAAAATTTTGTAGTGTTATTTAAAAACCTCTCAAATCCGGAAAATTCCTCAATCTGGAATTGTTGTGTCCTAAATGATTCCGGATTTGGGAGGTTGTACTGTATATGTATATATGTATATATATATATGTATATATAAGTGTATATATATATATATATATATATATATATATATATATGTGATAATAATCACATTTGGAAAATTTAGCACAAGGGGATTGACGCATAGAACTTATGGGAGATGCAGTCGGTACGAGGAGTGATGCAGTCGGGCGAAGTGTTCATCCAGGAAAACACTGATGATATTTAGGAGAGTAACAAACATGGAGCCAGAGAAGAAGAACACAGCTTTCAGACGATATCCATGAAATCACCTTTTTATTCACCTATGAAGCATCGCGAAGGCTGCAACGGCCACTGGACTTGCCCGGACGGGGTGCAGATTACATACAGGACAGCAGATCCGACAGCAACGAGAGTTAGACACGCAGAGAGAAAAGTCTTCTGTTCATGCAATATTAAATGGGTGTTTTACGATATTGATGCCAGAGGGCCAAAACTACTTAATATTTTAATTGGGCATCATTAGGTTCGTGGAGTTCACGTGTCCACCTTGGTTATCCCGGGGACTGATAGATCCTGCGCTTGTTAGAGCTGCGACCTATTGACCTGGGAGCAGGACAAGTGGCCATAAAGTTCTTGTAAAGTATGGTTCTGACGCTATAGAAGGCATAAATCCAGAGTGGTTCGAGGGCTCTTCAAGAATTTTGACATTACACTGACATTCGGAATCTCATAAACTTCTAGCACTCATATCTGGGGATGTTATTGAGTTCAGATAGTTCACATATGCCTGATCTTCAGGGCTATGATAAATTATCTTATTTTACTTTTAGGTTGCAAATTTGGAAAAGGGGGTTGTGCTTTATTAACAGAATAATTTAGAATATGCGGTAAATGTAAATTTAGAGAAGGCCGGGATTTCTTGTTACTTACACACACACACATATATATATATATGTATATATGTACAATGATTTCCGCTTATAAGAATCACGTTTGTTATTACTGTTTTTGATTTTTATAAGCGGTTGATTCTTGTAGCCAAAATTTAGGTTTTTGGACAGGCACACACACACCTATATATACATATATTAGATAATTTACCATAAAATACTCTTTAATTTACGTTAATTATCTTTTATTAAAATTATTTTTTATAATTTTAAAAATACAACTTAATTTTTAGACCTATAAATACATAACACATGATTATACGTGGTAAGAGAAGAAAAAATCCAATATTTGTTACAACATACCTGCTTAATAGTTTTAACATTTCAACTACAGGAAGGGAGAAAGAAAAAGTTTTCTAAGGTAGTTTAACGTAATGAAGTTTTTAGGAGGCTGAATATACCTCTTTCAATACTAATAGTCTCAGACGAAGATTCACCTTCTAGCTTATGTTTCGCAGTTTGATAACGTGCTGAATCTACTAATGTCATGTTTGCCTAAGTGATAGTGGGCACTTCGCCGAAGATTTATGTGTATCAGGATCCAGGAAGCCGTAACTAGGATGTGGGAGGAGAGAAAAAAGAGTCCCTATTTTTGTTGGTCAGTGGAGAAAAGTGAAATCGGACCCAGACGGAAAAAGATGCCCACGGGTCAAGCTAATAGGAGAGTGTTAGGGAATTTGGCAGGAATGCCGAATCCCTACTAGTGTAATATGGCTAAAAGTGCCAATAGCTTTACACATGTGGCTTAGGGTTACAGAGTCGTATTGGCTCGCAGTGGAGGGTGGACGATAACCCGATAAGTTTCTTAAAAGTAGGTATATTAGCCGGAAATAGTGTGTAGTGTGCAAACATACAAGAATAACAAAAAAAGTTTAATAGTAAGCTAATGTTTATTCATTAGCAGACACTGAAAACAAAAACAAACAACATTCAGAAATAAAGGTAAAAGTCTTGATTATAACATAAGGTAAAGCTCCTTGACTTCAAAGTTTGCTTAAAGTAAAATTAAACGGAGGTGAAGTAAACAAAGTTAAAAGTTTGGTACAACCTGGTTGATGTTTATGTACTTTATCACTGCACGGGTAACATACGAAGATACCAAGCTCCGATGCTAGTTGCCCGGAAACGGCCCCTCAAGGTTCTGGAAAAATCTGCTGGTGCTCAGCTGGGGATCCGTCTGTGCAGTAGTCTTGCTATGTGAGAGAACTCGGTGGCTTCTGGAGGTACCTGGATAGGATCTGGTGGCAGGGCGTGGTTCACCAAGTGCGTTGTAAAACTATCTTGCTTTTTGCTTCCTTACATTGCGTGCAGCGAGAATGCCTTTGCCCAGCGCATAACTGCTGGCTGTCACTGGCTTCGGGTAACTAACCAATTACCTACCAGATAACCATCTACCAACATACTCACCATACTCACAACTAACCTACTCACACCCCGCTGCCTAGCTGCTGCGGCTTTTATACACGACGGATGTGTGTGTCGCCGTCTGGTGGCGCGCTCGGCTGTGGAAATATGCAAATATTTTCAAGAGGTTGAAGTTTCGGTTAAAGTGTCAACCATCACGAAGGTGTAGGTCACTGGGTTGATGATTGCATCATAGCTATGGATGAATGACGCAATCAACGGTAATAGTGACGTCAAACATACGGCTCACTTAGTAAAAATAGCTTGGAGGAAAAATGGCTTTTTCTAACAGAGAGTGTTGTGCTAAAGCGTTTAAGGGGGAAACTATTATGTTATGTCTAACAAAGAAAAGGATGAATTTTATGACTATATTCCATCCCATCTTATCAATCTTTCTTAAAAAAAAGAAGAAAGAACTTCGTGCCTTTGAGGGTTAAAGTGGCTTTTTTTGAAAAATGAAAGGAAAGCGAAGTAAACATTCTTAAAACCGGTGGATTGATTCTTTAAAGCGAAAATTTTAACATGGAAATAATACATTTGTTTTTGTTTTCGCGATATTGATTCTTATAACCACTGATCACTATAAGCGGTGGTTATTGTATATATACAGTGGAATCTTGATCGATCGTTTTCGGATCCATTGTTTTTCCGTATGTGTTGTTCATTTTATCCAATCCCAACGATCATATTGCTTTATGTTTCCACATCTATCGTTTTCCCGCATTTATCGTTCATTTCAATCGGTCCCTTGAAAAACGATAGATCGAGATTCCACTGTATATATATATATATACTTATATTCATACTTGACCCCGTATTCTTGGGATACATGCTATCCCACCCCATAAGGAAAAGGTTACATAGCATAACCTACATATGAAAATATACAAGAGCTTCAAATTTTAAAACTGTTCAAAAAGTACAAAATAGTTTTTAAAGAGAAAAATCCTTAAGTGAAATGAACTGTTAAAATTATTGAATAGAAAAATTAGTGGAAAACTTACCTGAATTTATTAAATCAGTTGTAAATAAATAACAAGTATGACAAAATTCTCTTCCTGAAACCCCAGACTGAAATTAAAATAGCCATAAATATTTATAGTATTTAAAACTGTAAGAAACATAGACTATTAATTTAAATGTATCACATATACCTTATTTGAAATCAAATATTAACATGTGTGACTTAATATTATTCTGAGCACAGAGAGAAATAAATGTATCACTAGACATAAACACATTCCTCTTGCCCTTGATTTAAGCAAAAAAGTATTACATTTGACACACGGGTTTCCTTATTTAATGTCTACATAACTTTCATGAATGTAAAGACAAGGTCAAAATATTTAAGGATTCCTAGAGATATTACTTGAAAACACCAAAACATATATCTTATTTAAACAGATATAAACATCAAGAATACCTTTAGAACAGATTTGTTAAGAGTAAAATGCAGATCCTCTGAGGTTAAAATAATGTCTTTCTTTTTTATAGCAGCAAATATTGCATGACCTTCCTCTGTCATGTGAAAATCCCAGGACCGATGGCCACCACCACATTCAACAGTCATTACTGTACTTTCTAGGATAGTGCTCCATACAATGAAATATTTCTGAGGAAAAAAAACACAAATCATGAAAAATACTTCGCAAATCAATAAAAAAAAAATCAATACCCATCGCAAATCAATACCCATCCAATAATCATGCACTGCGATTTGAAGTTATACATAAAAATATATACAGAAGAGAATATTCCTAAAGGCTTAATTTGACTTCTGTAAATAACAAGATAATTTAAAATTCCTGAGTGTATTCAGTACCTCAAAGTATTAAAATTTAAAACCACTGAAAGAGTCAGAGAGGTAACAAGTTTAAACACCTGAGAATTTTACCCAGATAGACATCACATTATGAAAATATGATGAAAAAATCATTATATAATTCATATTAAAAATGGTAAAATTTTGAGGTTTTTTTAAAATTCCTTTTTTGAATGGATTTTTTATGTTGTTCAACAGGCTTGGTAGCAGAAGCATAACATCCCTGTTGCGTCACAGTTGTACTTTGATTGACTCCCACTAGGGGAGAATTTTGTTATTCTTGTTTTTTATGTAACGAGTGTGGCTTGTGTGTTCGTCAATACAAGATGTCTTCAGTAGAATAGAATATTCATTTATTGTCTTCTGTGTAAATAAATAAGAACCCTACAGGTCTAGGTGATCATTTCAGATAGGCAGAGTAGCATCACCGATGAAAAGGAAGGTGAGTGAAAATCATCTTTACTTTACTTGCTTTCTGTTCTAGTAATCCCTTTATCTATTTGTCCTACTTAGTTAGTTTAAATACATTTAAAGAAAATTAAAGAAACAAACTATTTAATTACAAAACCAATTAAAACACAAATTTTTACTTTTAATAAATACTTCATGGATACTAAACAGATTAAATCAGTTAAAAATTTTGAACAAAAACTATCGCAAGAACCAATTTGGAATGAGAAAAACTTTGCTTTTAGAGTTCCAGTCTGAAGTCATTTAATTTGTTATTCATTTATTTTTTTGGTAAGATATTTCTCCTATGTATTGCTAAAATTCAACTTTTCAGATGAAGCATACAATATGTGACATTAAAAATGCTAAAACATTGTGAACAGGATATTTTAGAGGAATTTAAGAGTTTCTTCTAAATTTTTTCCTCTTTCAATCCAGTATATTTCTCAGCTATGCCATCGTGACAAGTATGCTGGACTAAAACAATAGCAAAGCCTATGTCTTCTGAGTACAATGGAGATGTATATCTATATATATAAAACAGTTCTGTGACTGACTGACAGATAACGCACAGACCAAACTGTTGGACCTAAAGGGCTGAAATTTTGCATGGAGATTCTTCTTATAGTGTAGGGTGCATGTGCACTAAGAAAGATTTTTGAAAAATTCTGAGATTTTTTTAAAAATTACATTTTTAAGCTGTTTTTGTAACATTCTTTAAAGTTTACATTTAAAATAATAATTTGAGGGTTATAAAATTTATATCGTGAGAAAGATCATAAAAATTCCTTTAAAATGAAATCTTTTCAAATCTTTACCTCCATTTTCTGATTTTTGGTGAATTTTTAAAGATCAATTTTTAGAATTTAATTTATTAAAAGCTGATCACGTGGTTTCTTTTCTTTTTGTGATACTTTAAATTAATTTTGCATCACATGCATAACAACAAAATAAATTGACACAAAAAATATTAAAATACGGTAAAAGATAAAATTTAACCACTTGACTAATTGAGATGGAAGTTTTTTAAGAATTTAATTCAAATTAGTATATTTTATAGATTTTAAATGTAAAAATTAATTGCATACATTGACTGTTGTATTTAATTTGAATATTTTCTTCTACATTATTTTGTCTATAAAAATATCCATTACAATTTTTTATAAATAAATAAATAAATAAATAAATAAATAAATAAATATATATATATATATATATATATATATATATATTGGCATTAATTGCATACATTGTCCATTGTATTTAATTTGAATGTACTCTGAAGCAAAGCGTGGGTATTTAGCTAGTCTTTGCATAAATGACTATCTTATTATAGCGTGTGCTATGCAATTTTATCAATTTAACTAATGTTCAGTTCTGAATAGGGCATCATCTAAATCTACAGCTATAAAGAGGCATATTAATTAATTAATTCAAGCAAATGCATCACAACATGTGATGCAAATAGATGCATTTCCTGAAAGAATACCTTGGATAATGTTCCCTTTTTCATATGGGTTACCCTAGAGTTACTTAATTGTGAATGAATACAGTTTAAGAAATTGATCTCAAACTAATATCTAATGCATCCAGACAAGTGAAACTGAAATCTATGCTTCCTTTCAGCTATATTTTGTGCTCAATAGAAAATAACAGTTACTATTACTATTCCTCAAGAACATGCAGAACATAGACACATCAATGTTAAGTTTCTATACCAACTACATTCATATAAATTAAAATAATTATTTAAACTTTATTTTTTTAAAAGTTTAAACACAGATCATGAAAAAAAGTTGTCTGTTTTAAGGCATATACAATAACTCTTTGAAAACTATAGGACTTTTCTGCATCTCATGAATATATGTACAAAAAAATATTTCAGGTAGTCTCTTCTAATGAAACTACCACGGGTTATTAACGTAGGATTACTTATCGTTACTTATCTCTTTTTTTTCTTTTTAATGCATTTTGGTACTTTTCTGTTTAACTGTTTACTGCTACTGGGTTTGGCACGCTGCCAAAATTAACTCGTGATGCAGGACAATTTTTTCTCTCTCCGAAGGACAGGAATGTAATCCTACGTTAAAAAGAAGCATCTAACTTCATTTAGTTGTGATGGTGGGATAAAGAATAATGAAATGTGTTTGATAATACTTATGAGATAACCATCAAGTTAAATAAAACCTGGATATTAAAAAAATAATACAAATGTATGAATGCAGAAACTTACAGTATGAAAACCTAAAAGAAGTAGATCAGAATCAAAGAATAACATTTTTCCAATCCATTCTAAATCATGAGAAATCTAAAAAATAAAAATTTGGTGTTTATGAACATCTGCTGGACCTTACAAATACAATCACTGAGATGAAAATTACTTAGTAAGTAAAACTACCCTTACTTTTATGGCATGAAGCAATTTTAAAGATTTCTCTTTAATGCTGTACAAAAGAACTCTACCATCTCTGCCAGTGGAATAGATTAATGACTTGTGCTCTTTAATATCTGTCACCCCATTTTCACCATGAATAGATCTATGAACCATATTTGGTTCTGACTATTAAATAAAGAAATAATTAAAAAAAAACAACACTTTTAATTATAAAGTATACATAAATTTGTACGAGAAAAGATTAACTGCTCATAATCCAAAAGCAATACCGGCCATGCCCGAAGGTATATGGTAAGTAATGACTGATGACTAGATGTGCGATGGCTTACAAACTTCAACAATTAAATTACATTTCTTACATAATTCAAAACAGCAAAGTTCAAAAGCCTCATTGCTCAATACATGAGAAAAACTCAAATACATCCATAACTACAATTAATCATGTATATACAATTAATACAATTTATACAAAATTTACTTTCAAATATAAACAACAAACCAGAAAATTAAACTTAACTTTAAATCTAAACATAGCACCTTTAGAAACAATATAAGCATAGATATTAAGCACATAAAGCATGTTCAAAAATGTAAACAACTTGCAAGCAATTTAAACAAAGCCAATAAACTTATTGTATAAGCTCATATACAACCTATAAATGTATTAGACATTAGTATACAATTATAAACACCTTTGCTAACAATTATACATAGCAAAACTCTTTCAATTAACTATTATTTCTATGAACATCAAAACAAACACATTCAACTTAACACTATGACATTAACCTATGGAGAAAGTCTAAAGAATATCCGACCCATCTGAAGGGCCATAAAAATTTATCAACAAAATTTAAAACTACCATAGATGAGTATTAAGAAAAGAAATTAAACTCACCAGTTTACGTGATGCATCATTTGGTGAATAAAAATTAATACTTCCTCCCCTGTCTCCAACAATTAAACAATTTGAAGAATGTAAATAGAGTGCAGCTGTAGACCACCAATGAGGTTTACACTTTGGGAGATGAAACTCATGAAGTTTATCAAGGTGGAAAACAGAATTTTGAAATTCAATTTTCCACAATATCTGCAGAAATGCGAGAAGAAAAATTTGTTTTAATATCTTACTTGATAAATGATACAAAAAAGAAAATTTTTATTAAAGCACTGCAAGAATGATGACAAAATTGATTTTTGCGTTAAAACTCAATTTTTTAGGTTTTCCTTAAAATATCTTGGGTGTGATTTACTGTACTATTTTATGACCCAAATGAACCCTTTTATTTATATAAAATTTTGTTCTCATTTTAAAATCTCTTACGTAAGATTATATTCTTATTTTAACAAGTATTAAAATTACTATGATAAAGACATTATATTATTCTAATAATAACTGTACAGCTTTCAGTAATAAGTTTAATCAGAAAATTTGTAAGGTTTTCACTTTTTGATTTTCAAGCTAAAAAAGTATTTTTGCCACCCTGTATCACTTGACAATTTTTTTCAGGAAGACTAAAAAAATAATTTTCATTATTTAATAAGATGGCATGAAAGAAAACTGTACATGAAGTAAAGTTATACAATAAGAAAACAAATCTTTTCATCATGTTTACTTTTCATTTTTTTCTAAACTTCCAACAATTTAATTTCTAAAAGTATTCCATTGAGTTTTTCCAGATTTTCTTCAAGCAAACAGATTTCCCCTTTTTTTCAGTTAAATTATCAACAAAAGTTTGGAGATAAATGTTACTACTAAACAAGTATCATAAATATTTTATAAATACTTGTCAAATGGTTCAAATCCTGTATTCTAGATCTCCTGATAATTTATTACATTAATTTTGTTTTCCTTTTTATTTCCATATTTTTCAATTTTTGGTATAAATAAAATAAATTATAAGCAGTTAAAGAGAATGTCAAAATTTTCTTTTACATTTTTCGGCAGTGCAACTTCTTGATTTTCTTTAAATTTCTATTCTTTCAGTCCTTTCTAATTGACTGTTAGGACAGCTTTGACAAAGTGAATAAAGTCTACAGCTTGAGTGTCAGACTACTCTGAATATTTAGCAAGAAATAATCATTTAAAAAATTATTTAGATAACAATTATCTGAAGTAAAATTATAACAGTAAAGAAACAGTTTTGACCACCCCAACTAATCCCTATAATGAATTAATTAAACTAAGCACAGATTGTCCACTTTAAAATTCCAGAAAAATATTCATTAAAATATCTTTATACCAACACTAGCTGAATAACCGTGCTTTGCTACAGAGTACATTCAAAATAAATAAAATGGTCAATGTATGCAATTAATGCCGCAAAAAAATATATTTATAAAAAAAATCGTATCTTATATTTTTATAGACAAAATAATGTAGAAGAAAATATTCAAATTAAATACAATGGTCAATGCAATTAATTTGTATGTTTAATATCCATAAAACACTAATTTTAATTCAATTCTTAAAAAACTTCCATCTCAATTAGTCTAGTGGTTAAATTTTATCTTTTACTGTATTTTAATATTTTTTTTTGTCAAATTATTTCGTTGTTACGCACATGACACAAAATTAATTTAAAGTATCACAAAAAGAAAAGAAACCACATGATCAGCATTTAATAAATTAAATTCAAAAATTAATCTTTAAAAATTCCCCAAAAATCAGAAAATAGAGGTAAAGATTCGAAAATGATTTCATTTTAAAGGATTTTTTATGATCTTTCTTGAGATATAAATTTTAAAACCCTCAGATTATTATTTTAACTGTAAACTTTAAAGAATGTTACAAAAAAAGCTTAAAAATTTAATTTAAAAAAATCTAAGAATAATTTTTCAAAAATCTTTCTTAGTGCACCCCTACACTATAAGAAGAATCACCATGCAAAATTTCAGCCCTTTAGGTCCAGCAGTTCGGTCTGTGCGTTATCTGTCAGTCAGTCAGTTAGGGAACTGTTTTTTATATATAGATTACATAATTTACATTGTAACTGAGCATTTAAACTCCATAATTTTTTTTATTATCAATTGTTGTATAAGGACTAGTTTAAATTTTATTAATTTAATACCATAAAAAAACAGTTGAAAAACCATACCATAAAAAAACATAATTGATACCATAAAAAAAAACAGTTGAACTAAAATGAATTTTATGAATTTATGGTAAATTATTTATACCATGTGACCTTCAACACCACAAGAGAGTAAATGTTCACTTTTTTGATCAACCCAATGCAGAGAGAAAATTTTTCCTGGCTGAATGTTGAATTTTTTAATGTTACCTTTGTCCCACGCATTTTCTGAAAGAAATAAAATAATTAGGACACAGTATAGTTCTGAAAGTAAATTTGTGAAACAGTTTTCATACTTTAAAACATTTTACCATTACAGTTTAATAAGACTAAATCTCCATTTAAGTTCCCAAGAGCTATGTACAGAGACATGTGAGAAACGGATGATACACAATAAGATACAAATGAAGGATCATGATACATATCTTTCCACATCCTTGTGTCTATATCATAAAACGATAACCACCTATAAAAATGAAAAAGAGAGAGAAAGAAAAAACACATAAATTATTCCTGAAAACTTGTATGAAAAATATACATGGACTTAAGTTTACTTGGATGGAAAATGAAAGCTCCAAATGATACATTAAATGCTTACCAAGAAAATGAGTTTGAAAAATTTAGGAACATTAAAATATTATTTTACATAATAACAAGTAAAATATTAATCCTTTGTCTTTTCATAAAACAAAATCAAAGGCTACATAAAAAGTTATCAAAATAATATGCTCACACAGGAGATAATAGTATTAACACTATTAAATAATTTTAATATATTCCAATATTTTACAAGCACAAAATAAACAAATCATTGACCTGATATTGCTGTCGGTCAAGTGGCATAAGCAACAACAACAACAATACAACACAAGCACATAATAAAAGTTATAATCTATATATATATAAATGGATGTATGTATGTGTCTATGTTCCAGCATCACTGTGGAACGCCTGGAGCAATTTCAACCAAACTTGATACACATATCACTTACAATCTGGAAAGAAACACTAGGGGGGGGGAGGAAGACACCCCTAGCAGCAATAGGGGGGGGGACATGCAAAAATAATTGAAAACGACTGATATCAGTGTCAAATCCATAGTTTTCGGGGATACTGAGATGAATAGAGACATTTCTGATGCTGTTTAAGTGCAAGTTCAGCACTCCCATTAGCATAGGGGGAGGGGGGAAGGAGTGAATATAAATATCCAAAATGACCGAGAATAGTGTTGAATCTGTAGTTTTCAGGTTCTCTGCGATGAATAGGGACACCCCGGATGACATTTAAATACAAGTTCAGCCTCCTACCACCAGTAGGGAGGAGGGGGGGGGGAGAAGGGGTAAAAATAAAATGTCCACAATCACCAAGAGTAGTGTCGAATCAATAGTTTTTGTGGTCACAGATATGAATAGTGATACTCCCGGTGCTGTTTAAGTGCAAGTTCATCCCCCATCAGCATGGGGGAGGGGAGAAGGGGGAAGAAGGGGAAATATAAAATGTCCACAATGACTGAGAGTAGTATCAAATCAATAGTTTTTGAGGTCACAGAGATGAATAGTGATACTCCTGATGCTGTTTAAGTGCAAGTACAGCCTCCCATCACCATTGTTGGGAGAGAGGGGTGGGTGGAGAAGGGTTAAAAAAAAAGTCCAAACTAACCGAGATTAGTGTCGAATCCATAATTTTCGGAGTCACTGAGAGGAATATAGGAAACTAAAAATGTTGTTTATAATCAAGCTTTGAGTTAAATTAATAATAGAGGGAATTTGTAATTTTACTTTATCATTTGTATACTGTACTTACTTTTAAATACCTGTAAATCAAATTACTTAGATTTTACACTATATGTAGAATCCATTCCTTTTTCCTGTGTAATAAAAAAATTGGGATAAATAAATACCCGGGCAAATAGCTAGTGGTAAATACAGAAGGTGTGATAAAATTAAAGAGGCCTAAGATATTTTCATATAACTTTGCTAGATACAACTTTCCAAATATCTTTTCTTGAAGGAAAAATAAAAAAACCATAGGAAAGACCTTGTAGTGTTATTTTAAAGCAAATTATCTTAAAGATTGATACAAATAATAAATATTTAATTCTCTGTAAAACTTTTGCTACTGATGTTTTAAAAGAATTATAGAATATCTAATACTCTAAAACATTAAGTTTATTTTCTTTCTGATTCGTTTTTGAGCAGTTGGTCAGGTCAGAATTAATGGGCTTAAAAACAAAAAATGTCTTTCAAAACTTAAAAAAGCACCCTAACACTCACAGCAACTTCTTCAGAATAGTATGTATTAAATAATATAGTATATACTACTCTGAAGAGTTTCCTTGCATTAAAAAATGTAATAGATTTCAACTAAAATTAACATCACTGCAATAGCAATAGTTGATAATTCAAAATATATTTTCAATACATCATAAACATAACAATATAGCAATTCTAAATTGCACAAAATATTAAATAAAATTTTAAAAATATTCATAGAGAATAAAAAGATTAAAAAAATTATTAGAACTGTATATGTAGGACCAAAACAGTTTAGATGGCTTAACACAAAGTTTAAAAATTAACAATACTTCACCTTACCCTTTATCAGAAGTAGCCATCACTTTCTTACTACCATTACAGCAAATAATAGATACAACTCTAGGAAAATCTTTCTCAGATGAAGACTACACAAAGCAAAAGAATATATAACATAATTTTAGTAGAATAACAAAAGTCATACATTTATTTTTTTAGAAATAATAATTTGATTTTCCCAAATCTTTGCAGATACTTTTGCATATTATTAAGTGTACTTCAAATTTGCTAATGTAACTTAAGAAGACACAACAAGCCAACATAGTTTTCTAGAAGGGAATGTTTCCCTAGACTATGTACCTCATTTTTCTCACTGCGCTGTCTCTCAAGAGGGTCTAACATTTATATACTGCACACACATTCATGAATTTAAAACAAATCAACATATTGATAACAAAATTTTTATTTATTTATTATTTTGTGTGGGTGTATGTGTGTCAGTGCAGCAGGCTTTATTTTTAGAGAACTTTTGGCCATATATACTGCAAGCTATATGGTCAATCTTAATGATGGGAAAATTCTGTTATGGCTACTTTATTATTGGATCACCTAGTAGGTGACCAAACATTGTTCTCTATGAGATGACACCAAAAACATCCAAGCCTTTGCAGGTATTCAAAACCAACCACAAAGTGGTAGCTTGTTAATGTAACCAACATACAATGTAAGCAGAATATTTTAAATATTATAATTGTAAAAATTCATTACTAATTATTACTAAATATTAATTACTGTGATTATTGGTTAAAGTTGAAAAAATAAAACAGACTAAGGAATAGGTATTAAAAATAAAATCATTAACAAATCAAAATCAATTGAAATTATAGATAGAAACAATTAAACAAATTTTTAAAAAAGGTAAAAATATTAGTTTTATGAAGTTTGCTTCATTTTGATAATGAGTAAGCAAAGTATTGTATTGTCACTTTTATGTAAAACTGAGTGTAGCTATGAGTGTAGCAAATAACTGAAACATGTTTCAAAGTACTTGCTACACTCATTTTCAACAGGTTTAACAAGCAAAGAAATCATGAACATTTTTTATTTTTAGAGCTAAGGTTCTTTTGTTATGCCCTTAACAGATTTGCATTGTTGCCTTTTTCAAGTATGCCGAAATTTCAAATATAACAAGTAATACAGTACTGCTACGGTAGTGTTTAACAGAGGAAGAAAAAAAAATGAATTCAATCTATAAAACTTAGGTGTAATTTTAAAATCTTGAACAGAATTTTTTTAAATTGCGTTTGAATATTTTTTACTTTGATAAGGTAACAGGTCTTACAGGACACCCTAAATAGTACAAAACAAAAATTAACAAGATGGAATGATATCCTTCTAAATATCATAAATTCATACTTACTCGTTCATGCAAAGAAATCTGAGAGACTAGATTAGTAGAAAAGATATTTTGAATGTCCCAGCAATATACACCACCATCACTACCTCCAGTAATCTAAATGATTGGTATTATTATTGCTATCACAAAATAACAACAGAAATATAGGGTAAAATAATGAATAAGGATATAAAAGGTAACTTTTAGTTCAGTTGTATATTATTGAGTGATATACATCTTCAAATAGTAGTGGTGAAAATGATAAAAATTTAAGACAATGTACCACTCCATTACAAAATGACAAAAAAATCTAGACATATCTTTTATAAAATTAGTAAAGGAAAACTGCTTTTACAAAAGTATTTCCTATTTTTAAACCTTGTTAAAAAACTAACAGATATTTTATATGATATTCTTGTACTTACAGAACTCATTGCTAGAGATTATCATTAGGGGTAAGTAAAATATCGAAATTTTGAAAAAAAAAAAATATATATAAAATTTCGCATTTATTCAAATATATATATATATATATATATATATATATATATATATATATATATATATATATATATATAAATTCAAAAATCTTGCATTTATTATAAAAAAATCACAATTTTACTTACTTGGTTAGGTAAGTATCAAAATTCTTAGTTAAAAGCTAACATTGTAGTAGTCTCAACATTCTCGTACTCAAATCTTTAGCAATATGTAATAAGCTAATTTCGAGAGTGAGATCTCTCAGTAAAAGGCTGTGGATGGTCTTAGATTAGCAATTATGTTAATAAATTATTAATATTACTACCTAATTTTGCTTAAAAAGCCATTTATCACTGAGTTTTCCCTAAAAAGTAGTAAAAAAAAATAACTTTTACATTTATTCACTCATTTCGGCAAATTTCACATCTATTTCATAAATACGAAAATTAAGTATTCCTAACTATCATCACAATGTATGTCTAACATCTTTGCATGTATTCTCTCATCGCAATAATTAACAGTCATTATTTTATGATCCTCTTGAATTATAAAATAAAAGAAAATCACTAAGTTCTCTGTTAATTACCAACTAATGCTTAATCTATCTATCTGTTTTACTAATTTGACCTGAATTTTGCTACTCTATAAAATTTAAATTCATAATAAATCAGTCAATTTCAAAGCTTGCTTTTTCCTCACATAATACATTTTGCCATAATTTCTACTTTTATAACATTAACAAATATGATCAGTATAATAAAAAAAAATTACAATATACAATTGATCTTACAATAAACTATTAACACAAAAATATTGTTAAAGGTATCTCAGTAGAAAATAATTTGTCTTATAAACAATATAGCACTTAATAATAATGAATGAGAACAATATAAAATGCACTTACAGCAATGCAATCATTACAGTTATCAGTTCTGCTGCATTCTTCAAAAGAATGGCTTGTCTCAAGGCACCATATACTGCCACCCTAACAGTAAAATTCCGCATACATCTCACTACTTTATATACATGGATATATAGTTATGTACAAATTATATATGCTACAACTACATTTTGTAGATAAAAGTGATTGACAGAACATTGCAGAAAAAAAAAGTAGGAAACATGGAAATCTCATTTTTCAAAACATATAACCTTGACAATAAAAACTCAATTGAAAAATAATGCTGATTTCTTCTTTTAGATCAGCAGTCTTAATTTTTTTTATCTTATTGCATTCCTTGGTCATGACTAAAAGTCTAAAGCACTTGACCGACCCACCACCTGGACAAATTACAAATTGGTTTAATCATGATGTAATTGCTTTTTTGTCCTTTTGCCAATATTCCCTTCAGCACTTACATACTCTTTGAAAAGTCACTTCCATACCCCACAAGGCATACATACCACAGTTTGAGAACTACTCTTTTAGACCTTATTTAGGCAAAAAATAAAACTGTACATGAAACCAACCAGAAAAAAAAAATTATCTTCAATTTTTAAATTTAATTAAACCTACCTCTAATTCTGGATTTTTCTTGCGGTTCTGTTGTTGCCCTGTTCCGTCTTATTACTGGACACAATTGCAATAAGACTTAAAGACTCACCTAATTTTACTTTATGTATCTCTGAACGACCAATGAATGGCAAACATTTAGACATGTGCTCTGCACCTAATGGTTTGGTTTTATTGTTAAAAATACTGGGAAGCAAGAAGGCTTATGATTTGATTATGAAATTCCTGGCATTATTAAATCATAAAATATCTGCAATTTTTTCCCCTCTAACACTAATTTTAGATTCAGTTTTCTTTAACACAATGACATGAAAATCATGTAGCATAATTCTATAGTAGGTAGAATATTGTTGTTAGGAGGTAAATTTATTTCACAGCAAAGAAATACTCTTTCATTAATTTTTTAATGTTAATCTGAGTTACTTTGCAAAAAAGAAATTATGAAACAAAATAGAAACATAAAATTCATGACAGAATGTAGAAGTAAAGATAATTTTACCTCAATTTATAAATGACCATCATTTTTGTAGGATTTTATCTCAATTCTATTTTGTAGAATAAAAAGTTAACATATCCAGTACTTTCTCTAATTATTAGTATTTATAGTTAAATGTTACAAGTTACATAAATTTTTAAAGAAGAATGTCTATTAATTTAAGCAGCATTATTTTAATGAATTTAAATATACTAATTTAAAATTATCATCAGTACATATGGTAGAAGCAACATAAATTTTTATGGATGAACAAATGAAAATGTTTTAAATGGAAAGAGATGACTATACTAAGGAAGTAACACCATGAACAGAGATTTCGGAAAAGAGAGGCCAACCCATATATACAAGAAATAACAGTATGGGAAGTCTGAAAGTCACAACAAATATAAGTGATGCCTAGTGAATTAAATAATTTTTTTTGTTTTGTTTGGACTTTGAGAAAATCTCATGGAATTGCTCTGTAATACATAGAAATATTGATTGAAAAACAAATTAACCACAAATATGCATTATCTGGCAATATTTACAGTATTTACTTCAAGATCAAGAAAGCAAAATGGGTAGAAAAAAATTAGAAACAAATTTAAATAGCAACATTTTTATATAACATCCCACACATATATTCAACGTACAGTTATAAAAAAAAGACTTGAATACACATTACAAATAAGCAGAAATCTAATTACACAAAATTAAAAGCTTATTTGAACAGGTAAAACAACAACCTATTTAAACAGGTAAACTGTTCCAATAAAAGTATATAACACAAATTAAATTTAAATAAAAAAAGTAACAAAATATGAAGATAGAGTTATTAAGATAGTATTAATACAATTATTATAGTTGCTGAATTTTGTAAAAAGAACACATTAAGATATTCATACCTTGTGGCATTTCTTCTTTTTAAGAAGTTGGCCGTTCATATTCCAAAAACAAATGCTAGAATCCTACAAGAGACAAAGTAAAAACTAAACAAACATGTTCGAATATATTCAGATAGATAACTTGTTGGCAGAAGAATAGACATAATTGAAGTAATTATTTAAATTGGAATAAGTGGAGTTTTAAAAAATACTTAAGAAGGGACCATAATTTTTCCAAAGTTTGCTTTCATATTATAAATAACAAATCTATGAGAAGAAATCTGAACATTGTAAAAGTTACTTAGGAATTTTATTTTGATAAACAATACAAGCTGTTATCAAGATACTGCTCAATATTTTGTATACCAAATGTATAGGTGATATTTGATTAAAAACAGCTCACTTACAGATCAACATTAATGAACTGTATTAATATTTAGTAGCATTCCTTTGCATTGAGTGACAATATCATTTTTTATGGATATATTATATTAATAGTTAACCATAAAATTGTATAATATATAGCATATTATATTACAAACAAACAATACATAAATAAATATGTATATATATAATTATTATATAACAATTATACGAAAATTATATCTTAGTTGTGAAAAAAACTAAATAACTCAATTTGGGAATGAATGGTTGAGGGATTAGACTTGTAAATCATAATTTCTATTGCTTTTTTCCTTGACTAAATATCTTAGTTTAATTCTGAAATTGTATTTACAAATCTAAATCAAATATTGTAAAATAAAACGACACACAATAAAAACAATAAAAAATTAGACAAACACAAAGAAATAAAAAATTAATGAATTAAAACATTGGATACTCAAGCTTACCTCTCCTACACTTATAACACAGTTATTCAAAATAGTAGAGGTCCATACCCTAGATTCGTGGGCATAAAGTACATGACTAGGACAAATAGAACAGTTTTCCCAAAATTCAAGGGTAGAATCAATATCTGATAATGAGTCAATCTTCCAAAGTCTAACGCTACGATCATCAGAAGTCGAACTTAGCAGCTTATGATATGTATTATAACTGACAGAAAATATAACACCCTGAGGAAAAATAATCATAAAATGTTACAAAGCTTTGTAAAATAAATAATAGGTAGCAGTTGACATGAAACATAATATAATTAGCTTCTTTCAGAAGTAGTCACATATGCATACAAAAATTTATACAGTCGGCTCTCTGTTTAACGACGCTCTCTATTTAAAGACGATATTTCCCAGTCCCGGCCCCTCCGATGTTATGGGAAATGTTATATTTTCACAAATTCTGTTTAAGGGCGATCTCTACTTAAGGACGATTTTTCACGGTCCCTTGAAAGTCCTTAAACAGAGAACCAACTGTATTTTTATCTGCTTCAATAATCATTTTAAGTTCCAATACATTATTATCAAAGCTTAAAAAAAAAAATGAACAATATTCATGAATTAAGAAAAAGAAATAGTAAAAAGTTCAAAAGCATTCAGTAAAGTAGTGAGCTATTTATATTCATAAAACTAGAAAGTTTTTCTTTAACCATTATCTACATACATATGATTTAAATTTATAATCACATTATACTTTTCATCAATATAAAAACATCAACTTTATGATTACTTTGTTTAGCATGGAATTAATAAGTGTCAGTTTAAAAGGAATAAAAAAAATATAAACTTAACAAGAAAAAAAAGATTGAATATGAACCATTTAATTTTCCCCATGTATGAAGAATTATACTATAAATGTGTTCCTTTCATTTTTCAGAGATAATTTTTTTATTAAAAATTTTATGAAGCATGAAAAATAGCCAGAAAATAAGAAAAAAAATTCTCAAAACAGGTGCATGTTCAGTAGAAAACAGATAATATAATACAATTACCAAGAGGAATAGAGAATTAAAAAAAAATATCTCAATTTAGATTATTATCACACAAAGAAATGCATCATATATATAAAAGCTATCAAGAGCATGTTTATCATAATTATAAATCAATACCTTGAAAGGATATTTGATAAAAAATTATATGGCTTGGAAAAATTAAATGTAATTGAAAGTATCATCCTTTAAATAGTAAGTAATAATCACGAAATGTACTGGAGAAAGCACATGGTATACCTTCAAAAATTGAAACTAATCAAGATTATATCTTAAAACAATAATACTAATTCAATCTTGTTAATTTTAACACAAACTGCAGAAGCTATCTTTTTTTTTTTTTTTTTTTTTTGGGGAGGGGGGGGGGGGAATCCTTTGAAAAATTTTCTTAACTGTAGCAAGAGGAGAAAATTTTTTTGTATACTTTTCTTTCTTCTGCAAGAAGTTAGTGTCATGTATAGATAAACTTTAATAATAGATAGGGGGTTTAATCCTTAATATTAGTAGGGGGTTTACTAAAATAGGGGGGGGGGTAATCTTTAACATAGTGAACTTCTCCTCAGGTAGTTCAACAGAATGTAAGTAATAGTTAAATCAGGCCTGAGAAACAAATCCAAGGATTGATTAAGGAAAAAACCCACTAAATTAAGTCTAAAATATTAAATGCAAAAAACTTCTAATTAAAATGCAAAAGTAAGATTCTTTATAAGTTGAACACAACATACATAATCCTAATTGCCTGGGAAAACCCATCTCTGATAAATCGCTCACTCCTTTCAACAACGTCATAAAAATCGGTGATTTTTAGTTATGTATGTTTTCAGAATGCCCTGAAAGAGTAGTATATCCCTGCAAGATCGTCATATCTCACTGCTCAATATTTAGCCGCTAGAGAGCAAATTTAAAATTTATTTTCAATACATTTCAATTTAAACTTTCAAATCCCTCTCTTGAAAAATCTTGTTTTTTTGAGATATGACGTTGTTGAAAGGAGTGAGCGAAATATGCTATTTGCATTTAATAAGATACAGCTTTCAACAAATTGCATATGGATTCATATAATTGGCATATCACAGCAGAATAATGTATTCAACCTAAAACAACTAACTTAATCATAGAAATACATACTAATATCATAAAAAGTTTATATTAGAGTATAAGCTTGAAAGTTCTAGTAAAACATATATAAAAACTTACTTTTGACATTCTATTTTATTAACTTTAAATTAGAATACAGAAACATGTATATATGTAAACCTATTTCCCCACTGACTTAAAATAATATTATTAGAATTTATTAGAAACAAATTTAATGAGTTAAAATTACTTAGATTCCTGTGATCAATGAATATATGTTGTATAAAAAGTACTTTGAAATCACACAAACAAAAATTCTCAGAGTCACTTGAACCCCTTAATTTCCCTAGTCACAGGAACAAAAAGAATTGTATGAAATCTGGCTATAATAAAACTAACCTTATGACCTTTCAGATTATGAAATGGCTTTTTAGACTTGTTAATATCAGAAACTGAATTAGGAGACCACAGAAGGATTTGTGTGAAGACTGTTCCAACAGCAACAACAAGTACATTTTCAAGTGATGAAATTATGTTAGCTGAATATCTGATTATAAGTAACATAACTTCTTAGGTGTAAGTAAAAAACTTGAAAAGAAAAAATATTTTTATGTAGTTAAAAATCCAAGTGAATTTTACTTTATACAAACTATAAAAAAGTCAAAATATTGCTATTGTAATTAACTGCTTGACACAATATCACTTAAAACAACAGTTAATAAACCCAATACTATTTCTAACTGAACACAATAAATATTTTAGTAAGTGAGAAAAAACACTATAAATTCATTTATAATATACATCAAATTTAACATTTTTGTACAAAATAATAATATGGTTATTCATATGTACAATTCCATGAGTACTACTTCAAGTATACTCTAAGAAAGTAATAAGGTAATGCAGATGTCAATAAAATTAGGTTCCTAATTCATGATTACACTCCAAACTAGTGATTATTATAAATTTTCTAGTTGTTTATATATTTCCATGTAAAAATGCAGACAATGAAAGCCTATTATCCAGATTATTATAATTATGTTAAAGAACTTGAACATAAAGTAATAATTAAGTATCACATATATGTCAGACACATTTGCATAAACTAATGCAATAGTGTACAATTTTCCATGTATCGTAATTTCGCACATAATCACCACAGGGACTGATATTTCCTTTTAAAAAAACAAAATTGGGGTAAGCGCTGCACCGGCATAAATGCTGCACATAAGCTTTACTTAGTTACCGTACTGCAACCCAGTACTGAGACACCAGCAGAGATTTTAGGTCCATGAGTAGTCTGGATCTTTCTTGTTGGAAGAATTGTCTCTGTCGCCGGCATTGGGAACAATTATTTTTGCCTTTCTGAAACTGGACATTGACTTACTGGAGACACCTTTCCATGCTTGAGAGACCCACTTCATGAATTCTACGAAAGTTCCCTTTCACATAGTTCCGCATTTTGTGTAGGAATGTAGATCTTCAACCATCCACGATTCCCAGAGATTTCGTATTCGGTATTTGAATGCTTTCTTTACAGCCAAATCAAGTGGTTGAATTAATTTTGAAAAAACCTCTGAGAATTATCGTTAAATTTTTGGACACAGTATTCATGGAACTTTAATAGGCTCTCACAAGTGGACTTTCAACAAGTCCATTATAAGTAACCCTTTTGAATTGAAAAAAGTCCCCTTCCTTTTCCGCCAGACTTCGTTCAACAAATTTTGCATTACTGTTTTATTCATCCATCCTTTCTCGTTCACGCGGATCATAACGTCATTAGGAAATTCTATTTTGGGGAGAGTTTTTATTAAAAACCCAACAGAGGTTTCAGGTTTTTGCCGCTTGCTGTGCAAGACAAGACACAAGAATGTGACTTTTCTCGTGACTGGTAGTAACAATACTCATTGTAGTTTCACCAAACTTGGCGCATGTGCAGTGATAAACGTCTGTTCAAGTATAGAGTGAGGCCCAATTTTAGTAGAAAAGCGCAAGCTAAAAAGATTTTAAAATCCGAAATTGGCGTATATGCCGCACCGGCGTACGTGCCGCTCTCAACAATTTTTGATTTTTTTTTACGTATGCGCCACGGCGCTTACGTGCAAAATTACAGTAATACAATGTGTACTTTTTTCTATGATCCTTCATGGAAAATTCATGAAGTATATCCAGATGACATTTAATTCAACAGAAATTAAAATTTCTAGTATTTTTTCCACGAAATTTCATATTACAATAGTTAAAACAAAGCATTATGTAGCTAATTACTTCAAACAGAAAAAGTTTCTGCAATAAACTCATCTGTTTTGCAAGCAAAGAAAAGAGGGTTGATACATTTCAACAATAAATGAGGCTGTTATAGGTTAACAGGGCCTTAACTACCACTTAATTAAATATAACCTACACTGTTCTAAATTAAAATGACTGCAATCTCAATACCCCTCAGTCTCAATACCTTATAAGTAAGAATGCTTCAATTAGTGTAATTTTGATGATAGAATCAATAAAAACCACCCCACCTGAGCAGCATATGTTTGCAGGTCCATAGAGATTTATAATCTCCAAACTGATAAATAATCCAAATTACTGAGTATATTACTGTGTGTGAGTGTGTTAAGTAAAAGATAGAGAACTGAATGAAAGAAGAGACTGAAACTCATACTGAAATTCTTGAAAACTCTTTGCTACACCTACAATGGTCAGTATTAAGTAATCTAAATACATGATATTCCTTTACTTTTGGAAATGAGTATAAAAAGTAGCTAATATCCCTTCTTTAAATAATAATGAACTATAGTCATCAAATGGGTACTACCTGTACATAAGAAAAGAATTTCCTGTTATTAAATTGTTTTGCTAAAGAAAAATCAAATTTAAAACTTTACACAGAAATAGAAAAGACTTAAAAATAATTTTTCAGAATATTATACATTAAATCATTAAAATGATAAAAAAATTAGCTTTCTTAAAAAGGTAAATTTCAAAACTATTTAAAATTATAAAAAAATTAAACTTTAGCAAACCTTTTATTTGTTATTTAGAGGTAACACCAAATACTTTAATGTTTTACAAGATAAGGGCAAAGACAGCAGCTTCTAATTCAGAGGTTTTAAAGATTTGGCAAATATCACTGCAAAGGTTTGATAATGCTTATAAAAAAAAAAAAGGATACAAGATGCAATTTTCTGCACAATGAACAGTTTGGAGCTTAGTTTTATCATTTAAATCTAATATAGTCACTGCATTGTGTGCAGAGATAATGGCAACCGCATGAACATTTTCAGATCCAGTTAACCACTGTACGTCAAATATCCAATCAAACAAAATTATTTCTTCAGAAAAACTTGTGAGGCTGTAAAATAAAATAAATAAATAAATGTGCAACAAAATATACTAAAATATATTTAAATTAAAACTAAAAGCTTGACATTAATTTATTTTGAAAACTGCTCAAAACAGGTGAAGAAAAATTTTCTTCCCCTGTACGTCCCTGAACGCTTTTGGTTTGGTTTGGAGCCCTACAGTCAACTTTTTGCTACATGAAGGCTAATTAAACTGGGACCTTTAGTTTAAAGCCAATTCTGAATGGCTATAAACATCCATGCCAACAGTGGGACCCGAACCACAGGATCTGAAATGCACATCAGCGCCCTTTCCCTAAGAGGAGAAGAACCTCCCCCCGGGAATTTCCCCTGGGAAGGGGGGGGGGGGCATTATAGTAAAAAAAAAAAAGAAAATACTATATAATTTTTTCCATAAAATATTTTAGAAATGCTTTCTAGGAATCAGAATTGAAAACACTGATTTTATCAATTGATAAAAATCTGTATCCAAGATTTACTGGCATCATCTTTATTTAAAATTGATTATAAAATTTTTGAAAAGTGATTTTACAGGTTATATTAATATGTACAGTAGGGCTCCTGGTATTTAAAGTCTACTTTCATTTTTGATTTGTAAGAATCCTGAGAATATCTGATGGTGCTGAATCAATTTGTTTCAGCATTTGGATATGAGAATATTCATAACCAAAAAAGTTGCATACCAACTGTACATTCTATCAAAAATACAAGGCCTATTCAAGTATGAGAGGAATGGTGGTGGATGAGATTTCATTTATTTTTTTGTTTTATATTACTAGAGTAATTTTAGGTTTGTGTACAGAGAGCATTTCCTTTTTTAGAATTTATGTACTTAAAGCTGAAAAGTTGAAAATTCAGAAAAATGTATTTCTGCTTATCAGTAACTTACGGAATGATGCATTAAATACCTTATATAAAAGAGCAAGACTGATTGCTTTCAGTCTTTCATTAAAATAAATAATTTTGATTTTGTTAAAAACATTATAATACTCATTTTTCAGAACTGTATGATTATTTTTTATTAATTTAGGAGCATAATCTTTCCAGTTTGTACAATAATAACATGCAAAAGAACATTTCATGAACATACAAGCAAAAAATTAAATTATTTTTAAATTAAAATAGAATAATGAATATAATTATAAAAACATTCATAATTTTTTATGCCTGTGATACCAATGATAATATAATTCTTCAAATTTTTAATTCATAAAAAGTATCTATCACTTATATTATTAAAGAACTCAACCACTTAAAGGGCTTTCAATAAGACAGGAGCTCATAAAATTTTTATTAAAAAACAATAGTTTGGGAGTCTAAAGTAAACAAAAAGAAAAAAAAAATCTGTATGAAGTGTATCATAGTTACTATTAATAAATTTAATTGCATAGAGTAGAAAAAAATTAATAACTTAAAATTACATAACTTTATAATAATTTTTATGCAATAAAAATACTAATTTTTGACATTAAAAAAATTTGACACAGTTTACACTTAGTTAAGCAAATAGTTCACAACTATACAGTATAGTCAACAGGCAGAGTGTAACCTATCTCTTAATTATAGTTAATGCAAAAAGTGTTTAGTTATTTAGATTATTATTTTCTTAACAAATCAATCAGTTAAAAGTAATAATAATATGGTATAAGCTCCAAACTTGAGAAATAAAACTTCAAGTAACAATATAAAATTTAATTATAATTTTTAATATGACTTTTTGAACATTTTCAAATAAACATAATAAAATGTTAGAATAAAATAGCATTTAAACAAATGAAAGAGTTTATTATCAATACCATTTTGAAGATGCAATGTCAATAGAATAAATTCTCAAGCTTTTAGATCCAAAGAATAAAACTTTTGAATGATCATCTGAAGGATAAGACAAATATACATAAATAATATAAATAACAAAAAAAAATTTACTTTTGTTTAACATAAAAAAGTAAATAAATATACTAAATACTTTCATAGAAAAATTATTATTTTTAACGTCATTAATTTCCAAAAATATGATGTAAATTTCAATATACTTGTTATGAACATGTCATATTTAAATAGTGAATCATAACTGATAATTCCACAAATGTTAGTAACATTGCCATATTTATTTTATAATATCTGATTAAATATTATTGAGTTAATATAAAATTTTCTATGGATAAAATCAAAAGTTTGATATTAATACACAAGATTAAAATAATAGCAAATCAGTTTAAAAAAAGGACTTATAAAAAAAGTCCTGGTTAATTTTTAAAAAAATCATCTGTTCAATACTTCATAATCTTTTAGACAGAATAGTATCAACAAGTCACAAAGACTATTAATAACGGTATAAAATATAATGCTTATAGAACAAAAAATAATTCTCCTATTAGTAATTCACTCTAGTTGAAAATTCAATATTACATTTTACATAGGATCCTACCTCCCTCCCTCCTTTTGGTTCTGGTTCTTTCAAGGGTGATGGGCTTTTAGTGATGTTGAACATCCCTAAATATAATGTATATGTAATCAATATATATCCCTGTAGTTAAAAGCATTATATGTGGACCCATGTAATATATGCTGCAATGTAACAGTATTCCACTACGACAGAATATACTCTACCATATTCTTTTAAGAATATGGTAGAGTATATATAAATATAAAAAGACTTAGATAACCGAAGTCTCCCTTTATTCATAAAAATTAAATGCTAATACTTTAAGGCATCTTAATTTTTAAGCATGACACAGTCTTAAAGTTTGCTCAGTTTTGTTCACTCAAACAGGGGAAATTTAAGGTGGAGGAACTCTGAAAAAATACCTTGAAACAGAAGGAGAAAATATATCCCTTTTACATTCCAAAGTATAAAAATTAGATGACAAAAGTAGATCATAAAATAATTTGAAAGGGATATTGTCTTTCTTTATCTTATTCTCTCATACTATTTGCACCAATTTCAGCACAAGCCTATCCAATAAAGATGTTGTTATTTGATCTGTCATAAAAAAGGGCAAGAATATATAACTATCCTTAGAACAAAATAGAATCTAATAAAAAGTTATTCTAAAGTATCCATATTACACATGACTAGCACTCTTTAACTGTTCCTCCTCTCCTCTCAAAACAATCTTCAGGAAACAAAGTAGTAATGTAAGCTTAATATGATTCTGTCTATAAAGGACAGCAAAAACAGAAGTGAGAATGTATGAATTACTCTGCACAAAAGAATTAAAACCCAGAACAATAAAAAAATAATGATTCTAAATAATGATGAAATAATGAGATAAAATTTTACTGTATGTCCTGAAATCTTAATGAAGGGCTGAGAGCTTATTCTTAAAGTACCCTAAATCTGTCAGATATTATTCAAAGAATAAATAATTTAAAATACTATTATCATTATGCTGGCAACATGTAAAAAAGTAACTCATACAATTTGGTACTTGAATAAAAATATGAGGTTTTGATATTGACAGTTACATATTTAAATCATAATTTAACAGAAATAACACACCAAATGAATTCTATCAAACATTTACCTGTTCTGATGCCATGAATAAAGGAACTGGAGAATACTATTTCAATCTCAATGATCATCCTTGAGTGTAAATTGAATACAGAAACTTGATTACCCTCAGCTGGAAATGCAAAATAAAAGAAAAAAATAATAAATCATATGAACTTGATAAAAATAAACGAACTAAAAAATCCGTGGACACTTTTCTATACTGCTATAACATTATATGATTATAATTGAATATATAGAACATTTCTTTATCCAAAAGTTAATAATGTAACTACCATAAGATATGCTTACATAAAGTAAACAAAATTTTATCACATTGTAAATATATACTAGATTCCAAACCTCGTCGGTCGCAGGCACCCGGCTTAAAAAATCTGACATTCAGAAACAGGTATTAATTGTTACAATGGCCCGCAGTCATCAGTAAATGTGAATTATAATAGCTGGCTCTATATGAAGAAACTTTTAAAGTCTATTTCAAGCGATTTTAAGCTGTTCTCCCATAAATATAACAGAACAGAAAGATTGATACGTAAAAAGACACAAAAAACTAATTTACCAACAAATAAAAACTCTGCAAATGCTTTCATAGCCGTCACATGCATGCATAAGTTATTTCTTACAATATTCCAAGTAGCAAATTGCTCAGATACATTGCATGACTTCGGTTGAATCATTTTTTTAGACATTAATTCAGTTGTAAGAAAACAACTATATACATAGATATAAAAATATAGAACAATAAAAACTGGCGGTTTAAAATTTTCTTTAAAAACTGGGGGTATATTCAATATTTAAGATGATACATAAACAAAACAGCACAATTATGCTCCTTAAGATCAATCAAAACATTGCAGCATGCATTTGTTTATACAAACAGTTAAAATGGCAGTTATATTATGAAATTAGTAACATTTAAATTTGGCGTCTTTATGGCAAATACTGGACCTCATATTGAAGAAAAACATCTTATTAAAACTTGAATAGTTGAATAACATATTTTAATACCTTATTTGCAGCTAAACATTATACTGAATCTCAAATGATAAGTTTAAATAGATCATTGGATTAAACTTCGGAAGTTGGGAGTATAAAGCCGAAACCGTGACTGAATGTCGTCTAATGTTTAGGTTATATTTATTTGTAAGAAATTCAAAAATTTAGAATTGTCTATTTAGTTTCAGTAGCGTCTAAGAACATTGAATTATCTTAAAATGGCTTTAATGACTGAAGAAAGACGTAAGGAAATGGAGGAGGAGATGAGCAGGTATGTATTTATGATTTAACATTAAGTGAGGTATTTTCGTGATCGATTTTTAGTATTTACAAGTGAATTTGTAGCATTAATTGCTTTAATTAGGAATCATATAACAGTATTTATTCGGTATTTTTTTTTCTTCTGCTTAGACTTGATCATAATGAATTATTCCATCGTACCTTAGCACAAGGAATGTACCTCTTATACTAACTGTTATCTGATTAATTATGTCAACTTATTAAAGAGTGAAATGTCGTGTAGAATTTTTGATAGAAATTAAATCCAATATAATTGAGGACAAATCCAGAATAGGGTCCTATTGGCGGCATAGTAATAAGCTCGCTAAGATATTATATTTTCTCTTTCCAAACATACTGTCATCGATCTCACAACAATAACGCCAGAACCACTAAGCATTTCCTTGTCTTTGTCATACATATCCAGACAAACTTCGTGGCAGTCACAATCCACATCTATTCCATTCTTTATTAATCCTCTACTCTCTCCATACACCTATAAATACATAAATCATAAAATATCGCATACCCCCAACTTGCTTTCTTCAAACCACAAACTACTCCTCCCACACTGCTTAGTGTTATGTTCACCCACTCCTTTCTGAAGACACATCCATGAATAACTGTATATTCTGTCCTTGCATTTCACACTTTTCAAGTCATATTTGCTGACTTTTATATCTTGATGCTATCAATCCTTCATTCATGCACTATTCCAGAACCTGTCTCTTACCTTTACCTTCCAAATTATGAAGGGCCTCGGGTTGCCTCAATTGGTTGGCAGATCCATACTGTCTGTCCGGCACCCAGGCCCATAAAAATTACCCGAACAGGTGAAATTCACCCTCAGCTGAGTTTGCAGGAATTGCAATGCAGTGACTGGTCTTCAGGTTCACATTTGTCGCATAAGCTTTACGCTGTAGTCGGCATATTCTTATCGAATTTCCAAATTATGAAATTTTTTAAATTTAGCTTATCACTCATGCTGTATTCAAATGGGAAAATATCATGAAGGGGACTGTGTTAATGAAGCACATGAAGCCAAGTGAATTTTTAAAATAGGCAGTACGGTGAGAATGGGAAGAAAGTAATAGCACATGTATGCTACTGTTGTGAAAAGCTTTGACATTTGTCACCACGCTAGCTTAGCACCATTTTTTAAATGCTGCCTAGGGGTACCTTGTTCTTCATACCAACATACCATTGAGTAAGCTGTGATGCGTTATGCATTATGATAGTATGGGGAAAATCTTTTGTTAGAGACTATAAAGTTCAAATTCTTTTTTGTGTTAAACATCTAAAGCCAATATCGTAATGATGTGCTCTATTGAAAATTATTTTGTTATATCCAAGTATTGTATTTGTTGAAAATTTTATGAATTGCTCTGTAAAATGACTTAGGGGATATAACTTTTATGTCTTAAATGTTTGTTGATGTTGTATTTAAATTTAATAAGAGAAGTAAAAACATGCTTAAAAGTTTATAGAAATGGGCAAAATAGTAAGAGCATCACTTCAAAGAATTTCTGATAGTAATAATTTTTTAAAGTTAATTTTCAAATAGCCATCAAAAATTAATGAATATCTAATTTCATAAATGAGCTAATTCTTTCTTTTTCTCTGAATAATTAATTTAAAATCAGTTAGAAGAAAATTAAATAAACTTCTGTAGTGTAATTGATTATATTTATCCTTGTTATCATGCAACATGCGTATAATATACTTTTTGATACTAATTAAAAAGAATAAAAATAATTCATATGGGAGCTTTCATTTCTCAAGATAAATGAGGTAGGATTAGAATTAAGTTTGTTCTGTATAGCTTGTCAGGATAAGAGTAGTCTCTTCATTGAACTATTTTATCTACTATAATTCGTATTTGTTCTGTGACATAAGGATTTATCAAAGTAACATTATGATTAACTTTAAGAATAATTAGGTTGTCTTCAAAATATAAACTGGCTCTCCAATTATTAAACTTACTTATAAAACCATGATGTATGAAAAATGATTTCTTTCAGGGATTGTACTTGTACTTTTCTCACTTTTTTTCCCTAACACTAGCTTATAATGATACATATTCTTATATTATATTTAAGTTTTCCTAACTTGTTCTGATCAATTTCTGTAATACCCAAAGAACCTTGTAGGGACACTTTTTTTTAAACATTAAAATCCTCAAATTATTCTCTAAATTAGTTATTTAATTTGTTATGAAAGTTTTTAAAGTAAAAGGCAAAAAGAAAAATAATATATTAATTTTATTGCCTTATGTACTCATATATCAATTAATATTGAAACTTTGTTACTGATATGTTACTGATATGGACTCGTATTGTGAAATATGTTTGTTTTCCTAATAATCTAATGTGAAGTACTAAACAATCAAATAGACATTTTTTATTTAGACTATGTTTGGGTATTTTCAGACTTATGTTAATATTTTTTTTATACATGGAATATCATATCTCATTTTAAATGCAATTTATTGATATTTCTACACCTGTAGATTTGAGTTAGAAATTGCTGCTCCCGGGGGAGTGAAAGCTTCTTCAAACTCTAATGAAATGCTTATTGGAAATAAGCCTCTCTCTCCTCCTCCACCACCTCCAGCAGTACCAGTTTTAATTCCAGAAGGTAAGATGTGAATTCAAATGCATTATTTTTCTTAGTAGTATTTTGTTAACCTATCTTATGATAATCTTATTTTATGAGTGAGATCCCTGTAAAATTTTTGTATCTATGTTTATATATATCTAAAAAGACTATTATCAATCAGTGTTTTTTACATCTCATTGTAAATTATCAAAGTTTTATTTATTAAAATGTATCTATATTTTTTAAATATTGTATTGCCTTTTATTTCCCAAGAATATCAAAATAATTAAATGTATAGAATTATAGGAACTGTGAAAATTATAACAGCATTGCTCTTGAGTCAGAAAGTTATAATTTTGTATATAACTTACTGACTATAAATATGTTTGGAATAATTGATTTTATTGAGACTCAACAGAGATGATAAATATGTGATTTTTTGAACTTTGAATTGTTACTGTATACATTTTAAAGATATAAACATTTATAATGTTGAAAAATAATTCATTGCAATGCTTTGAGTTTATTTTTTAAAAAAAAGTTAAAAGATCAAAACTTGTTTTTGTTTTGAAGTTGTTATTTAGCCAAAGAGTTTTATTAAATAATAACTTTTAAAAGTTATCATTATTTAGTTTGAAATTTTAGCAAAATTTTAATATAAATGTAACTTACTCCACATATGATTCTTAGTTATTAATAAATAATATCAAACAGAAGTCAGTTATGTTTTTCATTTGTTTGTTAAGTTTGCAATTGTAATTTCTTTTCCATATTTTAATATTTAACTGTTACTAGAGTGCCTTCAATCTAAACTGAGTTATCTGAGTTAAATTTGCAAAGACATATCTGATGTTCATTTTTTATCCTCTTTCTTCCAAGGGAAAAAAAAGGGAACAGCTTCCGTATAATATGCATACTTTCTCGCCAATCCCACGTTTTCATGCGAACCTTGGCACTGTTTTTGTTTACACCAGCCCTTTGCATGTCAGAATGTCTAAATAGCATCATATCATGATCATGATCCCCTCATCATGATATGATGAGGGGAGAAGAACAAGTTGCGCCGCGAGGATTGGTGCGAATTCATCTTGGCGAGAAAGTGTGCATGTACGGAATCTTAGCCTTTGTCATTTTGTTTTGCTCTATGGTATAATATTAATTAAGAGCTAACAATTTTAGTAACATGAAACCTATAATGAATGATAAGAATAAAACTTCTCTTAAAAGAATTTGGAAATTATCAAATTTCAGCCGCAACAAACAGTCCACATAGAATTTTGATTTTCTTAACACATGATCACCTCTACAGATCATTAATTTTTTTTCCCTCTTGCATCTACATCTCTATATTCATTGCTATAGAAATGAACTAAACCTAAAGAACACTGCGAATGAGTGGTACAAGTATAACTTTGGGAGAAAAAATAATAAAAATTATTTTCTAATATCAACTTACTAGATTTGGTATTGCAAGAGCTATCCAAGCTGAAACTGGGAGTATACTTGAGCTTAAGTCATTTTGGCTTGAAAAAAAGGAATTCAGTTCAGATAATTAATATTTTAATGCACAGTTTTTTTATAAAATTTTTAAGAGTTTAAAAGGTATCATTCAAAGCATTTAAAATTTGTAAATTTAATTTATTTTATCGAAAATTAAGGACCTGCTGGAGCAACAACAAAGAGATATAAGGATTTTTAATGACCGAGGGAAAGCTCTATAAATATCCTAATTTTTTTCTTTATTTTAAACACAGACTAGTTTTGAACAAATATTTCTAAACAATCATCAAATGAGTTTCTAGCGACCATTTGATATTATTACATCTACTTAATCCTTTTAGAATTGTATTATGCTACTGGAGAATAATCATTCCAGAAATACTGCCAGCAAAAAAGATGTTCTAAAGTTTTAATTTTTTATTTTCAAGAGAGAATTTATTTGTTGTCTACTACATTATAAAAATTTAAGTAACATATGAAATAATTTACTTGGACCTAATCTTAATTCAGTTATTCCTTTAATTTAATTTAGGTAAGAAATTCAAGGGGCGACGGTTCTGGAAGCCTGAAAACTTAATTATTAACATTAGACATATTTAACATTTAAAACACACATTTATTGCATTCCATGGTTACACACAAGAAAAAAAAACTGAACAAAAGAATTTCTTCTCTTCTCTTTACATCGAGTAAAGCCCTCTGGTGGAAGCTACTATCACATTTTTTTAATTTCGCAACGCCCTCTTCCCCCAAAAGTTCAAAGTCATTGGAAAGTTCAAGCAAGTAGAGAAGTTGCACCGGTTGCTTAACAGAAGTACCTGATGGCAATCTTACTGGGCAGGCCCTTGGTTTGTTGTCATGTTCGAAATGAACCTCTGGGACTCTTCCAATCTTTCACATCAATTTCAGTATTTTGTCTTCATGAATTTGTACGATTGAGTCCCTTTTAATGGAAACTGGATGTTTAACAACCAATGACTGCATCACTGATCTCAGTTTGAGGAGTTAGCCTTACTCCAGAGATTCCAAATTTGGTCTAGAATAGTTCTCTGATGCTTATTTTTTTAATAAAACTGAATTTGTCAAAGCAGGCATGTGTGAAGATCTGGGAAGAGAGAGCAATCTCCCTCCAATAAGGAAATGACTGGATGTAAGGGGTTCGAAATCTCTTGTATCACTGAACACATAAGTAAGCTATCAAGAATTTAAGATTGCCTCTACTTTAATCACTAAGGTTTCTAATTCAGGGAACATCAACAATGTTTTTCCCAAAATTTTCTTCAGGGTAATCTTTACTGATTAGACGAGTTGCTTTCAAAAGCCTCCCTACCAGGCGGCTTTCTCCACAGTAAATCTCCACTTAATATTCTGTCTTCCAAAATATTCTTGTGTCTCCTCATGCTGTAAGTAAGTTAGAATTATGTCTAATTCCATCTTTGTTTTCTTTAAAGTTTTTGCATTATCCGAATAAACTATCTTACAAAACCCTCTGCGAACAATAAGTTTCTTAAATGCAAGCACCACAAACACTTGAGCAGTCATATCTGGAGTGAGTTCGAGATGCACTGCATGTGTGACAGCGTAAGTGAAGAGTAACACATAGCATTTCTTCACACCATTATCTTCCTTTACGTAAAAAGGACCCAAAAAATCCAACCCTGTGCTTTCAAAGGGAAAGGCTTCGCTGATTCTATCTGGTGGTAATTTTGCCATATCCTCTGTAGTAGGCCTTGTACGAAATCTTTTGCATAGGTTACAATTAAAAATGAATTTCTTAACCCTTTGTCTTCCTCTTATTACCCAAAACCTTTCCCTGAAATCAGTAAAGGTTTCTGATACCCCTGCGTGGCCTGTTTTTAGATGGCTATTACCAATTAACAGGTTCGTAAAATGATCGTCATTGGGCAAAATGATTAGGTGTTTCTCTTCATAAGATAATTCTGAAAACTGCAGACGGCATCCAACTCTTAGAAAACCCTTTCCGTCAAGAAATGTTTCAAGTTGTATCAATTTTGAGTTTGGAAATAATTTTCTTTCTTCAGTTAAGCATGTAATTTCTTCTGAAAAGGCTTTTTGTTTAGTTATTTTTATCCAAAACGTTTCTGTGTCTTCTAGTTCGTCCAAACTTGGAGAACCTTGTTGTACCATAAATTAAAAGTATCCGACTCCTCCTCCTTTACGAACACTACATTTATTCACAAATATCACAATCACAACACTAATTACAATATTCTCGTTACAATGGTTATTAATGGCTTTGCTTTCATGCCGTCCAGATTTCCACTCGACTATGTCAAGCCATTACATCATGCTAAGTGTCGTGCAATTCGGCTCTCCTAACGCGACAAAAACAAGTTAGTTTCGTTTTGACACATGACGTACACATACAGTATTTCCCTCCTGTAGGGAGAGTAAAACCAAAATCCCCGTTTATAGGGACAAACGGTTACAGACAGAGTTTGAAGTCGTAACGCTTGTTTCTTGTTTGATGGATTTTTCATGTTATGATTAATTCTAATATTATATGATGTTATACGCAATACCTTTCTTAGATTACTAAATCTCTGTATGTCAAATGGTCTAGTAGTCTCTGCTGCAATGAAGAAATTTTTTACTGTTTCATATTCGTCGACCGCTTCATTTTGTAGACAGTCTTCGATTCTTGGATTATGCCAATGATTTTTTATCTTTTCTCATCCAAAATTGGCCATTTTTTCAATTCCAAGAGACTGTCTTCTGCTAATGATATCTGCTGGATTGTCTCTAGTGGGACAATGACGCCAACTCGAAGCATTTGTTAACGAATTTATCTCAGCGATACGATTTTTTACGAACGTTTTCAACTTTTTTGAACTCCCTTGAATCCAGTGCAAAATTATCATCGAGTCACTCCAGAAGAATTTTGTAATATCCAATGACGCTGGTAAGCTCTTCCGAACAAAACTGTACCGTCTAGCTCCAATCACTGCGGCTAGAAGTTCTTTTCTAGGAAGGGTAAGATCATGCAAAGGAGCAACAAGAGATTTCTATGTTACCTGAGCTGTTTCTACGACATTTGTTGGATTCGTGTAACGCAAATAAGTGACAGCTCCATATGCTCTTTTGCTGGTATCCATGAAACAATGTAACTCTAGATTGTCAATATGCTTCAATGATAGTGACGAAAAATAATGTCTTGGAATCTCAATTTTCTTTAGTTTGTGAAGCTCGTCGCACCACTTCTGCCATTCTTCCAATAAATCTGGAGGAAGAGATTCGTCCCATTTTAATTTTCTTTTCCATATTTCTTAAACATCATTTTTGGACGTTTCAGCCTATTTGTAAACGGGGAAATAAGGCCGATGGGGTCATACACGGTTCCAGCTATTTTCAAAACTTCTCTTTTAGATACTTCAGGCTTGATGGTCAGTAATATTTTATTTATATCTATCTTCAATGCTGCTCTTTATTCTTCTGAGTTCCATACATATCCTAATACTTTGGATGTAGCTGAGTATTCGCAATTTTCTTCTTTCACCCATTCCTTTTGTAAGTCGAATGTTCATCCTAAATTATCGCAAGTTGAATTTTCCTTCTTGTAAAATCTGCTTTGACGCTGATCACAATGCAGATTCATCTTCAAAACTGTCTACTCCAGTTATGAGATTGTCTACGTACAATTCTTTATTTAATTTTGCAAATACTTTCGGAAATAAATCTTTGTATTTTTTCATATGATACTTTATTGTTGCTGCTATTAGAAATGGACTTGAGGTCGCTCCTAAAGGAACTCTCATCATAATAAATATTTCGTGTTTGGTAAAGCTTTCCAGATAGGATTTTTCGTTCATAAACAGGAGTCATAAACTGTCCCCGTCTTCTTTCGCGAAGCCTATTTGTAAAAATACCTGTTCTGTCACCTGTTGGAGCAACTGCATTCATTCTGAATTTTAGTAATATAGTCAATAAATCTGGGTTCAGGTTAGGACCTGAATGCAGACAGTCATTTAATGATAGTGTACCAGGATTGTAGGAAGTTGCATCAAATACCATCCTAACCTTTGTTGATTTGTCCTCATGTATTACTGCTTGGTTAGGCATATAATATAAAGCTTCCTTAATTGGAACCTTAGAGTCAACCCTCTCGACAATACCATCCAAAATTTGTTTTGAAATAATGGCCTTATATTGCTAAAAAAAATTTTTCATCTTTACGAAACCTATTTATTAATTTCTTATAATGCACCTTAGAATTCATATAATTATCGCTTAGATTATGTTTATTTTCATTTAACGGAAGTCTAACTTCATACCAATCTTTAAATTCAATACCTTTCTCAAAGTTTACAAGAATCTGGTCTTGTTCTTCCCGATCACTCTTAATTTTATTAACGATTCTAAATCTAAAAAATTGTTTAACTGATAGATGCGATAATCGATAATCTGTATGCGATTTACGGATTTGCGTTTACCGTATGCGTTTAACCGATAATCTGTATGCGATTCCTCAAGTTTCTCACTGCACGCTGTTATTTTCATTGCTTTTGTTTCCTTACTGCGGACCGAATCTTAATAACAAGGTCCACTTAAAATCCATCCAAATAACATATTCATGCCTGCAATCGCGCCTAGCAGTCTTCTAACATTACCGTATACTATGCGCCAATATCTGACTCAATTAAAAGAGATATTTTTGAATCATCATCGTAAATCTTAGGCTCTTCCAAATCAGCGAGATACATGTTGCTTTGAGAACAGAATCTGTGCATATTTTCTCCCTGTCTCTTGACTACTGCTGAACTAATGTTACGAACTTCCAGTGTTGCCAACCTCTACGAAGCGCCTATCCCTAGAATCTCGAAATCCCCCTGTTTCCCCCTAACACCAACTTGAGATCACCCTAGACCTTTCTAAAAGAAATTCTGGTTCCAAATAGGCATCCTGTTTGAGAGATAAATTGAAATAAATAGAAAATACACACTTACATAATGAAATGGAAGTTTATTTACATTTGACATATGTATGGAACTTATAATCTAATAAAAAACGCGTCTCGATTGCACAAAATATTAAAAAATGTTCTCCCCACAAAATGCCCCTAAAAAAAATGTAGCCCCTAAAAACACCCCTTTTCATCTAACTTACCCCCAAATTTAGGGGGAAAAACCCCAAGTTGGCAACACTGCGAATTTCAAGTGCTTCGATTGTAAGGGCCTGTTCACAAATGAGTCCGGTAGCAGAAGCGTAAAAGGAAAGTTGGCGCTGAGATGGAAATAAACCAATCATAGGTGTTAAAAATTTCGTTGTTAATTGTTTGGAGGTTTGTCATTGGTGAAGTATATTTCAGTATTTTAAAGCTTCCGCTACCAGACACATAGGTGAACAAGCCCTAATTTTCTATTTTTCATCTCGCGTGTTTTTTAATGTAATCAGTACCCGATTTGTTCACATTTTTGCAGTTTTGAGTCTCCAAACGAATATATCCTTAACGATTCTTCACCTATAATTTTCAACTCTAGCTTTTTTAGAAAGCTGCTTGTCTATAAAGGTTTTTCTGAGCCAGTGTCAAATAAAATACGTATTTGGATTGATTTTGATCTATTTCCAGGAATAGCAGACGCGGTTTGCAATAAAACATCGCCTTGTGATTCACAGAAGTAACCAGAGTCGAAACTGTATCGCTTTCTTTAGGTTTTAATTCCTTTTCCTTAATTTTGATTTCGTTTTCGTTTCGATCACAAATCCTAATGCTATGTTTTCCATTGCAATTTGAACACCGAAGTTTAGATTCAGTGATAGGTAAAAACACGGTGGTAATTAGCAAGCAGTTAAAGCAACGTCTTCTTTTAATAGTCTTTTTTTTAATTATCGGAAACCGTTACTTTGCATTCGCCAAAATCCCTATGTTCCTTTGAACAGAAAATACATAAAGTTTTGCTCGCAGTATTAAAAATAGAAGCCGCCAGTACCTGTTTCAATTTTTCTAGATGTTTCGGCCAGCTTTCCTTTGAATTTCTTTTATCGAAATTTACACGCGGATAACTACCTCTTCGGTTCGCGTCCGCTGTAGGCTAGATCAGGGTTCGGCAACCTATTGAAACGGAAGAGCCAAAAGTTACAATTTACAAAATTTCCTAGTTTTTAAAGAGCCACTAAAGTTTTTCGTTTCAATATTATAGTATTTGCTTATATATATTTGATTTTTTATTTAAAATAAACGGCTTTAAATACGGAATAATATTTATTCATATAAAACACAAATGTAGATAGTTACATCAATGGAAGCATTGGCTTTGCATGCCTTTTGAAAGTTTGATTTAATCTGGCTTGTAACTTGTTGTTTTAAGTTTCAAGCATGACTCTAGACTTTTATTTGTTAGTTGACTTCTAACTTTACTTTTTATTATATTCATGCAAGAGAACGCTTGCTCGCACGAATATGTCGACCCGAAGATCGTCAGCACTCCATATGCCAACTTCTTCACCTCACTGTAGCATTCTGGAAGACTATTCCATGCGCCAAATATGAGGGCCTCAACTCGCAGAATTTCTTTTAGAGCACTTGTGCTGCGCGATGTGCATGCATTTCTGGACCTCCAACTCTTCCAACATGCTCTTGAGTTCTGTGAACTTTCCACTCCACAAATCTTTGGTTTTCAAATCTAGCAATTGCATTTGAAGTGATTCAGCATCAATTCCAAATGGCTCAATGTTGATCTCATTTATATTTGTGTTGAGAGGATTTACTATAAACGCGAGAGTACTTTTGTTTGTTTTGAATTGCTCGAATCTCTCAGCGAATCCATCCTTCATGTTTTTTAAGCTTGTACTTCAGCTATGCTGAAGTAATTCGTTTCAATAGTTGCATTGATCTCATCGCGATATTGCTTCAGATTTTTAAAATGAAGTAATGTACCGCTCTCCATGTCTTCAACAAAAAGAGGTAATTTTTTTTTTCAAAACAAACTACTTCTTCAAGCAAGGCGTAGGCTGGGTTTCCCTTTCCTTGCAGTTTTAGATTTAGTTCATTTAGTTTCATTGTGGTATCTACCATGAAGTTGAATTTTTGCAGCCATTTGTCTTCTTCCAATTCGGGATGGTCAGTGCTTTTTTCATTGAGGAATGTTTTTATTTCACTCAAGCACAAAGCAAAACGTTGCAATACGTTACCTCTGGAAAGCCATCGCACTTTATTGTGCAGAAGTAGGTCAGAAAACTGGCTATCTATTTCTTCAAGGAAATCTTTAAACTGGCGATGGTAGAGTGCTTTTGCCGAGATGCTGTTAATAATCTTAATTACCAAGTTCATGACCTCAACTATTTCGGTCGGAAATGTTTGGGCACAAAGCGCTTCTTGATGAATTATGCAGTGAAACGTTAGAATTTCGTGGTTTATTTTTTTCTGAAGAATTTATGTTACCCCTCTATGTATTCTTGTCATACTTCTGGTTCCATCAGTTGCTATAGAAACGATTTTATTTATATCGATTCCATTGTCTTCTAGGCATTTTTGCACAGCATTTGCTATATCTTCTCCACGAGTTTGACATGAGAGCAGTAGCAATCATTGCAGTTATTCTTTTGGACCTTGGGACGACATATACCTGACGAAAAGGGTAGCTTGTTCCGTGTCTTTTATGTCGCAAGACTCATGTATAGCAAGTGATAAGGCAGAAGCCAGTTGAATGTCTTCCACTTGCATATGTGTTACATTTGAAGACATTTTAGCAGTTCTATCTTACATGGTCACGGAGCTCGATAAAGATGGTCACAGAGCTCGATAAACATGGTCACGGAGTCTCATCTCTAAGAACAAAACAATAGTTCAAATTTATCTCATTACAGTCATGTTAAGTGGAGCGATTTGTAATTAACTATTATGAAAATAGAAGCTAGGTACTTAAAAATATATTTTCTTATTTTTTGAGGGTTTTGATAGTAAATTATTAATTTTTCCGTATGGAACTGGAGAGCTGCAACTTTACATCAAAAGAGCCGCAGGTTGCCGACCCCTGGGCTAGATCGCTCGCGATTTTCGATTTCTGTTCTCAAATGTTCCAGTAATTCATTTACATCCCACTGATGTTCTCCCTTTCGTGTTCTATTAAATTCTAATACTATTTCCTCAGGTATTAATTGTGCTAATATTGGAAACAGCAAATTCCCGTAGCTTTTAATCTGCACTCCCAAGGAATCCAAACAGCGTATATGCACTATACTATCATCGTATAATTTTCTTAATTCTTTCAAATGATACGATTTTATGACTAGTGATAATTTTAACAATTTGTTTATGTGAGAAATAATAATCAAATCTTTGTTACCGTATCTTTCTTTAAAATATCAATAGCAGTTTTATAATTACTGTCAGATATGCTTTCAAACCCTGAACTGTAATTAAAGCGGATCCTATTAAAAGGCCTTTAAGGTACAAAATTTTTTCTATATTCGTTAAAGTATCATTTTGATCAATTGAATTTTCGACATGTCCCCAAAATTCGTTCCAATTTTCAAGAGAACCGTCATATGAATGAATTTCTAACTTCTGCAATTTAACATTTGTTTTCGTTTTCGGAATCATTACATTGCTAGCATTTCTTTCCATTTCGAATTCTGATTTGTGCCCTTGTGCTGATCTGGAAGGAGTTTGATCGAATTTTCGTAGTTTCTTATTTACTTTAAATCTAGCAAAACATATTTTATCGCTACGTTAGTTACTTGTTTCAAATTCCTTATCTAATGCATCTAAATCTAACATCTCTACAATTTTTTCACTAAGCAAATTTAATTCTTTCTCTTTTACTATCAATTGATCATAGAGAGCTCTTCAATAATATCTGTCTCATTAGCTTCCGCTTCTAATTCAGAATGTGTTTTATTAAAACATATCATAACCGTCGATCTTAAGTTCACATGATTTCATTTTGCCTTTTCTAACGTTATATCTTTTTCAGCCATATTATATTAACAGATAATTGTCCCAGATTTTGGCACCATGAAATATTTTACTTGGATCTAATCTTATTTCAGTTATTCCTTTAATTTAATTTAGGTAAGAAATTCCTCCTACTTGATTCTTTTCTGCAATTATCCGTTACATAATACGTGGCATTATCAAGGGGAGACAGTTCCAGAAGTCTGAAAACTTAATTATTAGTATTAGACACTTTTAACATTTAAAACACACATTTATTCCATTCCACGGTTACACACAAGAAAAATACCTGAACAAAATAATTTCTTCTCTTCTCTCTATATCAAGTAACGGCCTCTGGTAGAAGCTACAGATAATTTTTTTTAATTTCGCAACAACATATACATATTTTGAGTTTTAAGAGTGGTAGCAGTGTCAGTAAAAATTATTCTTACTATCATTGCTTTTATTAGTTAAATTTTAATTAATAAACATATTTTCCAAAAATAAAACACTATTCTGAAAACATTTATGTGTTGATACAATACAGATAAAAATGTTGCAAAACAATATGAGTAATATCAAAGAAAAAAAAATTGTTATTTATCTACCTCTATATACTTTTTTAATCCTTTATTCATGTGTAGTAATGTACAGTTTAATTTAATATCTTTTGCAGCATTGGTGAAGGCACCACCACCTCCTCCTCCTTCTTCACCACCTCCAGCTCTTCATGCTGTATTGAGGCCTCCTCCTCCTCCTCCCCCGCCTCCAGTTCAAGCTCGTCCTCAAACAGGGCCTATACGGTTTATTCCACATCAGTTACACAGGCATCCTCCAAGACCCCCTATGAGGCCTGACTTTGTGCCAATGAGAGGTTTACCAATGGGAGGACCTCCTGGACCATTTCCTACCCCTTCACTAGGCCCTTTTGTGTCTTCTATGGGTCAAGCTCCACCTGGTGGACCTCAGATACCAGGGTCTCCAATGCCTCATATGCCTCCTGGCCCAATGCCTATGCCACCTACAGGAATGCCAATGCCTCCTCAGATGGGTAACATTAATGTCAGCCTTCCTATGCCTCCGGGATTTTGCCCACCTACTGGACCTGCTCCTACTATGGCACCTGGAACAAGTCATCCTTGTGAAAACCAGACTTTCATGTCTAGTGATGGAACACAAAATTTTGAAAATACTGTGTCCGTTTCAGCATCATCTATCTCCTCTGGTGAATCAGCTTCTGTTGTAGCAGCACCTGCTGTTTATGCTGCTCCATTTGTAAAAAGTCATGCTGATAGTGTTTCAGATACTACTTTAATGTCGACTAATGGGCAAGAAAATGTCATCACAGCTACAGGAGTACTGACTACTTCAAAATCTGAAAAACAATCATCTGCAAAAGCTGATGAGCAAGCAGTAGGTCCTACTGTTCCCTCGGTAACTAGTAATGAGGAGACAGTTGTGAGTAAAAAGAAGGAAAAGAAGAAAAAAATTGTTCGTATGGCTGGTGGTCAAGCATGGGAAGATAACTCTTTATTAGACTGGGATACAGGTATGTGTAATGATTCTAATATTATGAATTCTAATACTATGTTTGGTAATTTCTTCTTCAGTTTTTGAGTTCAGTTTTTGTCTGCTGGCAGAATATGTATAAATATGAATCAGATTTTTGAAAAACTTAATTCTCTGTGGTCATCAACAGTAACATATATTGTTCTACCACAATAAAGATGAACCATATTACGTAAGAAGAAAAAAAAAGCCAGCTCACATTATAATTTTTTTCTTTTATAATTTTACATTGTTTTTTCTCTATTAGTTTTGTAAAGTCTTCTCTAGATTTCATTGCTTAAACTCCTAAATTATTGTGTGAAAAAAAAGATGCAGGGAAAGAGCAGATGAGCCACAGTTGCATATATATGCACCCCCAGTCTACCTAGTAGTCTTGGACCTAAGTTTTGTCCTTTTTTTTGGGGCTCTTCAGCACAGCATTCTCAATGAGTACACTGGTTGGAAACAAATTCAAACTGATGAATTTCTCTAAATTTTTACTGGTGACTGATGAATTCCAGCCCACATCGGAAATAACCATTGTTTATCATGAATTGTGATACAAAATTTAGAGTGCTTGAATGTGTATGTGTAAAAATGAGATTTATTATTTCTTGTGCTACTAATGTGAATGCCTTTGTTCTTTTATTTTTTTTCTATACTAATGCTTAGATATTTACAGATGATTTTAGGATATTTTGTGGAGACTTAGGTAATGATGTAACTGATGAAGTGCTTATCAGAGCTTTCAGCAAATATCCCTCATTTGTAAAGGCTAAGGTGATTAGAGATAAGAGAACAAATAAAACAAAAGGGTATGGTTTTGTAAGTTTTAAAGATCCACAAGATTTCATTAAAGCTATGAGAGAGATGAATGGTAAGTACTTTTTTATTACCCATTTAGTAAATATACCTTGCATAATAAGTTGTGAACATTGACAAAAATATATCAGGAGCATTGTATTTTACTTTTAGTATAAGATCACTCTTTGTTATCTGGTCTGTTCTAACAATATTTATGAAAATGGTGAAATTCAATGGTAAAAGTAAATTTTAAAATTGTTGAAAGCTAATTTTAAATCACCACATAAATCTACAAGGAAAAACATTTCAAGGCCATTTTAAATGACATTATTCAAGATTTATAGATTTGCAATTCCTTAGTACTCTTATTCTGTAGTAGAATTATCAGTTTTTGAATATTCATTCATTCCTATTGAATGATTAGTTTAGAATTGCCTTTAAACTAGGGGTCTTCAACCTTTCATGTTCATGGGCCACAACAATAAATTCGCAATGTTCAGCAGGCCACATATCTGTTAAATAAGTAGTATAGGCTGAGGAAAAAATATATTATTTGTGAACGAGCTTCAGCCTTTGAGATGGTTGCTTGATTTGCTTTTTATAGCATGATGATCTGGGATTAATTCCTTCAAAACACGGTACTCAAGTTTTGTGTGTATAGTGTGTTTTAAAAGGTATTTTGTATCTCTATAACTATTAATTAAAAAAGGTTTTTATTTATTATTTTCTACAAACAACCAAAAATGGGAACTGCATCAATGTATTTTGTACTTTATATTGCATGAAACAGAATGAGTGCAGGAGGACGAGACACACTTGAAGCTCTGGAAAGAAAGAGCCTTGGCATGGAGCTTTTTATGCATGTTTACTTCGTCTTAAGATTCTGAATACAGTTAGCAGTTTGTTATTTTAATAAGCCTGTGTGCCGTGGGCTACTTTTCCCCGTACATTCATAATCTTTTCTAAGAGGGTTTGCCTTTTTTTTTTTTCAAATGTATATCAAACTTTCATTTATTCTGATTGAAATGCTTCGGCGGGCTACTAAAATAACGTTGGTAGACCACAGGTTGAAGACCCCTACTTCAAACTGTAGGTCCCAGTCTGTATAATCCTTCCATCGCAAAAGAGGTTTGTAGTTCTCATAACCAATCAATTTATTTATAGATTAAAAGGCTTTAAATATTGTGAAGTAGTCTAATTAAATTTTGTTTTTGATAACTTCTAAAATTGTGAGTTAAATTGATTTAAGATTTAATAAAGAAGTAACCCCAATTATAACGTTTATTATACTTATACTGCTTAGGAAATACTTAACTTCCACTCAATCTGTCGAAAAGCATATAAAGGAAACATGAATAATCAAGGTGAAAATTTTTATAGTAGTACTTTTCAGTATCACTGATATCATTACAGGTATATTTGACTTCTTAAAAAGTGTTTGCTCCAAATTCACACCGGTTTTATTTTATACTAGCTAAGTGGCAACCCGATGTGTTGCATTTTCGATTTAAAATGAAATGGTTTTATTTCTTAACTAGCCGGGCTTCGCCTAGCTACGCTCAAGCCATCCGTGTAACATATTTATGTACTTCGGGCCCCACAAAAGAAAAAAAAGGCCTACAAATGTATTAAATTCACGTCAATAAATTCCGTCAATTTTCATTCCCGTCGCTGCCGACAGATGGCTGCACCATACTGGATTACTGGATATAGATGATTTGATTTCTCAGCGGGGGAGTGATTTGAGACTTAAAATATCTGTAAACCTATTGAAGTAACAGAATAACTGTAAGCAGAAAAAAATTATCAGTTTTCAAAGCTCTTTCCAAATATGTAATATTTATGTACTTTCATGAGAAAAAAATACACCGATTTGTGCATTTGTCGGCCATTTTTTTGGATTAGTGAGACCCGGAGACGTTATGGTCACGTGACTCCCAAAAAGCACGCATCAGGCCCGACCTGGCCGAAGCCCCACTGGGTTAATCCTGACGGCGCAGATAGATCTGCAGCAGGCAACCACCCCGCGCACGACCCAGACAAGGTCCCACACACACCACCCACAAGACACACCCCACAGAACCAGCAGCACAGTCGGGCTCCAAACAGAACAGGCGGATTTGCCAGAAAATAAAATTAACTTAATTTGGAAGACTAGTTAAGCTCTGCCGGAGGACACTCAAACACACCAGCCTTCAGGTCATAAGTAGATAAAGAAGGAGGCAAAAGAGAAAGCCCAAACGAAACGACTGCACATAATTAATGGCTGCGAGCGAGAACACGAAAACATAAGTAACCTAAGAAAGGATTGAGTCAAAATACTGGCACTGACTCAAAATATTAAGTGAGAAAAGACGGCATCGTTACAAATCCCAGATAGGAGACGACTTGACCTAAATTGGGAATGGTCGATTTTGAGAGGGAACAGTCGCAACCCTGGGTGCAGAACCAGCAACATGGTTAAAACCTCATCGTTGCTGTGCAAGCCACCCTGCGGAACCTTCGGGAGCCGGCGTGTTCTGTATTCGCCAAAGGGCACCACCCCGATCACGAGGACCGTGACCTCTAGGGTTGGACCAACTCTAGGAAGGCCCAGCTTACCTAACAAGGCTGCAGTCGATAGGTCAGAATCCTAGGATAAGACCAAATCTCCTGACTTACACAGGTCCCTTTCCATTTCGCTCATCATAGCAGTATGGTCACGTGACTCGACAAAGCCCACGACAAATACGTCTGTTACTATATTTATATAGATAGAAGATTGAAAACAGTTTAATCACTTTAAAAAATATATTAGAAATTTTAAAAAACGAACTAATTATTTAAAATTCTCTTTTTGAAATTTTGGTTTTTGGCTTTTGAAATAATTCTTTCAAATTTCTGTTTTCAAATTTTGCTTTTTAAACAAAAAAAGAAGTTCATTCAATTAGAAAAAATTCTAAAGATTTTAACTTCTCATTTCCTAAAATTAAAATTATTTTGGTACTATGAAATTATTTCTGGATTTCTATTATTAAATGACTCGCTCTCATACTCGTTCTCAACTAATATTTTTTTTCTTTTGGCAACATGGCCGAACGTAAATATTAAATCTCATGACGGAAAAAGTGCTTAAAAAATAGAAAGACAACTCTGATGAATTCAAAATTGGTGGAGGAAGAATCCTCATCAGCTGCTCATTAATTAGAAGCAAATTTTACGAACTTACTCGAATTATTAGTGAGTAAAATAATAAGTCGAAAAGTTACGAACTCGGCATTCAATTACATTAAGATACTATGGCGATCAGCGCGGGAAATTTCAAAAGTGAGTTTTGTAAGTACGTTTTTTTAGAATGATAACATTTTTTTATCAAATATATTTTGTATATTTTGGAAGCTGAACCAGTGGCGTAGCGAGGGAGGGGCAAGGAGGTCTATCATACCCCGGGCGCCACGTGCAGAGGGGCGCTAAGTGGTCTATCTTTTTAATTAATTTTATATATCATATTACTATATATATTTCGTGGGGGGGGGGGTGCCAAAAAGGAATCGTGCCCCGGGCACCAGTTATGCTCGCTACGTCAGTCAGCTGAACATCTAGCAAATGCCGATAAATCATAAAACTGACGAGCGAGCATTATAGGTGCAGAAAACCGAAATATTTGTCCATCAAAATTGTCGATTTCGTGAAACTCGGAAAACTGCTTTGGGGAAAAAGCTTCGTTTGCAATGAGACATTTTTAACTTCCCGGAATGTCATCTGTTTCTGCTGTCCGCTTCTTTTGAGTTCGGCGGTTTTAATTTTATAATTAAAAAAGTTTAAAGTTTTGAAAGTTGAGGGTAGCACCAGTGCACGCGTCTCGTCCGTCCGCGTCCATCGGTACCAGTCGCAATATTCTGCTATGCTCGGTTCGCGAGATAAGCCCGTCTTCGTGTCTGCTGACTAACAAACTAACATTTGTTTACCTTCAGCTGTTATTATATAGACTAGCTGAGTGGCAACCCGATGTGTTGCATTTTCGATTTAAAATGAAATGGTTTTATTTCTTAAAGATTGAAAACTGTTTAATCACTTTTAAAAATACATTAGAATTTAAAAAAAACAAAATAATGATTTAAAATTCTCTTTTTCAAATTTTGGTTTTTGGCTTTTGAAATAATTCTTTCAAATTTCCGTTTTAAAATTTTGCTTTTTAAACAAAGAAAGAAGCTCATTCAATAGGGCAGTGTCTCGCAGCATGTCACATCTCAACGCTTGCAGATTTTACTTCTAGTTTGGCGAGGAGTGGCAAAACATTGCATAATTTAACATGGCGTTCAATGAACATTCTTATAGCTTGTTGAATAAAATGCTCTCAGATTACGCAAAGTCTTTAGATACGGTATCTAAACAAAGGTATATCACTAAATTAAACATTCAGGTACAGCCCGGAAAGGTTTATTCAGTATGTGACCCGTATTTATTGACAGAGGAAGACTGGAGTTACGATACAAGACGCTGGCCTGAAGTAACTTATCCTGATATCTATACATATCTGAACATAATAATAATCATTCTCAACGAAAGAATGATTATATTCTCTTAAACGTTGCGAAATATTAAAAAAAAAGTGTTAAAATACCTGTTACATACGACTAATATGAAGAATTTTATAAATAAACTTAAATTATTTATCTCAAAATGAAGGTATCGTCCAAAAACACATGCAAACGCATATGAACGGCTTCTGTTTTCTGCCACCCGATAATCACGTGATCTATAGTAGACGAAAACTGACGTAGCCAGTGAGGTTGCGACGATTCAACTTATTAGAAAAAAATTCTAAAGGTTTTAACTTCTCCTTTCCTGAAACTAAATTTATTTCTGGTGCTTTAAAATTATTTCTGGATTTCAATTATTAAATGACTCGTTCTCAACTAATACTTTTTCATTTTGGCAACATGGCCGAATGTAAATAGAAAATCTCATGGGCGAAAAAGTGCTTAAAAAAATAGAAAGACAGTTCTCAGGAATTCAAAATTGGTGGCGGAGGAATCCTCATCAGTTGCTCATTAATTAGAAACAAATTTCACGAACTTGCTGGAATTATTAGTGAGTAAAATAATAAGTCGAAAAATTACGAACTCCCTATTCAGTTACATTAAGATACTATGGCGATCAGTGCGGGAAATTTCAAAAGAGAGTTTTCTAAGTACGCTTTTTTAGAATGATAATATTTATTTTATTAATTGTATTTGGTATATTTTGGAAGCTGAACATCTAGCAAATGCCGATAAATCGTAAAATTGACATTAATAGGTGCAGAAAACCGAAATATTTGTCCATCAAAATTGTCGATTTCGGGAAATTGGGAAAACTGCTTTGGGGAAAAAGCTTCGTTTGAAATGAAAAACATTTTTAATTTTATAAAAATGTGTATATCCTTAAAGATGAAGAGTTGTAAAACACATTGGAATAAAAAATTTGTCGATTGGTGGGCGAAAAAGTTCAATTTTGTATGCATGAAAATAGTGGAAATTTGCGAAGCGGAAAGGAGCTGGTCCACCCGGAATGTCATCTGTTTCTGCTGTCCGCTTCTTTTGAGTTCGGCGGTTTTAATTTTATAATTAAAAAAGTTTTAAAGTTTTGAAAGTTGACGATGGCACCAGTGCATCAGTGGTGACGATGGCACCACGCGTCTCGTCCGTCCGCGTCCACCGGTACCAGTCGCGATATCCTGCTATGCTCGGTTCGCGAGATTAGCCCGTCCCCGTGTCTGCTGACTGACACACTAACATTTGTTTACCTTCAGCTGTTATTATATAGTAGATATCAATCATACTTTCTCTTTCCTCATTTTAATGAATCCATTTTTTTCTTACGTTAGTTCAATGTTTCCCTTTTTATTAGTGTGACCTCTTTTCAGCCCTTCAAAACCATTCATATTGAGTTCTTTTGGAGAACAATAATTTTATAAAATAAAGATTAAATTTCTTTATGGAACTTATTTCTGATTTTTGTGTAATTGTTATTATGAATACCTTGAGTCAATTATATTCAATGATACTCTGTGGTCTGAGCTTGGGCTATGCATGCTTATCTTATACTAATAGGCAATGTTTCTTTTCTAGTGGATTTTAAGATGCTCTGTTTTAAAATTTTGCTTATTTTAAGTTTTTAGATATAACAATTTGTTATACTTATTTATTAACTTTCAAAGAATAAGAGTTGTAATAACTTTATAGCAAGTTTTTATAATTAACAGTGTAAGTTTAATTTATCTTAAATGTTGATGACATCTCATGAAATGTTTATCAAAAGTCTGGCAGTTTGTTGGTTGCATTAAATAATTTTCATGAATAATTATAAATTACCAACTGGTGCTAAACTGCAATGAAGACATATCAACTCGGTGTAACACACTTATAGTGCTTGTGTCTGTTGCATTTCAACCCTAGTGATATATTAGGTATGACCAGCAATAATAAGTTTTTCTGTGCTTGAAACTTGAGAAGAATGCTAAATAATTGCACACAGAAATCTTGAAAATTATAATAAAAATACAATTTAAGATGCTGTGTCATTCTTTATTAATAGGACTTTTCAAAATGTGGTAGGAGCAAATTTCCATTACCTTTTTTCTTACTTTCCTCTAGCTATGCCTGCCATGAATATTATTGACATCGTAATTACCCTATTTTATTTACAGAGATTAAAATAATGCTTATTCATAATTTATTTCAAGATTAATAAGATTTTATTAGTATCAATTGGATATTTGCTCTTATGAGTAGGATATGTATGTTATGTGCAAACAATTTTCTTATTTTTGATTAAACTGTGCATAAAACAAATCATGTTGTCTGAATTATAAAATATGTCAAAATAATATGTGAATGGAACCTGAAAAGTATTTAATGGTGAATTTTTATTTAAAAAAATTGCAGTACCTTAAAAAACTAGCCTAGGAGCTTTAAAATTTTGTGTCTGGCAAATAGTTATTAATTCTGATGGCAAGTTTTCAATGTGTCACAAATTAGATTGATACTTATTATATCAGTATATAATCTTTATAGTTTAATATGGAAATCTGTAATTTTTTTGTGTCATTTTGGAATAACTAGGTATTAGTTGATTTGTGTAATTGCCTATCAATCTGTTCATGTTTACATTAAAAAAAAATCAACATAATTAGTTTTTGTATAAGTAAAGCTAATATTGTATTTTTGTCAAGTTTGTAATATTTTTAATGGGAATTTAAACAATACCATCTATAGATATTGCTATTTAAAAATCTTATTTTATTATAATTCATTAATTTGTTTACTTGAATATCTGACATAACTTATGAAAGTCCTAGCGAAAATACTTACTCAACTTTACTTTTACTTATGGACTGGTTATTCATTGAATAAAGTTTAAAAACATAAAAAAAGTATATGTAAAAAGTTAAAGTCATGTACTGTTTATTAATGCAAATAAAAATAAGTTTTTTCCTTTACTTTGATAAAATAAAGAACAGTATTATTTTTTAATTTAGATTTTTACAAATAAAATTTTATTGGTCACTGTTAAAAAAATTAAAAAAAAGAAAGAAAGAAATACTAAAAGTTTTTCCTTTATTTATTAACTGTTCAATCATTGAATGAAGTTAAAATTCACACTAATAAAAAATAAACAAATCCATTCATTTCAAAGGATGAGTTTTGTTAATTATTATATCTTTAATTATTTCATGTACCTAGTTTCTCCTTAAATTTAATTATGATCTTTGCACACGCAAACACAATGAAACTTCTCTATGGTGGCCAGTAATGGTTCTGGAAAATAGTGGCCGTCAAATAGAGGTGGACTTCTATTGCGATCAGTAATGGTTCCGAAAAAAAGTGGCCATTTTGAGGGGTGGTCGCTGAATAGGGATAGGCTTCTCTATGGTGGCCAGTAATGGTTCTGAAAAAAGTGGCTATTTTGAAGGTAGAGAAAGTCTCTGTGTGTGTGTGTATGTATATATATATATATATATATATATATATATATATATATATATGTATATATATATATATATATATATACTCACACACACAGCGTGGTTATAATTAAAGTTGATCTTTCAAAAGCGGTAATAAAAAAAGAACCACTGGTCAGAATGACGTGAAATTTGACCTGAATATACGCAAAGAAGGGGGAAAGGGTATGGCATAAGAAAAAAATAGTTCAAAATTTTAGCAATAGATGGCGCTTTATTCGTCATAACGTAAATGGGTTCGGCTACCAGTGACATTTGAATCCCAATGCGTCGGCTATTGTTTGAGTTGCAGATTAAACCCACTGTAATGCTCAGTGTGCATGACTGTATTGGTTTTTTACTGGTAAAATGACTTCCAAGTCATTCAGCAGTTGTGGCACTTTTAGTGGAAAGCCTATCCACCCCGACAACTTGCTGCCACATCGGATGGGAAAAATCAGTTTTTAATTGTCACCTGACTTGCTCAAGAAATGTTCAATATGCTGTCCTCCGTTTTTTGCCACAAGTTGAAACCGGACCAATGGTGGACGCTATGGGACTGTTTTGCGCAACCACATCATTCCAGTACTTCAACAGCGTGCATGTGTGGGTAGCATATTTTTTGCGCAAGATGGCGCTCCTCCACACATTGCAAATCCAGTGAAGCAGCTGCCCAACATGCATTTCGGAAGTGATAGAATTATCAGTTGTCCTTTTCCAACAGCCTGGCCACCAAGATCACCTGATCTTAATCCTTGTGATTTCTGGCTGTGGGTTTATCTGAAACATCATGTAGTTAGTGGTTCGATTGCCAACTTAGCTGAATTGAAGACACGCATTGCGCAACACATTCACAACGTCAACACTGATACACTCCGATCTGTTGTGGAACATGCTGTTTCTCTGTTTCTACTTGTGGCAGAAAACGGTGGACAGCATATTGAACATTTCTTGAGCAAGTCTCACGACAATTAAAAACCGATTTTTCGCATCCGATGTGGCAGCAACTTGTCATGGTGGATGGGCTGCCATGCTGTTCCTTGGTTTTCCCCTTCATCGCGTATATTCATGTCAAATTTCAGGTCATTCTGACCAGTGGTTCTTTTTTACAGCTTTTGGAAAGTTCAACTTTAATTATAATCACCCTGTATATATTTTCCCCATGAGGCGGGCACTTATCCTGACATTAGATGTACTTATTCTGATGACATTTGATCAGATATATCTCGATTTTTTTGTTGGATACTGTATTGTACAAGGACCAAGCAGCTGAACCAAGGTTGCTCTTTAAGAGGGGACAGCTTAGAAACATTCTTGCCTTTGGTGGAATTTTAAGTCAGGCCCGCATAGTGTCAGTTTTGTCACTAACTACCATTCAATGCGGTTATGTGCATATAAATATATTTTTATTTTTAAAGAAATAAAAGGGGAGTCCTGAATAAAAAAATATATGAAAGTAAACCACAGTCATGATGCTTTATTCAAGGGCTTATTCTACTGATTTTTTCTCTACTCATTCGTGTTCATGTAATGTACCCTTCCTCCCCACAAAAGAACTTTAATCTGGAGATAATTTTCACATATTTTGGTGTTTAGAAGAATTTATTATGTTTTAAACACTTAAACGATGCTCTGAAAAATGTTGCACAATTTTTAAGTATGTTTCCCCCCCCCCCCAACACATTTATTAAATAACACACTAATTCTACAAAGTTTTGTGTGGAGTGTAGAAATTGCACAAGCACATAAATTTTTCTTATGTTTCTTGATGCCTTTATTATTTTAGCTAATATGGTACTTTTGCTTTTTACCTCTAGTAAGCACTTTTCATTTTTTTGCTAAAGATCAACTTTTTGAGATCTGTTTAGCATTCGATTTTTGTATGGAGATGACTTGACCAAGTTTTTCATCAGGTAACTCAAAAGAAACTGTTGTTAATGAATTTGTAAAAGATACTATATAGTTTGTCTTAAAGATTAAATTAAATGGATACTGATGGGGTTTATCCTTTTTATCTTTTGGGGTCTCCAATAAAGCTTGATAACAAAATAGACTTTTTCCTCCTTAATTATCATTTGGTTTTTTGTAGTTAGAGGACAGTTGGTAGAGCAGATGTAATATGAAATTAGCTGTGTATTTTTGTTCTCTTTCAGCATCATTCGAACTTTCACTGTCAAATTGGAAATCAATATCTTGTTTTTTGTTTGTCAGAATTGAATGATATGTCGTCATTACTTTAAGTGGCAAATGCATGATAGGGACAACTCTGGCTGGTTTTTCCTCTACTTGTGCTATTGATGAATACGAGTGCATCGGCTTTGCTTTTATGATTGGCAGCCTGTCGTATTTCGGGTCAAAATCATAGTTCATTATTGATTTGCCATTGAGAATATTCTTTGGATGCACAATTGCAACTGGGAGAGAAGGATCTGGGTTACGTGACAAGACCGACACGTCTATTCCGAGGAGATTCATTGGAGATTTGTGCCTGGAGTTGGTGTGGGATGCGGTAATATCCTTATCGTGTCTCAGTCCTGATAAGTCAATACTGAGCATCCGCGGCTGATTTCCAGATTTTACCTTCCTTAGAAACAAGGTGGAGTTTTCTCTCATCTCTAAGCTTTGTGGTTGTGGAAAGTAGTAGTATATATTTCTTAACCTCGGATCTTCATATCTATATTTGTCTGCATTTCTGCCATTTTGGTGGTGAAAATTTCTTTCGATGAGATGTATGGAATATGTTGCTTGAATCTGTGCTAGCATTATTTGTATAACGAGTGCTGATCTGTACCTCTTTGCGATATTTTTCATTCTGAAAAAAAAAATAATAAATAAAAATAAAGTAATGAAATCATGAATAAAATATCTTTAAAATTATCCAATATTAAAAACAATTATATTTATTCACAAGTATGCAGTCAGTCCTGAATATTGCTAAGCAGGGTAGCGTTCAACCAGAAATGGCGTATGGATTAAATTTCATGAACTTACTTTATAATGAGAAATATCCTTATGGTAATGTATCAGGATAGGGGTTTCCACCTGGAGTTCCGCGGTACTCTAGGTTCCTCTGATAAAACTAAGTTCAATAATACAGTTAGTTTTTCAGGTGTAATTAATAGTATTCAAATAACAATTTAGCTGTTGACAATCTAACAAAGGAATTGAAGAAAAGTGTTAAATTCTTCGCATCAGGGTTAGTTATTGGGCTGATTTAGCAGCAAAACAGACATCATCAATTGTTTACCAGATAGGCGTACTATATCAGGTTGTCCTGGATCCTTTTGTTGGGCAATTTAAATAAATCATTTAGATTTTCATTATTAAAAACGTTAAACGTTTTGGTTATTATAAATTTAATATTTAAAAATTTCAAAATAATCATGCTTTTTTTTAATTGAGGATCAAACATGAAAACGTCGGTACGTACGTCATCTTTGTCAGTAAACTGCTGATCCATCGAAGGTACACTTGCTCCGATTTTGGGGAATCGCAGCAAGCCTAGGAGTACCTTATTCTGATGGAAGACCGAGTTACTATTTGCATTTTCAGTAGATTTTTTTTCTAACAGTTATTTTCTATTTGCTGTTTTATTTATAATCAGTTAAAAATATCAGGGTTTCATCCCGACGATTAAAAAGACTTGATAATAACCGCGTTAGAACTAGCTTAGAGAGTTTCATTCACAAATCTGCTACGGTTGGAATTTCCACAGTAATTTGAAAAACTCGGTTATAAGAGGAAAGAGCGACATTTTGGTGAGAGAGTAATTTATTGAATAATAAGGTGGTAACATTTTAATATCAACAACAATCAAAATTTATTTAAGAAAGCTATAATTTTGTCCGACTATAGTTCATCCCTGCAAGCCTTATCAAACAACACTAGACACACCAATTACCGTATTCAAGAGTATAGAGCAGTCATTCCCAAAGTAGTCTATATCGACCCCCAGGGGTCGATATAGACCTGCAAGGGGTCCATGGTAGTGAAAAAGAAAATTGGGGGTGCATGAGATGTAAATGGGGGGTCGATATAGACCTGCAAGGGGTCCATGGTAGTGAAAAAGAAAATTGGGGGTGCATGAGATGTAAATGGGGGTCCACGAGTTAGACAGTCCGTCACCAAAATTTTGGCCTCCCGTAAATGTAATAATCCGCCTAACCCAGATAGTACCTATGGAGATATTTACGTAATACGAGTACTTTCTTATAATAGATAGATACATTTCCTAATTATATGTATATTTCATAAAATTGTGTAAGAAATCTATTCACTTTTCGGTCGCAGTGCGTGTAACTCGTGTTGCGACATCATGGACTTTTGAACTGGAACGGTTACAGCGAGGGCCAGCAGGTGGCCGTTTTATTGAACTTGCCAGTTTCCCAATTCAGCACAGACAAACTGCCAGGATAATGACCTTTCAGCCTGCGTTCAACATTTCAATGTCCTTCACACAGGCTTTGGAATTAGGCTTGGAGATGTATTGACTATGGAAATACCACAGTGGATTATCAATCCATACGGTGACATTGAAGAAACGGATGTCATGTTACAAGAACTGATAGGTATAATCACCAACGAAGAACTTAAGTTGCAGTGTAGAAAGTGATATCAACAATTCTGGCTTCAGAGAGAACATACCTGTTACATATTCTGCATTATGGACTATCACGAGAAAGTTTTTGTTAGCTTTTCCATCTTCATACCTCGTGGAAAGAGGTTTCAGCGCGGTTGTCAGTCTCCTTACTAGCCCCCCCCCCCCCCCCCCAAAAAAAAAAAAAAAAAAAAAAAAAAAAAAATTTAAAATTAAACCAAAAAAAAAAAAAAATAATAATAATAATAAATATATTGGAAATCACTCGCCGAGGAGATTTAAGGTTAAACCTGACTAAATTGAAGCCGGATATTAAAATTTTGTTATCAAAGCATCAGGCTCATCCTTCCCATTAAAAGCATTTATTTTGGTTGTGTATTTATTTTATGTAAAAATGTTACTAGATTTTCATTTTGTGTCATTTTAATTAATAAATGTATAACTATAAAACTTAACATATTTTTTTATTCAAAAATTTTTCACTCTACAGTAAACCTTCTCAAAGTGAGTAGCTCTGTGTCAACTTCATAAACACTTTTAAAATTGATGAATTTGTAAAAAATCAGTGTTAGGATAATAGGGGGTCTACCCCCAACAGAAAAAATCGGCACGGGGTCTACGGGGCAAACAAGTTTGGGGACCTCTGGTATAGAGCAATGGTGAAGGATTTGATCCACCGGATTTCTTTCAGTGGATTCCTGCACACTGTAGCTTACTTGGAAATGATTGAGAGGACCTTTCGGCCAAGAAGGGTTTGCAGAAACCGGACAGGCCCTCAACTTACCATTCCTCTAAGCTTTTTATAAAATTGACCTGCAAAAATGTTTTTAAATTGAAATTATTGAATCCTCTAGAAAAAAGTTCTAAGCTACTCCTATAAGGATTCTTCTTTTGTTCCCGATTTACCTTGTTTTACTGCGGTCGTTTGTTTTAGATTTCTGACCGGCCACGACTGTCTCCGGAACATCTTTTCCGGATTCAACTGGCTGATTTGCCCGATTGTGTCTTGTGTCATTCAAATCAAACAATGACTGCTTTACATCTTAACGTGCGCCCTTGTACTTTTAAATTTTAAGTCCCATGTTTTAAAATATTGCAGAGCCTATGGTCTAATGGCCTTGTGGCCAAATTACCGGTATTTGTCAATTAAATAAAGCAATCAAAATTTATGCGTGAATAACACGAGTGTGAATCCTTTTGTTCCCCTATTTATTTCCTGTATGTTTTTGAATTTACACAGTTGTTTTAATTCCATGGATGACTGAAAATTAAATTTATGAGTTTGAATCCTCTAAGTTAATATTTCTTTTCTTTCATTCTTTATATATCTCCAGTTTTTTATGTACCGAATAATTTTTCTTCAAAACAATCATGCCCCTCTCACCATTTTTTTAACGTAGGATTACGTTCCTCCATAACGGTCCTCCAGAAAGTAAAATTTCATACGCTATAACCGCCCGTCGTCGCGAGTTATAATTTTGGCAGCGCGCCAAACCCAGTCTGTATCGTTGGGGAAAGCAGTAAACAGTTAAACAGAAAGTACCAAAATGCGTCAAAATTTGATATAATATATGTATATATATACACATACATACGTATATATATATATAGATACATATATGCATAACACATACATGCAAAAGAGGTATGCAACGATAAGTAATCCTACGTTAATAACCCGCTGTAGTTTCGTTAGAAGAGACTAGCTGAAATTTTTTTTCAGTAGTTTCAGAATAAAATTATATATATTCCTTTGGTTATTAGAATTGACTCCGTTGCTTTGATTTCATGAATGATTTAAACTTAACTTATGAAGTTAAACCTTTTGAGTATACGTATATTTTTTCCGCCATCTTTTATTTACGGGATGATGAACTTTCATTCAAATTTTCTCAAAAAGAGCCTTACTTGTAGTTCCGGAATTAAATAATACGAATATTCTTGTGGTTGGTTAGAAGCAATGCGATCATCTTTTACAGCATGAGGGTTACAATGACCGAATTTTTTCCGAAAAATTAATTATTATTCGCTGTCTGATGTTGCATTGTAGAAAATTTTGCGGTCATCAGCTGACGTTGTAAAACGGTTATCTCTCTCTCTCTTTCTTTCTTTCTCTCTCTCTCTCTTTCTTTCTTTCTTTCTTTCTCTCTTTCCCTCTTTTTTTTTAATAGTTTTTTTAGTTTTAATCAAATGTAATGGAAATGTGTTACGAAAGTTGGGAATAATTATTTGCAAATCTTTTAAAACAGCCACGATTTTATTTGTCTGTTCTAAAAGATGTGAAATGATTTTTCGTGCAAAACTTGCCGTATGTTCTGGAAACTTATATGAGAGAGATATAAGTTTAGGGAGCGGTGTCTTCCATGTATAAAATTATATATATAATATAATATAGTATAATATTCTTTTAAATGGAATGAAATTGACACTTGACGCCACATGACGCACCTTTTCAAACCATTTTCTAGCAATAATCGTTCAAAAAAAAAAAAAAAAAAATTATTACTTTAAACGACTGATACAAAACCTATCCCCCCCCCCCCTTCGCTTCTCAAAATTTAAAAATTCTCTTGCCTATTAGAATGGTTACTCGCAGTTGTCTTTTCATTCGTTTACTATATCGATATTTCTTGGAGCTAAATTGTGCTTTCTAACAGGTGAATTGTAAGCATCTGTATTATTGTATTCTATTAAATCTTAGACTTATTATTATAGCATTGTAGCAAGTATATTAAATAACGAGCAAAGATATGCATTTATTACATATATAAGTATTTTCCTTTTATTACTGAATAATTTTTTTATTGTTTCTATACACGTCAAAACCTTTTCTAATGGGTATTGCACTACATCTTAATAAGCATTCTAGGCATGTTTAGATGAGCGACCTGGAATGAAAGTGTAAGAATAAATAAAGCATTTGTGCTATTTTGGGCTTAGCTTGGTATTTGTTCGGTATTATTAGTAGATTTATGTTATGGTATGCTTAGGTATACGGACTATGTTTCGTATATTGCATAATATTTTCCTATTTTTGTTTATTATTTGAACACCTGTATCCGTTTTTTCTTCGAACTGGCTCTTCAGTGTACGTCTTTAATATACGTACAAACTTAATATCTAAGATTTTGTGGAGTCTCGTTGAAATTATTCGTAACTCCAGTACCATAAATCTCACCCATCTGAATTGTTTACATCAAAGCATTTTTAAATTTTACGTCATGGTAGTGGATGTAAGAGAAAAGTTGTCCAGCATGACGCAGCATTAACAATACTTTTTCCCGGGAACAATAAAAGGAAAAATTCGTAGATTAGATTCCGGGTTTTAAAACTAATCAGCTTAAATATATAAATGCTTGGCTCATTAACGCTTTTATATTTCTGTATCGTTAATATCGGTAGCATCTTGCGGTTTGCCTTTCTTTGCGTCTTCTTTTCTTAAGACGCGATTTTTTTTCTTTAGTTAATGGCTGATCTCTGAAGTTAAAGTCTGATATTCGTAATAACTTTCGAAAAGACCTGACTTCAAACACTTTTACTTTACAGATTGCCGGTTCTGACATTTCGTATTTTTTACTGCTAGGATATGTAAACAGCGATAGTTCTCCGAAAATCTTAGGTTTTGTTCTGAAACGATAAATATTGAATGAGACGATGTGACGATAACAAATTGCTCCGTGGGGAGTAAAGTGATGAAAATAGTCAAACTATATCCGTATTTGTTTGATTTTATTGACTTTTATCATGTATTCTGTGCAAAAGCATTACGTTAACAATAAACAAATTTTCAATGTAGAAGATAAATATTTTTGCTATCTATATTTTAACGTAGGCTTACGTTCCTCCATAACGGTCCTCCTGAAAGGAAAATTTCAGACGCTAAAACCGTCCGTCCGTCCATCCTCGCGAGTTTTAATTTTGGCAACGCGCAAAACCCAGTCTATCGCTTGGACAAGTTAAACAGAAAAGTACCAAGATGCACCAAAATTTTGACATACATATATATGAAACAATAACCTTTCACTTTCATTAAATAAAACGCCTATTCGAAATTCTTTCATTTTATCCCAATAAAGTATCGTCCCTTAATCCAAAGTTTGATCTAGGGATAACCAAACTAATCAATTATATTTTACCCTAATCCATGTGTAGATAGAAGATCTTATATAACATCGAATGTTCCAGACGTCTGATGCAATATCACCTCATATGACGTGTGAGGTTAGATGTCTTGAACTGGTCAATTAAGAGTTTAGCACACCCGTACTTCGGGCGAGAGATCAGCGTCCTTTGGGGCTTTTGAGTGTCTGTCAATGAATGGGAAACATGCACAACTTTTAGTTTTACGTTCTTTTGTCTTGCATGTGATGATCCGGCATGGGGCCGGAATAAGCCATTATGCTCGGATTAATGTCCAGAAATGACTATGTGTAGCTCAGTGTAAGAAACGTATGATGTTTCCTGGGAGTTCCAAAAAATTAAAAAGTTCGTCGAGATGAAAGCTTCTCTTCCTTGAACTGGATTAGTGTTGTGTTAATTTCTCATTACTACCTGAAAGGCGTTTTGTTGGAGTCCCTCCGGTCTATTTTTCTCTCCACTCGACTACGATTACTCCTACCTAGTGCTCCAACGCCACGCTCCTTCCTGTCATCCAATATCTTGTATGAAAAATATTACTTACTTACACACACACGCACACGTGTATATATATATATATATATATATATATACATACATACATACATACATACATACAAAAATGGTAAGCAATGATAAATAATCCTACGTTAATAACCCGCGGTAGTTTCGTTAGAAGAGACTACCTGAAATTTAAAAACCTAAGTATCAGTCCAGTTTGGAGTAAAGAATTGGTGAGATTGCTTTCAAACAAATCTAAATCTAAACAAATCTAAATCAAAACAAATCTAAATGCCTCCGTAGTTAGTCCTTTACCACTTTTTCAAAAGTACTAAGTATAATTTTTTTTTTTTTTCTAATTCTAGAGATACGTATATACTATTTTGTAGGGATATTTGTGACGCAAAATTAGTTCCTCAAACGTATCGATATATTTAACAATACCTCTTGGCTGTGACGCTGCGATCCTTTCTTGCGCTTTTCATGCGTAAAATAGGCTCTTTGTTGTCATCTTTTAATTCGTTGCTCGAAGGTGAAGCTTCCTGATAGCTCCTCAATCATTCTTGAATAGGTAATTATTTTCTCTTTTGTTACATACGTGGTTCAGGTATCTGCTAATCACAAGTGTCATGCAGTATACATCTGCGGTCCCCGCGCATTTCATGGAATATTATACGTATAGTACGTATATTTAGTACATATATATATATATATATATATATATATATATATATATATATATATATATATATATATATATATATATATATATATATATATAGTAAGTACTTATCAATTATACCTTCGGAGTTTTCACTACGGCGATTAAACAACCATTCTCGACATTAAAATTATGATAATGAGTGAATTGAAAGATGTAACAACAAAAATCTATTGGACCGGCTGTAATTTCATATCTTATGAATTTAGAGGTATCTGCGTTTTTAAGTCATGAGACTTTGTTTAGTTGGTTGTGGTGATAGCTGGTTATTATTTTTACTAGGGCTTGGTTTGCATTCTGTGAATTTTTCTGAATTGCCGTGCGTAATTGCAAGAAAACTAGACATTAGTGGCCTATTGTAATAGGTCATACATAGGTAAAAATTAAAAAAGAATTATGCCCGTGAAACAGGCATTGAAAAGCGTATATTAACAATCAAGGAATCTCTAAATCCGTGATAGCTAAACTCTTTTGAAGGTTAAGATGTAAATTCAGATTTTCTTAGATAAAATTTTACCACGAATTTAATTTTTCATTGAATTTTTTAATTGAGCATCTGGGATTTTTAAATAAAGCGCTGCCTGGCTTGATGGACAACAACATTTGATTGTCTGAATCTAGACATAATTGCTTAAATTTGGAGTTTAGCAACTATGGTTTTCGTTTAAATTTTGAGTATTTTCATTTTTAAAGATATTCTCAATGGTCAGGCTACTATTTAAGGGATTAGTTTTTTATAAATATTTTTTTTCTCCAAACCTCGTACCTCTCTTCGGAATATCGCTTCTTCCTTTTTCATTGTTCGAGGAAAATGTTTTCTGTTGCCGGAATCAGTACTCTTCTGAAGCAATACTGCCCTGTTGCGCGGATATGTGTCGTTTGATAGAAGATTTGGGTTTGAGCGTTACAGTCTTTTACAGTAATGGATTACCCGTGACTAACTCGCTAATAAATGCATTGTATGAGCAATGAATGCATTACAACTCTTACGCGAGGAAGGGGTCGGAATCTCCCGAGCCGTTTATATATATTTTTTATATATATGCCATAATGATCACATAAAGAATGAATTTAGATTGCAAGAAGCGTTGATCAGTCGCTCGTTGGACGGAGAATAGCTACGTACTCATCTTTAAAAACTTATTGGAGATGTAGTCGTGATTCCAAATCATTTTATTCGGTTTCAGCATTGTGAAGACAGACTTGTAGAAGTGGAGCTATCCATTTAGCTGTGTTGGCCACTGGACTTGCCAGGGCACGGAAAGGAAGATAGGCGATTACATGATATTCTGACAAGCAGCTGCTTACAAGTCAGAGTTAGAAGCGAAGAGGGAAAAATCTTCCGTTCGGCAATTGTAAAATGAATACTTTCTGATCTCGCCACCAAGGTTGAAATTATTTAATTGGCCAGAATCAGTCATATGGCCTACACCTGGGTATTTCTCATGTGATGTATGATAACATAGTCTCGTGGTTTTCCGGGGGTCACGCGCGCTCTGAGTTCAAGCGCCTGCGTAAAGATCGGCACATGCCTTAAGGGGCATTATAAATTCAGTTAATTTATTTTCAGGCCGCAATTTTGGAAAAGGGGTTGTGCATTAGAATTTAAAATACGCGTTAATAATGCGTTAAATGTAATTTATGAGGACGCGTTTTTTGTCACACACACACACGCACACTATATGTGTTTGTGTGTGTGGGGAAGATTTTAGAACAAGTATTGGATGGTACCAACGATGTCTCAGTATGTTACTAAATTGTCAAATACATGTTTCGCAAAAGATGAGTAGAATGATTACTTATGTAGCTAATGTATTATACTATTCTATGTAGCGCATTTCTGCTATATTTTAGACATTATATCCCAGGAAAAAAAATTAATCATGCACGATATCTTAAAGTAATAAAATAGTTTAAAAATTGTTTTATTTAAAAAATTAAAGCAACTTTCCCCAAAAGTCGTTGCATTAAAAATATTTTTGTTTGGTGTCTCGTGTTGAACTAATTTATGAACTACAAGTTAACATTGACTGAACGAGAACAGAATATTCGGGGGGGAGGGGGGAGAAAGTACTTTGGCACCTTCATTTATCGAATTTCCATATATCGAAATTCTCTATTTATTGAAGTTTAGGTGAATCTCCGTCGTAATTATATGGAAAAAGTGAAAGTATTTCAATGAATCGAAAAATTTCTACCCATAATTGAATTTTTTCAAGACAAACGCGGGCTTTTTCCTCCTGTGATTTTTAAAAGTGAAACTCTTTTATGATGAACCATCATCGAAATTTAATGAACAGGAGACATTGGAAAAGTTTTTGACGCTAATTCAAATGTATATAAAAACTACATAAGTTATATATTTTCTTAAGGTATATTGGATTCATTTTTTGCTCGGTAATTGAAAGTTTTTAGTAATGAGAAATCAATTTGTACATAATTTGATGGTAATTAAATTATTTCAAAGAAAGAGTGCGTTAATTAGGTTATGTGTTTGTAATTATAATATATGAATTAGTACTATGTATGGAAAGGTTGTTTCATTATGGATATTTTTTAATGGTACCATTGGTTTCGATGTATGAAGCTCTGACTGTATATCCCACATTTTTTGTGTATTTAGTATTCTTTTCTATAAAATCGTGCTTATATTACTGTATTTTTCGGACCGTAAGACGCACCGCTTCAATTTATGGGAGGATTTTTAGAAAAGAATATTTTGTATTTTGTTAAGTATTATTTTCAGTTTCTTACTTAATAAAGATAAAAAGATATACAAATATTATATATATTTATTATATAATAAAATATTCATTTTATTTTAATGTTACCTTCGGACCGTAAGACACATCCCGATTTTAAGTCGATTTTTTTTATGTCTTATGGTCAGAAAAATACGGTGCATTTAATCTAAGTTTAAGGGCAGAGATAATGCATTTCCTCCCAGTTCTTGTTTTTTTATGGAATTGATACGATATTGAAAGTTATGTCATCTGTTCCTTCAATCTGCACTTAAAGAAAGTGGAGTGTGGTGCCCAGGAAAGAGACCAAAATAAGTTAGATCATCGCGTGCTTTTAGGTCGGATTCCATTTATATCCCATCAGTTTATGGAGAAAATGTGTCTGAGATAAAAATAGCGGGAGGACATTTATCATGTTTGCATTTCTTCCTCGATCATATTTCTTCAGTTTTGATGCAGTACTTAGGGATGCGACATCGATGTCGATGTTTTAAACATCGATTTATTGAAGCCGATTTTTGTTTAACATCGATGTTTTGTGCTCGATGTTTTACGTTGTCTCGATGTTTTTTTTAAAAATGAAAATATACCATAAATAAAAAAAATTAACCACGTAGCATAATTTTCCCACTCAGTAAATGCAAGTCTGAATTCTGAAAAGGACGAATACAAAAGGGGGAACGATTAGAGACAATGAATAATAATTATATGCCCCAATAGCCCTAATTGTTATTTACAGTGAAGAAAAAATGAGCTTGTTCAGTTTTACCCCATACGTTGGTTTTGCATCAGTACTTCCAACTGGTGTAAATATATGTAATTTTCTTTTGTATTACTTAATTTGAAAATAAAAGATTTGTTAATAAATTGCAATAATTTCTTCCTAGATTTTCTGGTAACAGTCCCCCCCCCCCTCCATGACTAACCGAAGTAACATTAATCTTAGAGGTTACTAAACCAGTTTTAAAAAATGAAAGTTCATAAACATCGATGTTTAAAAACATCGATGGTTTTAGGGCAATGTTTTATTAGCATCGATGTTTTAATATTGAATATCGATGTTTTGTTGTCGATGTCTCATCACTAGCAGTACTTGGACGGCATGGAGTTTTATACGATCATTTTCCTTGTGTGGTTAATCGCCTGTGAAAGTTTGAAGCAATATTGAAGTGCGCACGTTTTGTCAATGTTGTGTTTGGGCAACTGAAATCAAATGTCTATAAATTGCAGGGAGTTCGAAGTATAGTAGTAATTATGTTACACAGAAGTAGATAGAAAGTATTCCGTACTTAAACAAAATGGTTTGTGTTATCGTCATTATTGAATTTCGAGACTTAAGGCTTCTGTGTACTGACCTCACCTCAATGTTATGTATGGAGAAAATGTGTCTGCTATTTGCAGCGACATAAATGCTGATAATCCAATGAAAATGGTATTTTCTGATAGCCTGAACTTTTCTGCACTTTGCAACAGGATTCATTTTATAAATTTCGTCCACCAAAGGAATTGATGACCGTTTAAAACACATTATACCAGGTTTTTCCCCCGAATAATTTAATTAAAAAAATATTTGCATTAAAAAAATGAAAAATGCCCGAAGATAAACAATTTCTTTCTCTATTACGGAGCACAATTTAAAAAAAAAATCTTTAAATCCAAGTCGGCAATCCTTAGACATATTTTCTCCGTAGGTTAACATTGAGGTGAGAAAAACCAGTAGGGTAAGAACACAACAGCCTTAACTTTGGCTAAACTGCTGTTCAAATACACGGATTTTTGAAATTGTTTTCTTGTATTTAAAGACGAATTTCTATTCCTTTCGTTGTGAAGCATCCACTAAATACATTTTACATAATCCGCGTTTATTAAACTGATCTTGCTTACATTTTCTTACACTATTCTTTATATTTGAGATACCCGTTGAACTGTTCGTGGGCTTTGACATTTCAGTTGGACGTTTAGTATAAGGCTGTATATGATATTCTATGTTATGTGTTGCTAGTTGGGGTTTAACTGATGGACCTCTCCCGTCACTCTCGGGCACACTTACTGTATACTTCCGTAGAAAAAAAAATAACTCTATGGTATATCGCGACGGAATCAAAACTTTTCATGGTAGAATGAGGAATATACACTGCTGGCCACCCAAATTGCAACACCAAGAAAGACAAGAGATATCACAACAAAATTTATTTTGTAGATAACATGTTGACCAAGTATCAAATGATTAAATTTATAGACTTCTGTGAAGTGTGGTTCCTGCCAAAATCAGTAGCCAGAGTAGCCGCCATTGTTGGAGACCACCGCTGCCACACGCCTCGGCATTGATTCAAAGAGACTTTGGATGAGTTCTTGGGGTACAGCAGACCAAGCAGCTTCCACACGTTGCCAAAGTTGATCTGCTGTGGCAGCTGGGGATGGAATCTGGGTCAATCGTAGAGCAACCATGGACCACATGTTTTCTATCGGCGAAAGATCCGGAGAGCGAGGCGGCCAGGGAAGCAATTCAATCTGGCGATTGACGAAGAACCGTTGGACAATGCTTGCCACGTGTGGTCGCTCATTATCCTGTTGAAATATGGCTGTGGGCAAGCCTTGAATGTAAGGAAGGACAACTGGCTCCTACACCTCGGAGATGTAGCGCTGGTTGTTTAAAGTACCGGCAATGCGTACTAGAGGTGTGCGAGAGTGATATCCAATACCACCCCATACCATAATACCCGGTGCAGGACCAGTGTGGCGGTGTATAACGCAGCTGTTCAGCATCCTCTCTTCACGGTGTCTCCAGACTCGAATGCGACCATCGTGGTGTTGCAGACAGAAGCGTGACTCGTCAGTAAAGACAATTTCATTCCATTCTGCCGTCCACATCCTTCTGTCATCGCACCATTGGCGGCGGAGACGTCTGTGGTTCTGCGTCAAGGGTAGACAAAGCAATGGACGCCTTGCGGACAGACCACTCTGCTGTAAACGGCGTCGAATGGTACGCGCAGACACTGGATGATGCGTTACAGACTGCATGTGCTGTGCTATGGTTCGTGATGTGACTGACGATCCGTCACTGCCATGCGCACAATTTGCCTGTCATCACGTGAAGTGGTGCCCTGAGGTGGATGCGATCGAACACGCCGGTCCGTCGTACCCTCCTGCATCCAACGATCCCATATCCGCATTACAGTTGTTTGTTTTCGTCCAACACGACTACCGATTTCCCTGAAAGATAATCCACAATCTCGGTAGGCCTCTATCCTTCCTCTGTCGAACTCGGATACTTGATCAAAAGATGATCGCTGTTTTCGACGAGGCATAATTGATCTTTTTTTTGAAAAACCACAAGAAAAACACAATTGCCGAACTTGAAATCGTCGAAATCTCCAAGCCTTAAATAGCGCTTTGAAGTGGCGCCAGAGGCGCGCGTGATGTTCGTCTGCTCTGAAATTCTAATCATTTGCGTATCTCACCTCCGCAAATGCATGTTGTAAATTTCATGTTATTTGCATGTTTCCTTCAGGGTGTTGCATTTACAGTGGCCAGCAGTGTATATATATTAAATCTTTACAGCACATCAAGCATGGAATGCATTTGTTTGTTACTGTAACTCAAGAAATGATTCTATCAAGGATAGTCAGCTTATTTCTGGCTTAGTGGTACTACAAAAATTTTTGCGAGCTATGTTTTATTACTGCATTGATTGTGCGTTTCATTCCATAATAACCGTGAGTACGATTTTCCAGTGATGAAATAAAATGACATGGGCTAGAATGAATCTAAAAAAATGTTTATATAGTAATAATATTGAAACATTATATTTAAAATTTTTTATATAGTTAAAAAAAAAAAAGACTGAAAGAAAAAAAAAGGTTACGGGATCTATACTTGTGATTATAGATATCCAACTTCCTTGCAAAATGTCTGGAAACTAAAACTGTTGCAGTTATCAGAATACATAATAGTCAAGAATAGAACCAATTTGTTGCAATATGACGAGCCAAGTTTTTGCAATATGACGAGCATTATGATTAATGAATGGAATGGCTAGTCGACCCTTTTGCAAAAATAGCTTTCTAAATGTTCCAATCTCTTCGGTTTTTCTTTTGTGAGAGTGCAACGTCCTCTTTGCCCACGTGCATCCGTTGCTAGCATGTTTTGAGATTTGTTGCTGGATTCTTAATGAAGAATTTTTTAAGGTTTTTTCTTTCACGGGTTGGTTCATTCATGTTCGTGCATTTTAGCATCAAAGGATCCGTGGCTGGGAAATAAAATCTTACATTTCATTTGAAATATTTGCTCTAGATTAAAGAATATATGTTAGTGGACCTCCTTGTAACGGTTTCATCTATGATAATTCAAAAATGAGTTCAGATATCCAGCCAGACTGGGTAAACATCCCAGTTAACATAACCGAACTAAGTGGTATTAATGTTATTACAGCTTCTTATGCTGGATCTATCCTCAGGCATGCTAATAAACTAGCCCATCATCTTCGCTATGTCTGTCATAATTAAATTCTAAAGACCTTAACGTGGATTTCCCCAACGCATTTTTTACAGTAGTTACTTCTCTGACAGAAGCAGTAGTCATGTCATTCTGGAATGAAATATCAAATAGGCCGGTCTAGAATGTTGAAAATTGTATCAATAAGATAGCGATCTTGTGATATTTTTTAGCCCTAAAACAAATATACAAATGAGTACTGTTTCTCATGTTCTGATAAACCGAACGTATGTGGAGGAAAAATTATGTTAAAAAAAATGCATTAAGCTGGGAAAAAAAAAAAAAAAAAAAAAAAAAAAAAATTCAAAATATATTTTAATCTTAGACTTTATTATTAACATAACAATTCTCTTAATTGAGTCTCGTAGTTTCGTATAAATGTACTTGCAAATATGATTTAAAAATAACGCTTGTGTTCTTTGTGCTTTTATTTTCCCTTTCATTCTTTTGAAAACTAAATCGAAACTTAAGTACTACCGCTTTTATGTAATTCACTTTCTTATTTTAATTCCCCCCCCCCCTTTTTAAATCAAAAGGAGTGGGTGTATAGCTGTGGTTAAACGAGATTGATTCATTTGTTCCAAATTAGAATTAAAATTTGTAACCGTATTTAAGGAAATTGTGCCAACTTTTTTTTCCTTCCCCCCCCCTTCTCACTCTCTACTTTCTTTGTGTCTGTGAGGATAGGTTCTAAAACGCAAATGGTGAGAGTTAAGACTTCGAGGCACTGTATTTATCATTATACCGTTTTAAAAAGAAATGTCTGAGATTGTATTGGAAATATACAAACAAACAAAAAAACAAAGTGTTGTATAAAAGTTCGCTTTTGTTATAAAATCGCCAGTATTTATTTGTTCAGAGTTGCTTTCCTGACATTAATTTATTGTTCTATTTATTTATTTTTCTAAACCGTTCTTGAATTTTGGCTCTGTTGAGTACTTGCATTCTGCCGCTTGTAAAGGTTGAAGGCCTGTTCATAATGCATACAGAGCGTGCGTTGCGTTACTACGTTGGCTCCGGAAATTGTTGACATGATCTGTGATTGGTTTGACGTTTCACGTGGTCAGTGAATTGAGTTCTGTGATTGGTTGACATTTTTAACGTAGACGCTACGCAACGCTTCGGATTCAGTGGGAACGGTAGTTGGTTTTAGGTTATTTTTATATTTTCCCTTTTCACATGTTTTTACAAATGCACCTTACAATGAATCAATTGTATAGAGCTGCTGATTCTATTCGCCAAAGCAAGATACTCGTTATGTAAGCAACATCGAAAGAAATTTAAAAAGTATAAGTGGCATTATTATACTTTTTTATTTTTATATTTTGGTGTGTTTGTGTATTGGAATGTTTGTGTGTGTGTGTGTGTGGGGGGGGGGGGGTGCCGTGCCGAAAATGTCCTGCCCCACTGAGTCCGATTTATCGTTTGGTCAGGTTTGCCCGGCCCGTAGAAATGCCGGTTACCAGCTCGTGCCCGAACTGGTCTGCACTGTACAAGTAAAATAAGAACTGACTATTATAGCCGATATCTATCGGTGCTCAATTATGAATGTATATTATATATAAATTAATGACTATTTTATTATACTCTCTAGGGGCAACCCCCCCCCCCCCCCCCCCTCAAAAAAAAAAAGAAGCCTACGGACGTTCATTCCTCTTTGGCTGATCACTCCCTTATCTGTCTTCATTTCTTGTGCATATGAAAGAAATAATGAAAGATTTGTGGGAGCAAATTAACAGAGAGGCTCTCCCCCTAGGCAACGTTTATGCAGTGGTAATTGTGTTATATACTTTCATCTTTTGCTCTGTAGACGTATGACTGATCGTTATAAGCTGTTTATACCTTCTGAGGAAGACAGCTGCTTTTTCACTTTCAATATCTTTCTCCGAAGTTTTACTTAATGCACTGATGGTATAGTAATGGCTTTTGGAAAGCTTTCCTACATCTGCAACCAGTGCGATGTAATGCGTATTATATGCTCTGTTAGTTTTTTACTCGCCAAGTTTCCTAATTTATTCGGGATTTTCGTTGTTCTCTCGATCAGCAGTTTCATCCGACTTTTAATATGGTATAGAAAGGCTCTTTAACTCACAGCGAAATATTCTTAGATTTTTTTACCAGACGTGTAATTTTAAAAAAAAAATTCATTTTTTTTTCCCACTGCAGCAAGATTCTACGGCATATTTTACGTATATAAAAAATCTTCATTTGCCTATAAGGGGAAAATTACGAGAAAAGCTTTTTTCTATATATGATGGGAAGAATTGATTTTGTTCTTGCGTTGGAGGAGGGGGGAATTCCTTCACGGAGTCTTAAGTGATCAACATAAGTAATAACATACCCCAATCAAATTATTAGTGCAAAATATTTGTGATAAAGCATGTCATGTTATACTTCGATGCAGTGCTGTGAATGAGATGATGTTTAGTCAAATTAGGAACATATTTGTTTATTGTCCGGGAACTAATAACATAAAGAAATATTAACATCAAAGATGAAAAAGTAGAAAGGGCTCTGGAAGAATATTCATTGAAACTTTTTTTGAAAGAGCATAATTATGCACAAAAACTTCTTCCGAAAGATTAATAGCATCGTAAAAACGCGTACTTGGGGCTTCATATTCCGAACTATCAGTTACCGGTTTAATACCTCACCCACAGTTCTGCTTTGAAATATTACGCCATTATTATTTTTTTTTAATATAAAACTGTGGTGGAAATGTATTTATTTTTATTTATTGACTTATGAATTCTCGTTTTTTAGTATATTTCGTTGCAGTTTTTTCTCAAAAGGGTTTTACAACATTTGGAATTTTTAGAAATGTTCGTGTATTTTTTAACTTTACTTATTAGCTTTTACTTGCTCTGGTATATTTTAAATAAATTCTGACCTTTGAAAGATTAAAAAAATAATAATAACCTTCTGATTTTATGTCATTGAGGTTGACAGCCATGTGCACTTTAACTCGTTGTTTCTGATTTAAATATCTGAATAACTTGCCCGGTTTTAAGCCTTAAATATTGGCCTTGTTGTTGTTGTTGTTTATGCCACTTGACCGACAGCATCATCAGATCATGTCCCGAAGTAGTGATGCGACATCGATAACAAAACATCGATGTTTTGAAACATCGATATTCAATATTAAAACATCGATGCTAATAAAACATCGCCCAAAAACCATCGATGTTTTAGAATATCCATTTTTTAAAACTGGTTTAGTAATCTCTAACATTAATGTTACTTCCGTTAGTCGTGGGGGGAGGGGGTGATTTAATTTTACTCTCTGATTGGGCAGACACAAATGACAAAAACTTGGTTGCTTTGGGCTACATTGATGACTCAAAATTCTCGTTGTAAATACCGCCATGTTTTGCCTTCAAATGTCTTGATAAATTCGTGGTATTGCCAGAAGTTTTGAGGGACTTAAGGCAAGTATTGCATTTCGCCATTTTGTCAGTGGATTTGTAAAAATATTTCCAAACGGTACTTTTGGGAGGCATCTTACTAATAATATTAACGTCAACTTATATAAAACTAGAACAAAACAAAAACTTAAATGGATGCACTCGTGTATATACTATTTGTAAAATAAAACCCCATGGAAGGTTCTGGAGTGTCAGGAACATTCCAAGCGCTCTGATTGGTTCATTAGTTGTTAATTGCCATTTGTCTGTTTGCTAAGGAATCGTTCCCCCTTTTGTATTCGTCCTTTTCAGAATTCAGACTTACATTTACTGAGTGTGAAAATTATGCTACGTGGTAAAAGTTTTTTTATTACGGTACTTTTTCACTAAAAAAAAACATCGAGACAACGTAAAACATCGAGCACAAAACATCGATGTTAAAAAAACATCGGCTTCAATAAATCGATGTTTAAAACATCGATGTTTTTATCAAAACATCGATGTTTTGAAAACATCGACATCGATGTCGCATCCCTATCCCGAAGGCTATGGGCGATGAAGGTGAGGCTCCTGTTTTGATTGGCACCACAAGGGTTGGAGTCCGACTTCGCCAAAGGACCAGCCCCAAAATTTAGTTTCGTTTGTCCACGTGATTATCTCAGGTGCATTATGCCCAGTGACAGCTAGGCGCCAAACAGAAAAAAAGACCCGGAGAAGTTATTATATAGGAAAAGACAATATTGAAAGTAGAGAATTCATGGAATAGAAATAAATCTAGTGTGCCGTTATTATTATAGGATAATTAATACATCTGGGGTGTTATTATCACTCTCTCTCTCCCTCCACCCCCTTTCTCTCTGTCTGCATGTGTGTGTTTGTGTTGCCAAATTTTCTGAGGATTTGTGAAACTTACTCAGAGTTAACGAGTCGTTTAGAACCCACCAATTATTGCAATTTCTCGGAATAAAGTTATTAGTTTTGTCTCTTGTATAATCTAGGTAAGTGTATCTTTAAATTGATGCCTATAAAATAACGAGATGGAGTAAGTGTATGTTTAAATAGATGTCTATAAAATCTATATATATAAAACGCGTAGGTATGCACAAAAATCGACGATATTTCTACACTCCGAATGGCAACGGCTGCCACTACCAGATGTAAACATTAGCGGCCGTCCGCAATTTGCAACTGCATGTCAACATGGATTTACGCACTGAAATCAGGAATGTTCGAAAGCGCGCTGCACGATCAAGTGAAAATTGGGAACAGTCTCAAGAAAGAAAGCGAAGAAATAATTCATTAAGAGAGAGGCGTGAAAGAGAGAGCATAAATGATCGCGAGGTTTGGCTTAACCGTCGCCGGCATAGCAATCAACAACCAGTAATAGTTAATTTTCTACACTTTTTTCAGTACTTGCTGAATTTTTACTCCATTTTATAGGTGAAGAAATTTTCTCAACAATTTATTATTTGATACGATTAAGTGTAGATATCAGAATTGTGAACAGTAATACATACAGAGAGTGATGTAATCAACACTATATTTAAAAATTTCCCCCAACAATATCTTATTTGTTGTAATGATTAAGTGTAGATATCTTAATTTTGAAAAATTGCTTCATTTTTGCTTCATTTTATAAGCGAAGAAATTTTCCAAACAATTTATTATATAATATAATTAAGTATAGATATCTGAATTGTGAACAATAATACATACAGAGAGTGATGTAATCAACACTATATTTAAAATTTTTCCCCAACAATTTCTTATTTGTTGTAAAGATTAAGTATAGATATCTTAATTTTGAAAAATAATACATACAAAGAGGGATGTAATTTTTAAAATCATTGATGTTGGGTTTCTCAGTCTTATTTTTAACTCTGTTCTGAGGTAATGGAAATTCACATTTTTTTATCACAGTGTTCTAGAGTCAGCCTTATAGAGAATACACCTTAACAATGTATATTTATGATGACAGGTAATGGTAACATTCCTTACATATGTTACTTTCAGTTGCGTTGTTTTGCAAAAGAAAATATAAAACTAAACGCGACCATGTTGGTCGCGCAGTGGCTAGTAACAAGAAATAATCGTAAGAGGTATGTTAAGCGGGGGAAAAAAACCGCTGCTTTTCGGTAAAGCTAAGCTATATATGCAGCTATATATAGCTTATTGCATTTAGCATACTTTTTTTTCAACTCTTGTCGGGCTTCAGTTGCTTAAGCTTTTGAAAAAAAATTATTGAAAATTCGATCTTACAGTTTTCAAATTATGTATTTTGATACATGTAATAAAAAAAATTAAACTAGCTGAAAAATAAAATAAAAATTGCCTTGGAACTAATAAGGAACACGAAGCCTTATTATTCAACCTAGCCTTTTTTACGTAAAGCCTTTTTTTCTGGATTACAGTTTGTTATTTCATAATTTAATATTTTCACAGAAAAGGACCGTGTTTTACTATGAAGTGTTTCTACATATTACTGGGTAATTTTATTTTTAGTAACTGTTCATTTTTCTTACTTCTTCTATTAGCATCTGTGTGGGTGTTTGAGGACCATTAGGTGTAATTTGATTTTGCAGCGTTTAGTATTTCATTTTGCGCGTTTATGACTGGAGAGAGGGTTATTTTGGAAGAAATTTTACTTGAAATCACTCGTTTTTTTTTTCTCGAAAATTGTGACTGTGGAAGGAAAGGGTTATTATTTAGAATTATCTGCCTATATTCGGAGCACTTTTTTTCAAAAATACACAGCACTGATTAAATACAAATATTTTTAGTTCCAATCTATACTTATATATAAAGAGAGAGAGCAATTTTGTACGTGGAGGGTAATCTCCGGAACCACTGCACCTATTTGAAAAATTCTTTCACTGTTTGAAAGGTACATTATTCCAGATGGACATAGGCTATATATTATGTATATCTGATCAGTAGAAATAAAGTTAGGGGGGATACTCTAGATTTGTGTGCACGGCCGCCATCTTGGATTTTTCCGCCAGGGTTTGGCGCATTTCGCATGGCGATAATTATTGCGTTCTGGTAAAAATAACCCAATGTCAAATTCTCTAATTTTAAGATCAAACAGTTATTTCTGATGTGATCTTTTAATTACAGTATAATAATTTTAGGCACCTGGAAATCTGAGTCAAATTGACTATACTCAAAAGAGTAAATTATTTTTAAAACTAAGAGTCTTTTTGTTGAAAATTTTTGAATCCATTATCAGTTTTTCGTTAACTTATTAAATTTAAGTTGCTTTTAATTTTGTTTATCGATTGTCAATTAGTATACTATAATGATACACCATTTCATTTATTTGAAGTAAAAATTATCTGCCATCATTTTTTCATAAAATGTAAAATACAGTATACATTTTAAATACAATATATTTTAAAATATTTTATAATTCCAAGTTGTAGTGGATTACAAATAAATTTAAATAACTGAAGCTCAACTTCTCTCTCCCCAGGAACCTAAGTTAAAAAGTTAGTTAAGGTTAAGTTATTGGTTTAGGAAAAGGGTTTTTTTTTCTCATTTCCAACACAGCAGGATAAATGGTCAAATAATCCTTGTCCCGATTTTATTGTATGCACCAAATATTTGGCTAAGGTCAAATCTGAAGTAAAATTTCATTACCACAATGCCCTAACCACCCCCCCCCCCCAAAAAAAAAAAAAAAGAGGATCTGGTTACTCACCATAAATTTATGGGTTCGTAATTATTTTACATTTTTCAAAGCTGAATTTTAAATAATTTTTAAATTGCAAGTTATTTAGGTGGTACGAAAATGCTGTATTTTTTTTCTAATTAACAATATATTGGCATAATATTTTGGTGATTCATTGCTATTAGTCAAGAGTTAGGGCAAACTGAATAGATGGCATTGAAATTTTATCTGTAAGTAAAATTCATTTGACCAAATTTTTCATATGGATCATAATTTGAAAAGGTAGTTTTTAATTAAAAATGACAAAAAAAAATGATTAAATGATTTTTCAAAACTATTTCTAAGTTTCACAATTTAAAAAGGTCGTTTTTATTAAAAAAGCTAAAAGAAAAACCCAAAATTTCCAATATTTGAGAAAGATTTTTTCAAAAAAGTGGTTTTTATCAAAAATCAAAAAAATAAATCTAAGTCCAACGTTTAAATGATTTTTCAAAAATTTTTCTAAATTTCATAATTTAAAGAGGTGGTTTTTATTAAAAAAGCTAAAAAAATTCAAAGTCCAGCGTTTTGAAAACACCGCTTAAAACACATTGGCGAGAAATTTTCCACTCTTCAAAACACGGTAAAATCGCCAAGTTGGCGCAAAAAAAAATCCAAGATGGCGGCTGCGCACACAATTATTAAGTAACGTAATATTAATTTGAATATTATTTTAGGTGCTTAAAATAATTAAAAAAACATTCTTTACTTAAAATCCTTTTTTTATTTTGTATTTTTATTTCATCTCTTACTCTAATTTTGAGATACCAATGTGTATCTATACTTCTATAATCTATAGGGGCTTAATCTTAACAATCTCCATTGTTACCGCTACTGTCCTCTACCGCTTTTTGTGCCGAAGTCTTTAACGATCCTTAGCATGGTGCTATCGCGGTGGGCTTCTTCTATACTTATATATAAAGAGAGAGCGATTTTGTACGTGGAGGGTAATCTCCAGAACCACTGCACCTATTTGAAAAATTCTTTCACTGTTTGAAAGGTACATTATTCCAGATGGACATAGGCTATATATTATGTATATCTGATCAGTAGAAATAAAGTTAGGGGCTTAATCCTAACAATCTCCGTTGTTACCGCTACTGTCGTCTACCGCTTTTTGTGCCGAAGTCTTCAACGATCCTTATCGTGGTGCTATCGCGGTGGGCTTCTGTTCTGACGATAGTGGTTTGAACCTAGCCGTTCTCCGGCACGCCTTTTTCTTTTAAAAAATTAACTTTAATTATTTACTAACGTAATATTAATTTGAATATTATTTGAAAAAAAAAATTTAATATTATTTTTAAAAAAACATTCTTTACTTAAAATCCTTTTTTTATTTTTGTACTTTTATTTCATCTCATAACTTCTCTCTTTTAAAAAAATTAACTTTAATTAATAACTAACGTAATACTAATTTGAATACTATTTTAGGTGCTTAAAATAATTTGAAAAGCATTCTTTACTTAAAATCCTTTTTATATTTTTGAATAAAACTACGGTCTCAAGCACACCTCTTTTATAAAATTAACTTTAATTAATAAATAACGTAATATTACTTTGAATATTATTTTAGGTGCTTAAAATAATTTTAAAAAATATTCTTTACTTAAAATCCTTTTTATCTTTGTATTTTTATTTCATCTCTTATTCTAATTTTGGGATACCAATGTGTATCTATACTTCTATAATAATATATAAAGAGAGAGAGCAGATTTTGTACGTGGAGGGTAATGTACAACTTTTGTACATTAAAATGTACCTTACATATTTTCCTTTGTCAACCGCAGTCAAGTAACCATAGCAACACCCTTTAGCTTACGGGGTCCGTTTTTCGAAATCGCTCTTTACAACGGGAAAATGTTATCTACTTCCTACCTGCATTTTACGTGGAGGACATTCAGCGTGTGGGGGGGGGGTCAGGGGAAAGAGTGGTTAATTGCTGTCTTATTGCTTTCTTACTGTTAAAGAAGAATTTCAATAGTAGATCATCGGCACTCCGTGCCTCTTTCATCTCTCAAAAGGCTGAAAATGGATGAACCGCGGGTGAACCGCCCATCTCATGTCTCTCGCCTGAAAAGAAATAGCCTCTAGCTAGAACGACAAAAGATTATTATTCAGTCCTTTTCGGCAAGATTCACCCTCCAGAATGTCACCCAATTGTTCTTTGAGGGCAAAGACGTTAGGAAAGTCACAACGAAGTGGAATTCTAGACAATATCTCTGCCGACATCAAACCGTATTTTTCGAGAGTATGTGCTTCGGATATATGCTATCCCACCCCGTAAGGAAAAGGTTTAATATTTTTAAGATTCACGTAGAGGAGGTATTGATAAATACAAAAGGGATTTTTGAAACTGGCAACGTTAAAGGGTTTATTGAAGAAAACTACATTTGGAAGTACGACATTATTGGACATTTAAGGTAAAAAAATATTTACAATTTATTGGCTATCAACTGGAAATTTATTGGTATAATATTTTGTTCAACCCGGACAAAGTCGGGACGGGCCGCTAGTACTATATAAAACAGTTCCGTAACTGACTCATTCATTCACTGACTGACTGACATACAACGCACAGACCAAACCGCTGGACCTAAAGGGCTGAAATTTTGCATGGCGATTCTTCTAATAGTGTAGGGGTGCACTAGGAAAAATTTTCAAAAATTGTTCTTAGATTTTTTTTAATTAAATTTTTAAGCTGTTTTAGTAACTTTTTTAAAGTTTGAATTTAAAATAATAATTGGAGGGTTATAAAATTTATATCACGAGAAAGATTATAAAAATTCCTTCAAAATGAAATTTTTTTCGAATTTTTACCTCGATTTCCTGATTTTTGGTGAATTTTTAAAGATTAATTTTTAGAATTTAATTTATTAAATGCTGATCACTTGATTTCTTTTTCTGGTACTTCAAATAAATTTATCGTCACGTGCAAAAAAAAAATAGACAAAAAAATATTTTTTCTTGCTAATGCGTCAGACGATTGGACTTTATTTTGTCTATAAAAATATCCCTTACGATTTTTTTATAAATATGTTATTTTTACATCAATTGTATACATTGATCGTCGTATTTATTATAAATATATATATATTTATTTTTTTTGGAATTAATTGCATACATTGACCGTTGTATTTAATTTCAATGTACTCCGTAGCGAAGCGCGGGTTTTCAGCTAGTGGAATATAAAATCATAAAAACGTCTATAATTTTGGTAAAAATAACATTTTAAAATAGAGGGAATTTTTTATAAATTTTTAGTACAATTAAGTGTTTAAGCCGGAAACCCTACACTTCATTCAACTAAATATATTTTAATTTCCTTTATACTATATACTACTAGGACACTTACGTGTGATCTGAAATAAAAACTTTAAAATATATCCAAAAACCACCGAAATATACCAGGAAAAGGGGATTTTATTTATTTATTTATTTTTTTTTTTTTTAAGGCTAATGGCTTAGTGGTGAAATGCGTGCCATTTGTATAGAAACTAATAAATAAAACAAAGATTAAAAAAAAAAAATCTTTCTTAGCACAGGTACCTATAGGATGATTCAGTCAGCACATATAGCTTAGCATTTAGTTCAAAACATAGTAATATGTAAAGCATTATTGCAAAATTTCTTTGAAATAAATTGAAAACTTTTTAAATGATGAGCTTTCTCGTTTACAAAAGTAACTGTAAAATGAGTTTTCTAGAAAATGCATTTAAAGATGCTACTTCCGATCTTTTCATAGAGCTTTCGGTTTATTAAATTGGCCATAAATTCTCATCCAATGATTGTACGAATAAAAGTAAAGCAGTTTTAGAATCCTTAAAGACTGGCCTTTGAAATAGAACAATAATAATAATAATAATAAAAATTCAAAATTTTGCACCAAAACAACCATTTCAACGAAACCCTGTGATCATTGAAAAAAAATTGAGCCTGCATTTCAATTTCCATAACCCACCGATTTGGATGTATTTGTGACTAGTAATTTACTTAACGAACCACACGAATTCTATATGAAATTCGGTTTAAAATGGGAAAGTTCACTATAGTTAAGGTTAATTGCTTTCGTCTTGCGTTATATTTCAGTAATTTTTAGAATCAAGTTTGTTATTTTCCTCTTCTAATTTAGCTAATGATCTTATTTTTTTCAATTTTTTATCTAATGGGACACACCTTTAAAATGTTAAAAAAATAAAAAGAAATCGTTTTTTGTTTTTTTATATTAATTGAAACCCGGATTTGACCTGAACAATTTGGTGCCACTCTTTTTGTGTTACGACATTTACATCATAAGATATTAAAATATTTGTGAATATCCAAACAGTGAATTTTATATAAAACTTTAACTTTAAATGCATTTATCTGAAAATATGATTTTCTGACTTTGTGCGCATATCTCAAAAACTGTTCGAGAAAAAATGCTTGAAATTTACTACACACGTTAATTAGGTTGCCTACTCCATAAAATGACTTAAAAGTTTAGAGTTAATAGGTAATAAAAATTTTACAATAGGCTTTATGAGAAAAATTTTTCAAATTTTTATTAAAACTAATTGTTAACTATAAATATTAAAAATAAATGTAATTTAAAGATTTTAGGTCAATATGTTTAGTTAAATGTTTTCTTTAAAGCGTGTTTCATGTTAATAAATTAAAATTAACACCAGTTATGCACACAGTGATAAATGGTAATTATGAAAATAGGAAAACAACATGTTGCTTAATTAAGTTTTTCCTTATTAATTTGAATAATTTACATCAATCTGATATTTTTGTTGCAACAAGTTATGTTTCATCTAACAGTCCAAAAATTTTCATTAAATTTGCACCATTGGTTAATTTGTTAAACATTATTAAATTTTAGTCAATTTTCTAACATTTTTCGCAAGTCAAAGGTGTACTGTCCCCTAATATTTTTTATCGAGAACTGAAGCTGAAAAGCTGGAATAATGGAATTCTTAAAGAATGTGTTAAACTCAAAGAAATAAATAATTTTTAAATCTTTTTCAGTTCTAATAAGATGTGTAATAAAATAATATCCCTTCAATTAAATTACAAATATCTGATGAAATGAAATAAGTTTCTTTCTTAAAAGATTTAGTCACCAATCCAGATAAAGGTAGAATCAAATCCTAAAAACAGTTAAATTTTTAATTAACTTAAATATTTTCTAAACTTAAGCTGTATATACGGCATATACAAATTACATAAAGAGAGGTAATTTGTGGAAGATTAGTTTTACTATGATAATAATTGTGAAAGAAAATTTTTAATTTTATATTTTTTTATTATAACAGGATATTATATAACCTTGTAATAAATTTTAATTAACTTAAATATTTTCTAAACTTAGTTCTATATACTGCATATACAAATTGCATAAAGATAGGTAATTTGTGGAGGTTTAGTTTTACTATGATGATAACTGTGAAAGAAAATTTTTCATTTTATAATTTTTATAAATAGCAGGATATTAAATAACCGTGTAAAAAACTGACCGCAAACAGCTTTGAAATATTTTTATAATTTTAAGTATCAGAACCATATGAGTTATTTGAAGATTCAGAAAATAAAGTATGAGTAAACTAAAATAGGTGCTTTTGTTAATTACAAAACGACAGATTTTAATGACAATTTATAAGCGCGTTCTGATCTCTAATTAATTCCCACACCGCTAAATCTAAACAAATCTGATCTTATAAATCATTTTCTGTCCTTGATATTGTATATAAATTCATATTATATTTCTTAGCATTTATCTTGTGTTGATATCTGCGTTAATTGAAGCAAACAATAAAATATATTAAGAATTTTTTAACGAATTGTTTAATAATTCGTTCATCTCCAATCCTTAATTTTAATTTTTTTAAAAATTGCGTTCGCTATTAGTTTTATTATCTCAGGTTCTGATTTGTATATGTATTAGTATTATATTGTTTTCTATCGCGTGTAAATATTTATCCTGCGCTAAATACTCAGTGGGAAAAAGTAAGTGTTCAAAAATTCGGTTTTTCAAATTCATGGATTTGAATATAATTTTTCGTATGAATTATATCATAAATAACTGCGGTAAGTTATATGTACGTGGGAATTTTCTTTCGTGAAAAATCCTGAATTTAAAAGATTTTTTTTTCACACAAGTTTTTTTAACTAATTAGTGCATATAATACTTTTTCTTTTTTATTATCATCGTCATCATTACTTTAATAATTTAAGTTATTAATAAAACAGCTATAGCAATAATTTTTTGGTAAAATCTTAAGCATGATGTGATATTTGCATTGATATTCGAAATCTAGTTATCCTTTCATGCTTTCAATTGCGAAATACTCCCCAACTAAACGATAATCCTTACTAAATAAATCCACAGACACTTACGAAAAATACAGGCGATCCAAAAATTGCCCTGTAAAGTGTTAAAAATGGTTTAATCGGTGGTTTTTAAATGAACTATAGATAGCGATGGAAACGACGTTTTATCAAAATAATTATTGTTGGAATTGTGTAAATTTTAGAGACCCTTCGGGTCTCTTCGGGTTTTGCTTTTTACTTATTGAAGACTTTAGGAAGAGACTAAAGGTCTGTTGAAATATTTTGTTTACGAGCACATGTTGACATTCGTCGTGCTAATGTTAATTTATATGCAATCTTGAATAATGCATGGAAAATCAACACAGGTATGATCGGGAGTTCCATGTATCATATATATTGATCATAATAAAAAATCTATTTAACAGACAAGCACTATTCTTAGGGATGCGTAATTTTCGTACGTACGAAATAGATGCGAATAAATGCGAAATTTGCCGATATCAGTGAATAAATGCGAAAATAATTTTTTTTTACTACTTTTCTGCGAAAACACGGCGATAAATGGCTTTTTAAGCAAAATTAGGTAATAATAGTAATAATTTATTAACATAATAGCTTAACTAAGACCATCCACGATCTTTAACTTTAGAGATCTCTCGAAATTTGCTTTTTAATTATTGAAGATTTTAGGAAGAGAATGTTGAGACTACTACATTGTTAGCTAAGAACTAAGTAAGTAACAAAGAATTTTGATATTTAAACCTAACCAACTAAGTAAAATTGTGATTTTAAAAAAAATGCGAAATTTTTGAATTTATATTATTTTGGGAATAAATGCGAAATTTTATATACTGTAATTTCTTTTTTTGCGAAATTTACGTATTCCTAACTATTCTGTTTTCCTCAAGTGTGACTGTAACTTAAAAGTTAGCTCTTAACAACGAAATTCGGGAACATAAATTCGGCGGAATTCGCTTGGGGGGCGGGGGGGGGGTATAATTAAATTTTTCGTCTAAGATGATATTAAAAATATCCTTTTTTAAATGGTTTTTTGTCACATTTGTTGTTTAAATGCACAACAAGTCTTAACTTGACGAATTATCAGAATCTATGCAAACAAGAGAGCAAAAATGAAGAGGGTGAAATGCGCTTACCTGGATACTGGGTATGCTGTAATTTCTTTTAATTGCTTTTTGTGCTCTGTCCGGCGTGCGGGTGTTGTCCCTTGGAACTTCAGCGAATAGCGCGGGATGTGGATTTATAAACTGACGCCACCTGTTGACAGCCAATAATCAGGTGCGGCGTGGGTGGAGGATCGGAGAGAGGAGAGAGGGAGGGAGGGGATTTCATCGAACTTGGAAGTTTAGAATCCCGGGAAATGTGGGAACTTTTTTCAGTTGATTCCAAAACAAACGTTTTATTCACATATGAAATATTCAACATTCCGAAAAATTGTGAATGAAAAATAATAAAAAAAAAGCAGCTTGGAAGAAAAGTAGGTTTTTTTTTCCTTTGAAAGTAAGTATTAGTAATCAGTAATTGATGAACTATTGTGGTTTTTTCGAAGAAAATGTATTATATGCCCGTTAATGGCGCCGGAAGTTACAGCTGAAGCCGTTGCCGTAGATCCAAAGGTTTTTTTGTAGATCGAAAGCCTGTTTTTATTCACTTGCGTACATTTATTTGACCATTCATACATATGAGGCGGTGAAAGACAAACTAGTGAAAGTTAGTCAGTCAAGTGGTATAAATCAAAAGCGTTTTACTGCAAAAACTACAACAAATTCCACTATAAATTGAACATATTATAATTCATAATAATTATTATAATATTGAAAATAATAATTATTTGCAATTCCACTATAAATTGAACATGGAAATTACATTTTTGCCCTCAAATAAAAAAAAGTTGAAAATGTGACTTACACCTCTTTGCCTTTTACCGCCTCATATGTTTCTCAGAAACTACTTTTCATGGAACAGTTTTCATTTCCGCGTTACGTTCTTTTCACGTTTTAAAGTAAAATTGTTTAGCCTTCTAATTACTCGATTTTATGTCAATATTTTCTGTGAAATTTTAGCTGAATTTGAAAAAAAAAAAAAAATCTTTCACGATCGACAACAGTAATGGAGCGTCGTGCAGAAAATAGATTAGAAAAACTTCTCGATATCGTGAGTGCTAACAGAAGATGTAAAATGAATAATCAATTTGCATGCTATAACGTAGCATATTTTTTTCCGCCCTAGATCCTAGTAACTTGTTTACAAAGTCTCAAGTGTCTCTTTTTTGTACTGCTTAACCATTAAGCTGAGGGAATTATTATACATGTCTTTAGGTGCTGTTCAAAAGTCAATGCTTCTTTCGACTTTCGGATATAATTCTCCCTACATCATCCTTAATGCAGCCCAAAGATAAGTAGAAATTTCTAGAGTTGAAGCCGGTAGATATTTAAAAAAAAAAAATTATTATTATGAAGTTAGATAAACATACTTTAGTTTTCTCAGCCAAAGTCTATGCTTGGAATATAAAAACTGTTAATTTAATGAAATTAGCCAGCTTTGGAGAGTAGAAACCACTTCAGAAAGATCAGTCTAAAAGCTTAGAACGTAGCATGATGCCTTCCTGTTGCCTTGACTCTGATCATGTAAGTTTTATGATGTTTTTATTCATATGTGTTCCAATGACTGATCTAAAAATGTGAATGGAAACGCATTTTATACTTATAAATTAAATATAATAAAACAAAAACAAAACTTGTCCGAAACCTAATTGAGATTGAGACGTTATTGGATCATGATGATACTAATTATTAGCTTTCTTGCGTGTTCTTAATTTAAGTTTCTGTTTTTAATGGCTCTTTAAAAAGTTTATAAAAAGTACTTAGTTTGCGACTAAAAAGTAAGAAGTAAGTAATCTAGGTTTTTACTCTTTTTTTTCGTTTTCTTTTCGGTCCTTAAAAAGTGCTTATTTTAGAGATGAACAATACAAGATTTTTCAGCTAAGACTGTCAGTCATTGGCTCTGTGAAAAGGCAGATACTTTTTCTTTCTGCGCTTGTGTGTCAGTAGTTTTTATATTGTTTTACGGGTTGAAAACCCTTATTTTATATTATCCCTCTTATTATTATTATCTCCCCCATTGTTCTTTTTTTTAATATAACTATCGATTTATTCTAATTACTGGCTATGATACTGCTTACTGGTGTAAATTTTATGTTCTAAAAAAAGCGGGGGAAATAAAACAGGTTGTAACCCAGGGAAGTAATTTTGAAATATGATTAATATTACTAATTTATTAAGCCGATATTTTTAGAAAAATAATCAAGAGTTTGACCCTAATACATGCTCATATATTTTTTAATAAATTTTTTTGACATAAAATATATTTTATTATATTGAGATTCTTAAAAATGCTGCTACAGGTCCTTAAAAAGTCCTTAAATCTTCCGTGTTTTTGATTCTGGAAAATAAGACCGAATCCTGTGTTATGTTTGGTGGGGTGTGATATGTAATGATTTCAGTGTTTTAATTCGTTACGCAGACGTTTGTGTAGTTTGTGTATAATGTATTGCTTTTATTGGTGTAAGAAAATAATGGTTGTTGCTGATAAACCTCGGATATCAAGTCATTGAGTAATTGTAAGAAAGTTTCTATGAGTAAAAATAAAATACGTTGTTGTGTTCAGTGGGAAGTTGAACAGTTACTGTTCGATGTACTTATTGTTCAAGCTATGAATATGTTGCTTGCGCAAAAGATACGTTCATATATTTGTTATATATGTTTCAAAAATTGCTTTAAATTCGAAAGATAATATTATTATTACTAATGTTTTTATAATGTAAAAATGCTTTCGTTTAATTTTTAAATAAGATTAATAAAATGTATCTAGAGTCTTTAGGTAAAGCGAAGAGCCTAGATACATTTCATATTCAGACAGAACGTCTGAATATGATTGAATACATTTATAAATAATTTGATATTTTATTTGGTTGGTTTAACTTGAACAGAATGGGACTTCTAAAGGTTTTAGCAAAATTTTGTATATTCATTCTTCTACGTGCTGTATTGCGAGAAAAGTTTGTTTCGGTGCCTAAACGTTGCTATGAAGGATAAAATTCTTTTACAGGCAAGTTGAAATAAATATTTCGTTAATACTTATATTATTTTCTGATAATTTACATAATATGGGAGACTTTCTATCGTGATACTAAGTAAAAATTTTGTATATATATATTTTTTAAACCTGTACGGAATCATTATTGTTTAATTTTAAAGGTTTTATGTTAAAATAGGTTTTTTAGTTTGCCGTTTATGGTTTTATCTGCATAAAATATCTGATGTTGTAATTGTAGTTTCAATCCAGGTTGGATTATCGTTTGATAGATTTTATATAAATGGCCTAAACTTTATTCGTTTTGTAGAGAGATTATCTATGTAAGATTTTGTCTAAGTTTTTCTTAATTAAGTTTTATTGGTCTTGTTTAAGTGATTTTGAGGATTTAATCCCAATTATTTTCCGCAATGTTTGTTAGATATCTTGTTCATGTATTTTGTGCTTCCACTTATTAATTTAAACGATAGAAATAACACACACACACACACACCCGTAGCTTGATACAAGAAGTGCCTAAGTCAGTTTTCTTCAAGATCACCTTGTTTGCTTATGTCTCTTTATTTATATATATATAATTATTTTCAATGTAAGAAGTACCCAAGTCTGCACAATGGTTTAGAAAACACTTTTAAAGCATCGGACAGATTTGAGTACTTTTTACATTGAAAAAAATATTTTTTAAAAGAGACATAAGCAAACAAAGTCATCTTGGAGAAAATTGACTTAGGCACTTCTTGTACCAAGCCACACACACACAAACATATATTTATTTATACATTTCTAGGTAACTATATTTTCTGTCTATCTATCTGTATCTCTGCGTGTCATGCACTCACCTGTTCAACGGTACACAACTGAAAGGAAAAGATCAAACTATCTCAATAAAATGCCAAGCGGCGTGGCGAGTACGATGCTTAGAAACTCCGTGCGCTCTCCCCCCAAGCTTAGTTCTTTTTCTTTTTTCGAATTCATTCTTTTAAATACTCTAATGGTATGCGACGTCTGACTCGGAAACGGGGAAGTAAAAGTCCAGGAAAGCGTAACATATATTGATAGAAGTAGAAAAAATTTTCCGTAAAGAGAAATTAAAATCAGACCGAAACATTTCTTCCATCTCAAATGTTTAAGGGGGTCCAGAACACAAAATTCTTCAAATTTTCGAAAAAAGTTTTATTGCATTAAAATTTTTTGTGTTCTTTTCCGCTTAAAATGACGTTTAAATCATGTTAGAATTAGAATTAATTAGAAACAGGATATATTAAATTTTTTGTTTGCAACATTCTAATAGCAGCCAATCTTTGTTTAAACCTGTAAATTTGTATTCTGCATGATGGGTTTTTTCACCATTTCTCGTCTTTAAATTGTTATAAGTCAAGAACAGTTAAAGATAAATGGTTCAAACTTTGAACATGTATTTTTCAATTATTTTACTTTTTTGAATCAGCAAATTTGAAAAAAATATTTGCTTTTTAAAATATGATTTTTTGAAAATAAGTTACATAATTTTTAAAAAAAAATTTTCTCTAAATATTTAAAAAAAAAAAATTAAAAAAACGCTGAATCAAAATTTAAATTTCTATTTTTCTGTTTAATTAAAGGGAAAAATTTTGAAATTTGACAAATAATATTTAGAGGTATAACAATTTTCAATTACCCCACTATTTTAAAAATTTAAAATTTAAAATTTTTTTAAAAACTTTATGAGAAGTTTTATGATGTGATTTTGTTTACAAATTATATGGTTAACCATCACAAAAAAATATAAAAATTTAACTCGATAAATAAAAAAATTTTTTAAATGTGTCCCGGACCCCCTTAAGTTATAAAATTGACCGTTGATAAAGTCCCATTTAGAAACAAAATTAAAGGTATGTTAATTTTTAATAATTTTTATCTTCACGCTTTCATCCCCTATAAGTTAAGCAATTTTTAAAAATATTTTTGTTATAAAATTAACATCATAGCTCTTGACGTATACGCTCAAATCTGATACAATTTATGTGGGAAACTTTTTTCTATAACTTTGAAAATGATAAACCTGAAGCGATATAAGTTGGAAACTTTAAAATAAATCAAAGAGATGTAAGATACAAATCTAAAAACTTATAAGGGAATAAGAAATAAATGAAGATAATCGTTTGTCAAGTTCTGAAAAGTTCTTTCAGAAATTAAAGTTTTATCTTGTCAATTTTGGTGAAGGGAGTACGAAGTTAAAGGTTATTTTAGTTACATGAAGTAGCTTATTTCAAAACTTTCAGGAAATGTGTGTTATTTCTTTAATCTCTTAAGTTTACAATAAGTAATCTCTTCTAACTTTAAAAATTTTTACTTTCAATCTTATATATAATATTTCTCTGCAATTATATGAATTGTGTGTTTTAAAAGCGAACATTGTCAAAATGTGTTATGCTTTGTTTTATTTATTAAACTAGCTGAAAACCCGCACTTCGCTACAGAGTACATTCAAATTAAATACAATTGTCAATGTATGCAATTAATGCCAATATATATATATATATATATATATATATATATATAATAAATACGACGATCTATATATACAATTGATGTAGAAAAAAAATATATATTTATAAAAAAATCATAAGGGATATTTTTTTAGACAAAATAATGTCCAATCGTCTGCCGCATTAGCAAGAAAATTTTTTTTTTTATCTATTTAGTTGTTATGCACGTGACGATAAATTTATTTAAAGTACCAGAAAAAGAAATCACGTGATCAGCATTTAATAAATTAAATTGTAAAAATTAATCTTTAAAAATTCACCAAAAATCAGAAAGTAGAGGTAAAGATTCGAAAAGGATTTCATTTTAAAGGAATTTTTATGATCTTTCTCGTGATATAAATTTTATAACCCTCAAATTATTATTTTAAATGCAAACTTAAAAAAAGTTACTAAAACAGCTTAAAAATTTAATTTTAAAAAATCTAAGAAGAATTTTTCAAAAATCTCTCTTAGTGCATCCCTACACTATAAGAAGAATCGCCATGCAAAATTTCAGCCCTTTAGGTCCAGCGGTTTGGTCTGTGCGTTGTATGTCAGTCAGTGAGTCAGTTACGGAACTGTTTTATATATATAGAAAGTTTATTAATTTGTTATAGATTTTTTTAGGGGGAATTCTGATATTTGTATTTTGAGAAAATATGTTCGTGGATTAGGTATAAATATGTGTTAGTTTTATCGTTACTTGGAATGCTTTTAATATATATATCGTAACATATATTGATAGATTCTTAAAACGGCATTGCTTTATATTTTAGTATTTATTAACTCTCGTTTAAAATCTACCGCTGATAGCAGCATGTTCATAACAAGGCAATTTACGTGCATGAGTCGATTTATTTCATTGATACGGTACTTAAAGTTGTTTTATTGGCGCGTCAATTTTTTAGACTCTTTAAAATGTTTGTGTATTATTATTATCTATGGCATCATGAGAAAAGATTTAACGGTCGCTGAAATTGCAGAATTATTTGAATAAAGTTAGTTGTACTCTTTTCAAAGTTACTGAGACAAATTTTTTATTTACTATAAAAGTTTAAATAAACTGTAATAGCTATATTTTTAGTCGTTTTCCATTTTAAGATAACCATACAGCAGTCCATAATATCTTAAACATAATTAAAAAATATAGGGATTCATTCTTAAAGTGCTTTCCATTAAATGCATCTTAAATAATCTAATGAAAAATAAGAATCTTGTTGTCTGCAAATCGATTCCTATGACCATTCCTATTCAAGGTGGTTAAGGATGTTAGACCCCGTGAACATGGGAGGAAAAAAAATGTGATTTCTTCTTGGTGCCCCCAGCTTTAATTCTGTAAATTGCTCACTATTTTTAACACGCTTTTGAAATGTAAGTCATATATTGCCCTGCAATGGTATGTTCTAAAATTTAAAATTACGTTATAAATAATGTTGGCTAATCTACTACGTAGCCTGAAAAATTTTCACGGAGGGGGCACAGTCCCTTTTTTGGTTACAATTGTGATAATTTATGAAAAACCCTAATAAATAGAAGAGGCCTGTAGCCCATGGGCCCTTCCTTTTTGCTTACTTCGCTCAGGCCAACTTGCACCTAGAGGGAGAGGCGAATTTAAAGAGAGAGAGGGGTGAGGGGAATACCTCACATGTCGTATGTGCTGCAGTGCATGTACATCACTTATTGTGGTATGATTATAAATGTTTATTAAACGCGGTTATACTATTCAATCAAATAAAGTTTTTAGTTTTCTGTTAATCTGAATAATTTTAATATGATTGTAGACTGGAAAAAAATCCCTTATTAAAATCCCTTAAAAGAATTAACCTAATTCATAATTGAAAATACTTTCTCTCTGAACCCCAAAATGTTATGAACAACTGAATTTTACAAACAACTCTTTTTTTTTTTTTAGCTGGGTATTTCAAATTTTCACTCTGAATGACGTGCAGCGTTGTAAAGTTTATTGTAAGCTTGCGTGAAGTTTTTACGAGGTTTGACTGTAATTCAAGGAATAATTTTTCAGCACCATGCAGTGCTCCACCATTGAGTCTTCAAGTCTTGTCCCTTTCTCCTTAAGGCTTATTATTAATTCTGTCCACTGTTTGACGTGTGCGGGAAATTTTGATTCATTTAAGAGCAGGGATGGGCTCCCAAGATTGATAACTCTAATGGACATCAGCTAAATGTAAATATAAAACTGAAAGAGGGGAATTTCTCTTACCATGTTAGTACAAAGGTGAAGGCTTTAGATTCGTTAGCCGTGTGGAAACTTCTGAACGAGTATTGAATTCTCGAATGTACGGGAGCATCCATATTATATATATATATATAATATAATATTGGTAGGGGATGTCATAGAACAGGGGTCGGCAACCTTTTTTACTAGGAGGGCATATTTCAGAAATGCGGGAGTTCGGCGGGCACCACTGAGTGAAGAGGAGGAGGAGGGGGGGTTAATATTGAAGGATAAAAATATTAATGCGACATAAATTTTTAATACATAAATTCCCATTTTTATTTATACAAAATAATCTTAAAATTCTGATAATGCAATATTTGACATTGCAAATCTGCGGCCAACTCGTTGTAATGTGGCACATAAGTTGAATTCCCAGTTCTCAGCCATTGGTTCAAGTAAGTGTCAGTGGGGGCTTGATTTTAAGTATTTCATATTGAAAACAAAGATTCACAAGCATAAATTCTTCCAATAAGGAATCAAAATGTTTGACAAACTAATAAGTGGTAGCATTTCCATCGCAATAATTTTCTAATTTCAAATTTGGGAAATGTGATAAATTATCGTTATCAATATGCGATTTCCAGAGCGACAATTTATCTTTTAATGCATTTATCGTTCTTATCATAGAAGCAAGGGGAGAACGACGCTATCAAGAGATCAGGTTGTTAATTTTTTATTTTTTATTTTTACAGTATTGCGATTTTTAATTTTTTCTACAATTATTCATTACATGTACGAACGTTGTTGTTCAAATATCTAAAAATTTTCGAAATTTGAAAGGCGGCACCCTAAAATTGTTTCGCGGGCACCGCGTTGCCGACCCCTGTCATAGAACATCATGATGGCTGCCATTCCTTCAATGAATATCTAAGTTTTGGCTAATCATATCAATTCGTACTCAATAATCAAAAATTTGAATTAAGTCCAACCTGACTTCGTATCTTGTAATAATGTTTTCAGCTGTTTTATCATTTTCCCATTTATTTGTCAAGCCTGGATTTCTAGTTTTCCTGAAACCTGTCGTGATATGTATAACGTAACTCTCAGGTTTTGTTGAGAGCAGTAGTAGAGGTAAAAAATTTTTCTCGGTAGATACATCTTGTCACTTAATGAGGAGATTCAACCCTCCTTTCTTTATCTTTGGCATAAGTATTAAATATTGATGTGAAGACGAACAGGTGAATGATATAAGTATCTCTAACTACTGGAAAACAATGCAGAGTGTCCAGACTAAAGGTATCCAAAAGCCATGACTTATTTTTACGGAACTACCCATTAGAATTAAAAAAAAAAATTATTTAAATAGAAAGAACTTCTCACCAAGTTTTAATATCAATCATAGACTTCGATCATAGTATCATAGATTCCGATGTGTGCATCTTTTGTAGCTCAACAAACGTCTAAATGGTAATCCAGTTCTCTCCAAGTGTTTCGTAGCATATCGGGAGTTATTTCACAAATTGCTTGAATGATACTCTTCTTCAACTCATCCGCAGTTTCAATTTTTTTGTTTATGTACAACAGATTTTATGAATCAAGCAAAAAAGTCTAATAACGCCTGATATGCTACGAAACACTTGGAGAGAACTGGATTACCATTTAGACGTTAGTCGTGCTACAAAAGGTGCACGCATCGAAATCTATGATGGATATTAAATCTTGGTGAAATGTTCTTTCTGTTTAAATAAATTTTTTTAAATTATAATGAATAGTTCTGTAAAAATAAGTCTTGATATTAAAACTTGGGGAGATGTTCTTTCTATTTAAATATTTTTTTAAAAATTCTAATGGGTAGTTCTGTAAAAATAAGTCATAACTTTTGGATACCTTTAGCCCGGACACCCTGTATTTTATTGTAGTGCTTGTGGAAGCTTATCTTTACCCATTTCTCAACATGCACTACCCGCGAAAATTCATATTGTATTCTTCTTTCTTAAACTTAATCTTTCTCAAAATATTTAAAATGTGCCTTTCCCCCCCCCCCCCATGCATTCTGATCTGATGTTTTTGAAACGTATTAGGCGTCGAAAGAAACATGCTTTAAAAAAAAAAATTTCTTCCTCTCTCTGTACTTTGTAATTAGATTGGCGGACTTCATGAGTAGTTTTTATTTATTTATTTAGTTCTGACTGATTGATACTGATCTAACGACTAAATCCTTTATTTTTTTCTCACCAGTCATGCATTGCACTTGTGAATATTTGGATTTAACTTGCTCAGTCTTAATACAGGGCTCATGTCATTTTCTAATCAACATCGCCGTCGCGACAAGTAACACCTTCGCTGCCATGTGACACACCGGTGATGCGCTTTGAATTTTTAGCTTTGTATTGCGCCCTTCTCCGGTGGTCTCAGTAAGACATTTTTAAAATGCATCTTAAAATAACTTAGCTTGTAAGAAATTTCTGAAGATTGTGTCGTGGCCTGTCAGAAATATCAAATTCAATATTTTTGAGTGATACAATTTGGGGCCATCTATGAACGTAGTTAATTCCTATTATCTGTGCGCTAATTGTGTTGTCACTTGCTTTAGATTTTGCAATTTTTTCGTGGTGATAAGCGTATTTTTGGGAAGAATTTTGTAAGTAAAACCTATTGTACTTTATTATAACATGCTTTCAAGTTTTTTTTATAAATTTGGTGAAAAAATAATTAACGTATTTAGGTTATGGTATAACGTTTAATTTAATATTAGATAAACGTGCTTTTTTATTGTTCTGTTTTAAATTTTATTTTTCAAAATGTTTATTTTTGTATTTTCTAAGTGCAATAAACCATTTACAATACCTATTATTTCTGCATGGCCCCTGGGAAAATACTTAATACCACTATGACGGCAGCGAATGTGTTAAAGGTCTTGTGGTAACATTTTTAAGAATCCCGAAGATGATTTAAAATCATTTTATTTCCAAAGCTTGGATTTGTGTTTTAAGATTATATACAACTGTATAATAACCTATAAAATATCAGCTTTATAAATTCTTAACGATAATGATCCTATTTCAAAACTGCTTTTACACGACTTTTAAAAATAGCTCCACGACTTTTGAAAACAACATCACAGCATTTAAAAATAACTTTTATTTAAAAATAAGTTTTCAAAATAAGTTGCTATTGCCCTGCTTCCCCTTCGAATGGTTTTAAGAAATAAAAGATTGGCTGTGGTGCTCATTAATCTTGAAATTGAGTATTCTAGAAATACAGCAAATAATCTTTCAGAATTATACTTTAATCACACTTTGGTCCATCAAAAGTTTGGTCCATCAGAGTTTTGTCTGGTGATCGAAGCGGAATAGTTTTGTTGAAAATTGTGTTCATCTTCATTGTTCTAGAATTTCAAGTAGGATTGATTGACCGAAACATGTTTGCGCTTTCACCTCAAATAGTGTGGACAAAGTAACTGAAATTCAATCAGTAGGATTCTTGAAACACTGAAAATTTCTTCCTCAGAAGAATACACAGATTTAAACAAAATTATTCCTCCTTCGATCACTGAACAACAAACACTTTTCTCTCTCTCCCTCAACGGAATGTTGTTACAAATGGCAATTGTTTTTGGAACTTAATCCTTACAATTTATACACTGCCGAGACTGCTGGCCATTAATTTAAGGGGGCACCGTATAGGTGACCAGCATTACCCCCTACAAGCCGGTCCCGTAATTTAGAACCTAGTCAAGTGTCGAGACCGGAACACTTGACCCCGCACCTCCAGAGGTAAATTTGAGAACTTGGAGGACATTGCAGCCACGGCAAATTTTATGTGCACCAGCCGCCATTAGTGTACACGGTGATGGAGTTGAAGTTACGGGCATCGTACCAGAGACGTTCAGATCCCTGGTACGTTGCCCTTGCCAACTTGACCAACGCACCCCTCTCAACCGAATGTGGGAGCGCCGGTGGGGTAGAAGACTGTAGCGTCATCTGTTCTTTGGAAAATTAATCAAATATGGCAAATCCATTTCTAAATCTTTAATAAATATATACGTTCATTACATTTCTTTATTACTTTTGAGTTATTTAACCCCAAATGTCGAGAGTCTTTTTTGGTTACTCGGTGATATCAAAACATCCATGGGACCAAAGCAAAAATTGATACAGAAAAAATTTCTCCGAAAATTTTAATTTCAATGACTCAAAACACTCGCCACCAATGAAATTAGAATGAAAATTTATTGCCAGCCCAGAAAAAATTACGAAAGTTTCGCAAACAGTATAAACTATTAAGTTCATATATTAAACGACAAGGGTCGACGACTAGGTAGTTTTGGTAGCGAAGGTGTTATAGATTTGAAAATTTCATTTTGACTTAATTTTAACTTAGGATATAACTTGTCATTTCTTTAAGTAAAGGACGGCCTGAAACGGAAAGGAATATTCCCAAAGTATTATTCTCTAGAGAAATATGCTTTTAGGAAAATTAAACTTCTGTTCCAGATCATTCGATATAAATTTAAATGGTGTACAGTATTATTATTATTGGACACAATTCGTGGAAAATGTATTTTGCAAATTTAATTTATATTTTTTACCTTGAGATGCAAGCGGATTATTAAAGTCTCTTCTAAAACGTGATCTGTGAAATTCCAGTCATCAAAGCTTTTCAGTGTTCAGGGACATTACTTCGAATACTTATAGAGAAATTGACGAGGGCAGGAAGAGAAATAAACTGTGCGAAGATTTCTAATCCCCTTGCATCATTTTAAAGGAAAGATGATGCATTTCCTTTGCCTCGTTTAGAATGTTTCAGTAGAAGCAGCTTTGCATCATTTATTTAGTTGTTTATTTTAATATTGAATAGAAAATGTATGAGAATGCACTTTGTTAAAAATTATGTTTTGACTAGTGCACAATTTTTTTTAATTAAAAAAAAAGTAATAATTTAACAAAGCCAGCGTCGTCATCTTCGGAAGGCAAGAACCTGAAGATTTTAAGATTTTATTTCACGTTATTAATAGGAAGTAATAATATCTATTTACTGTGCATGTGATATTCTCTTTTTATATTAGAATATAAAGATTTTATACTTTATATTAGAGTTTATACGGGAATATTGTCATGTGATAATAGATAGAACTAAATTCATTCTCACATCAGGCTAATTATCATAGGAAAAGAATTAATCCCATCTTTAAAAGTCTGTAATGGTTTTTTTTCTCCCAACGCGGCAGATACTTTATTCTAGGGGACATTGACCCATCCACGCCGCAAATCTTTGGCTTCTTTATTACAGGGGAGTACCATGTAGGTGAGCTAACACTTCCTATGAGGGGATAGCACAGGAACGTACATGCTGCATCCGAGATTCAAACCCGAGCCCTCACGGAAGTAGAGACCCTACTTTCTATACGATATGGGCGGAAAAATAAAAGGTTGTAAGGTTGATCAATGACCTTTACACTGTAGATCACTGAATGGTCAGAATATCCAAATGTTGAAAATAGTGGGTTTGATTCTTCCCTCAGCCATCGTTAGTTTTTGATGAGAGAAAAAAGTATTCTCTCTCTCTCACACACACGATAAAATGCTTTGCGGTCATGTGGTCGCTATAATGGCACCCAACAGAGATGAAATAATTTTAGACAAAGATGGGGGATGTCCTTAGGCCTTCTTTCCTGAAGGATTGGGATATGTTAGGCTAATGGATGAGGAAAGGGAGAATGAATACGGTGTGAGAGATATGGCTGTAACATGAATATTTTCTAATATTTTCGTATGCATTTAAACCTGTTAAACACCTCTCTTCTGCCTTTTCATTACTCATTATTCTTTTTTAATTTAGAGTTAGCCGAAATGATGCCGAGAGTTTTGATTTTTTTTAATCTTCGTGTAAAGTATGATTAGAAATCATAAGCACTTTAATCAAAGAGCATATCTAAATTTTTGATTTTTTTCTGAAAGATTAAAACGAGTTTAGTTCTTTAAATATTAAAAATATATTTAATGAGCTACCCAGTAAATAACATAATCTACTGTTTTGTTAAATAAAAAGAATATATTTCCTTTCATGATTTCTGAAAATTCCATTACCTTATGTTTATAAATAAGCGCATTTTCGTTAAATGAATTGTACAAAGAAGGAAGAAAAATATTTATTCGCCAAGAGAAAACGACAAAATTTTTAAAAAAATGTCTCGTGAACATTCTGCGGTAGAGAGAGAAAATATTTATTACCTTTTATTGTACACTTTAAATCTCGATTTAGCGAATTTTTTCCAAAGCGTAATTTTGACTTGTGCGAATCTTTTTAAACATGTTGAGAGTAAATTTTAAACTCAAATACTTCTCTTATGAATACTCCCTTTTTTTCCCAGTATTTAACTTGCTGTTTTATTTGAGTTCCATTTTCGTTCTCGTTTTTGAAAGGTCTTGAATGAACAGATGTTGTTTTTTTTTATTTATTATAAATTTCATTCATATTGAAGTTTTGGTTTGGAATCAGTGAATGAAAGCTAAAGCTTTCTATGCTCTTCGGGGAAATTGAATGTCTGATCGTAATCTTTCGAATTTGGGTTATTATTTTTTGTTTCTATTGAAAGTTCAGGAACTTATTTACGGTACCCAAACATCCCATGATGCATAACTGTGTTTGTCAAAGGATGGTTGATTAAAACAGTCTGCCACTTTTCTTATTTCATGGTCCTTAATTTAAGTAACTCGATGTACAAGCATGCTATGGCAAAAAAGGTTGGTTCATAGAGTATTTGGTACAGAGTATTAGTTTATAATTTCGATCTATACATAGATTCATGATATATTTTTCTACCATGACTCCACCTGTTCCATATTACCGATAAGTAGGTATACTATAACATACGTGCATATCCAACCGAGTAACGAGATCGCTATGCCACATTGATTCAAACATTGCGATAGGACGCGAAACAAATTATGTAATTTTATGAAGATAAATAAACAAAAACGAAAAAGAAAAAAGAAATCTAAATTTCTCAGTTTTTGATTTCGGCCATTCAGGCATTAAAAATCATTACCTCTAGGTTTGAACTGCTTAAACAAGCATGTAAACCGCTAAAAAACCGGTAGATGCCGTATTAAATATTTTCCTTGTTAGTGTATTTATTTTTGCTTCTCAAGGAAAATTATTTTAAAACAGAAGCCTTAAAAAAAAGAAAGAAGAAAAAAATAGGAGCCAGTACATTTATAGTTTTAGTGCTCTTAAACAGTAATGTAGCTTTTGAAATAATTTATGCTGCATCAAATATGAAATGAGGCAAACTAAAGGTTATTTTGCATTGTGCATTTTCCACCACTTTTTTTAATAATAAGAACGAGAAATTAGAACATTGTGTTCTCAACTTAATATAAGTAATCCCAGGAATTTATAAATTTAAAAAGACAGTTCGATATCTGACGGTAGCTAAATAAAATTTCTGAGTGAGAATTTCCTATTTGGTTTTTGATTATTTTTCCTATTTTCGTGGTAGATCTTTTGAAATTTTGTGATAGAATTGATGCGAGAAAACTTCTTATGAGGTGAAAATAAGATTTTGCATTATATTTCTTTTATCTAATCGATTAATTTTATTTATCGATTAATTCTGAAAGTGCTCTCCGATATTATGATTTTTTGTTTGCCTCAAAATGTTTCAATAAAATTACTCATAATACATTGAAGAGAATAAATGGGACGTTACCAGTGCCTAGTTTCGTTAAAAAAAAAAGTGCTGCATATTTTACTGAGATTTAAAGATGCCTAAAGACACTTGCTTTTTTTTAAATCTATGTTTTATAACCTCTGAGTCAGTGATGCGACGAAAAATATGTTATTTTACACCGCATTTTCTATTCTTTCATCGAACTCCTATACTAACTAAATCATTTTTCAAGAAAGGGTCTTAAAAACAGCTAAAAGAATCTTTAGAAAATCCTTAAAAACACCCAATTTTATACTTTTCTAGAGGCCTTATAAATAAACCCTGACGGGCCAAGTTCCCTTAATAACTGCCCACACAAACTATGCCTCTTCTCATATTTAATCGCATGATTTCCTTTTCAGTAAATTGCATTTCTTTTCATTCTCTATGCTACCCGTGACACAGGGTTCCCAGCGATAAAAATGTAATAAACCCAGGCTCCTTCTAAAAAAAAACCCTAGCTTTAAAAATAACTTTTTTTTTAAATTGAAAATGATAAAGAAAATACATATTAGATAAATACACACCACATTTTCTAAGATTACTAGTAGTTTAAGTTATTTTATTTAGTTGCCAATATTTTCCATTTCGTCATTCACCTCCAAATTTATTTTCTAAAGATCTATCTCTCTCTCTCTCCCCCCCCCCCCCCCCCCCCCAAAAAAAAAAAAAAAAAAAAAAAAAAAAAGTCTTGATAACCTTCTGCTCTTGTTTTTGGCAAATCTCATGTGAATAAAACTTCATATTTAAATATTAATATGTATTCGTATTTCATTTAGGAAAAATTAACAAGATCGTGATTTGAAAACTATTAGCATATTTACATCAAATTTTTTTAAATTGAATGATTCAATACGATATAAATCTACTTCGAAGTATCCGCGACCCATCCAATTATTTTCGCGACGCACAGTTTGCGCACCAGTGGTCTATAACATACTTCTTCTATTTCATATTTTACCAGTTCTGTTTTAGGTATTTAGGTACGGCAATTTTGATGATATCTATCAATTTATTTTGTCATCATACAATCGTTTACGGTTTAGCTGTAAGAGAATTTGTCTTTTGTTGTGATTTTATTACTTGCTCTCTCTCTCTACGCACTCAGAGGCATGACGTAAAATAGTTAAATGGGTCATGAAGTTTAATGAGATTTCATATTTGGGATTATTGAACCCATCTCTGTTACCACGTAACTAATACCAACGTTCTGGGTTGGTTTTGTAGGACGCAGATGTATCACACTCAATCGAAATGATCTCCACTTGTATTATTTTACATCCATTAATTTGAGTAATTACATTGACATGATTGAATTATGCTTATAATGAGAAATGAAAATTAATTTTTTGCTATATTTTTAACTTGGAGGAAACTCAGATTTTGAGATATTTTTGAAAAATAAAACTCATAAACCCATATGGTCATTGAAAAACCCAGGTCTGGGAGCCTTGCTGTAACACTTGGTATATCTGACATTTTCCAAATACATCACTATCCTTGAAGATTTTCGTATATATATAATTGACAAGGAAGATTTAAAATCACGTGCCATTGTATGCTATGTTTTACCTTGTATTCCCCCGCGACCTCCCAGCAATCAATTTTAGCGTCATTTTATGGAGGTTTTCAACAGTAATAATGACCATGAAAAGATCTTGTTCGTGGCTATTGTTCGAGGATATTGTTTATGGGATCAGAAATCATTTATTTCGCAAGGTCCCGATCGCGTACATACAGATAAACATATATATATTTCATCCTTCGCCGACAAGAATAAAACACTTAAGATATTTTTAGTACATTACGTTGGTATACTGTTTTTAATCCGTTGATGTGGCTCGTTCATCACATCTGTAAAAGCCGTCATTCTCGATATATTGACATACTGATTCACCCTTGTTCCGACTTCGTACGTCATTTTATCAACGGGCTCGGGGGCTTTTCTGTAATATGCTCATTATACATGACAACTACAGTGAAATAATGTGTTCATATGTTATTTTTATAAGGCAGTTTCACTCAGCATATGTATGTATGTATATGTATATAAAGTGAAACCCCGATTTAACGTTATTCAAGGGATCATAAAGAAATGACGCTATATGCGGGAAAACGTTAAATCGGGGTAGTAAAAATAAAACACTGAGCATAAATTAAGATTTATTTTGGTAACATTCCTTTCATTTCTTCATTTACAGTGGTTCAGACATCAGTTTTTTAAAGTATGCTTTAAGGAAATCGGTTATTATTTTGCCTCCTGTCTTTGATAGCTACATCACAAATTGCATTCGCAATGTATATGAGTTTTTGTAAGCTTTTCTCTTGGCCATCGCAATTTGAGAGGAACGTTTTCGCTGTTTTCAAAGCTTGAACGGCTTCTACCGCAGAAGGAATACCATGTTCCTCATCATCATCTCCATCATTGTCCGAACTATCCGATTCTGAGCTTATCAAATCACATAGTGTCGGAATCTCTGATGTCAGGACGTTTGAATCGCAAGCTAGGTAATCCTCGAGATCTATATCTGAGCAAGAAAAAAACTCGCCCATTTAATTAGAATCTTCATTTTCTTTCTCCGCACTCAAATTCATCACATCTGTCCTCCGGTAAACCACCTTTTGGAAAAGAACTTGAGAAACATTTTCCCCCGACTCTCTCAGATGCCGAAGAAATCATGTAAAAAGCTTCTAGAATGTTTATCGATTTTTTCCTGTCTCCAGATTCTGTACTAAGATATTTTTTTAAAAGTTGGTTTCTATAGTTTACTTTGAACGATCGTATGATCGCCAAATCCCAAGGTTGAACTTACTTTGTACAATTAGCAAGGAAAAATTCCATTCGCACATTTTGTACAAAATGGGCTATACATGGATCAACAAACAAAAGAATCTTACGTTTCTATAATTGCATTTATCTGCCCAATTCGCGAAGAAAATTGTTCTTGTCATCCAAGATTTTTGTTTGAGTCATATTCAGTAGGAAAGCTCTTTAGATTCTTGAAACATCTCGGCTTTTTTGATTTTCCAACAACTAATGGTGTTATCTTTTCACTCCCGTCTGAATTCGTGCTTAGCAAAACAATCAATCGCAGTTTAGATAGTTTTCCACCATGGCTTTTTTCATCATTTACTGCCTTTAGAAGTCTTACTAGAAAGAAGATTTTAAAACAATCCTGTCTCGTCAGCATTGAAAATGGTCTTTACTAGAATATTCTTGTATCGAAGACGGCAATGTATTCTCCATCCACTCTTGGACAGTCTCGAAATCGATTCCAGCAGATTCGCCATAAATAGACGTGTAGGATAAATCGTGCCTCTTTTTAAAGCGGTCTATCCAACCATTTGAAGCTGTGAATATTTGAATTCCCAGTTTAGAAGCAATTTCTATTGCTTTCGCTTTCAAAACACGACCTTTTATAGGAATGTTTGTTGTACGAACTTCGTTGAACCATTAAAAAGGGAAATTTTCCAATCCCTCAAACGATGCCGTTTTCACATTTCTTCTTTTTATAGCCAGTTTTCCCATCTTTTCCAAATTTTGCTCTATTAAATCTGCTTGTTTTAAAAATGTTTGAAAGTTGAATATGGAATTACAATTAAATTAGCAAAATCGGCTTTACTGCCAATGTAATCTTCGTCTTTCCTGATGATTTCCGCTTTTTCCAGCAAAGAAAATCGCTTTCATTTTCACGCCATATTTTTACCGTCTAAACCAGGGGTTTCCAACTTACAAGTGTCCAAGGGCCGCAATCGAAAACACCTGTCTAGTGGCGGGCCGCAATTTAATCAGGACCATACCCAGGACATTTTTTCTTGAGGGAGGGGGATTTGGAGGATTTGTGTATAGTATGTACTATGAAATTTTTAAAAATTCGAGGATGAACCTCCAACAACGACCTTGATTATAACTGGCCAACTTTCGTTAAATTACACAGACACACACAAAAAAAGTCAAATAAGAAGTGAGTATTTAAATAAGAAGTGGGGGGGGGGGGGTATGAAATAGAACATGAGTAGACATCCTACTTTTCATGGAATTCGAGGAAAATCAATGTTTTTTGTAAATGAACAGCATTTGAAAACAATAAAGATTTTTACAAAAACACTTTTCGTTAACTAAGAATATGTAAATTGATGTTGCAAATTATTTTCCTAGAAGTCTTCGCGGGCCGCAAAAAAAGGCACCGCGGGCCGCATGCGGCCCCCGGGCCGCCAGTTGGAAACCCCTGGTCTAAACCTAACGAAAATTCTCTAACGAATGCTATTAGCTCCGTTCTACTACAGAGAGCATAGAGAATATAGCATCCAATGGGATAAAAATGTATTGGTCAACGGGATTCTACGAAGAATCTGCCCTTTGTCTTGTGGTGGTCTGCCCTCTTTTTACACAAATAGAGGAAAGACTTCGAATATTGCACCTGCAGTTGGTAAGAAAGGACAAAGAGAGGGAAGATTCCTGTTATTGCATGTTGTGATAAGAAAGATTTATTTTTTCTCCATCACAATTTCCGACTATTTTAGGAAAATTTCATCGAGTTTTTCCCTCTGAAAAAACGTTAAATGCGGGAAATGTTTCAAAATGATAATGTTAAATCTGGGATTTTTTAACATTACAAGTATAGGAAATTAATTGGGACTAATGAAAAATTACGTTATATGCGAGAAATCGTTAAATACGGGTTACGTTAAATCGGGGTTTCAATATATATATATATATATATATATATATATATATATATATATATATATATATATATATATATATATATATATATATATATATATATATAATCATACCTGAGCTCCACGGGTAAAACGACGCAGGATATCAGTTTTTTTCCCTTTGTGCCCTTCGGTGATACATAAAACTGTTTTTTCCCCATATCCCTTTTTTTTTCTTTCTTTTCCGTGGGCAGTTGTTATTTTTTCTGAAATTAAAGCATTTCAACAAATTAAGAAAATTATTCATCCAGTATGATACCTAAATACAAATGAATCTTCTGTTTCGCGTGGGATTGAGCAAAATAGCTCACCTGAGAATTATTTTGGTTTATTCGCACAATGTATACTGTAGTAAATTTCGAAAGAGTCTGTCAAACGAAGAATTGTTTTAAATTGCTTTCTGCCTGGAGATGAGTGTCTCTAAGTTCACGTGTGTACCCTGGGGATAATATACGTACTTTCCAAATTAAACAAGTAACTTCCTTTTGTGTGCTTTAAACCCTCAGTTTAATGCTTTCCATTTTAACGATTCTTCGAGAACAATGGCGATTTTTGCGATGTATTTGCTTTCTTCGCATTGAATTCCGCTTCATTTCACCGGCCTCCCCACAGATGGGCGTAAAACTAAAGAGATAGTTGCATTAGTTTTATTCAGTAAATTTGTGGTCTCATCTGTAAAACAAACATGGATTGTGCTGACTGTTAACATATTTTTCCTATATATTGATTATTATTGAATTTCCATATTGAATTACATATTTCCATATGAGGAAGAAATTTTTTTTTCGTGTTTTTAATTTTTCTAAAGGAAACTATCATGTAGAACTTTTATGTAACTTATCTAAATATAGTTATCGGGAAATTAATTATATACATGTAATTATAGACTTGAAATGACAGATCTATGTTCACGTCAAAAGCATTACATTAGTTTATCCATCTCACAATTAAAATCTTAGAAGACTTTAGTTGTTTATAATTCTCTCCAGATTTCAAGATAATAAGCTGTCTTAAGATGGTTAACTGTGTGGTATGGGGTGCATAAATTCGCGCATGTCCCTTCATACGTTCCCTAAGAACTACGGAGGACCCTACCTTTTTCCATCTTCACCGTTAAGTCTGTTGTGTACTAATCCTATTGGATTCGCTCACCCCAATGTTAACCCATAGAGAAAATGTGTCTACAATTTCCAGCTACATAAATGCTGATAATGCAATAAAAATGGTATTTTCAGATAGCCTGAACTTTTCTGGACGTTGCAACAGGATTCATTCTATAATACGTCCACCAAATGCATGATTCAGCATTTAAAACACACTATAACAAATATTTTTCCCGAATAATTTAAATTTTAATATATTATTTGCATTGAAAAAAAACACACCGACAAATGCCCCAAGGTGTAAAATTTCTTTCTCTATGACGGAATACAATTGAGAAAAAAAAAATCTTTAAATCCAAGTCGCTAATCCTTAGACACATTTTCTCCATAGGTTAACACTGACGTGAGCGAATCCAATAGAGTTAGTACAAAGCAGCCTTAAAGGACCTAAATTGTGGCAACTCCGATAGCATCAGGCTACCCAACTACGATGCGGTCAGTTACCTTTTGTCGTCATCCTTTTCAACTGGTCTTTTCAACACCTCCTAAACGAACTTTAGGAGATGTTGGTCTTTTACTTGTCAAAATGTATAGCTTCTATTGGCGATATGGATGATTTTTCGCCCATTGTACTGTTTGTGCCATGCTCTTTTGGCGAAATCCTGTTGTACCAATCCCAGTTGGTGCAAGGTTTAAGTGGCATGCAGGTTTTCCTTTAAGTTAACAAGCCTTAACTGGCTATGTAGACCAACGCATTGGGTGGGTATCTCGATTTACTCTCTGTATAGAACTAGGATTGTTACCTTTCACTTAGATCACAAGTACTTCGGACCGGTGGATATAAAGGGTTACCCCTCCCCCCTTCCCTCCAAACTCTTTACGTATGTCTACAGTAAAGCGTTAAGGGTTTTGTTATTTGTGCAGTGGTTTTGATATTATTAAAGCTTGATATCCCCCCACCCTCCGGTCTTCCTCTCTCAAGATCAAAATCTTGGTTTTCGAATCTATACTAATAAAGGGACAAGTGGATGTCGGATCACGTGACCGTAAGTCATCCGGGCTGGCCACTCCTCGAAAAAAAATGGCCGACAAATATACAGGAAAATCGGTGTATTTTTTTTCCCATGAAAGTACATAAATGTTACATATTTGGAAAGAGCTTCGAAAACTGATAATTTTTTCTGCGTACACTTATTCTGTTAATTCAATAGTTTTAGAGATATTTTCATTCTAAAATCACTCACTGCTGAGAAACCAAATCATTTGGTGCAGTGGTGCTGCCATCTGTCGGCAGCGACGTGAATGAAAATTGAAACGAATTTATTCACTTGAATTTAATACATTTGTAGGCTTTTTTTTTCTTTTGTGGGGCCCGAAGTACATAAATATGTTACGCGGATGGGTTGAGCGTAGCTAGGCGAAGCCCGGCTAGTATTCTAATGATTTCAAACATTCTAATGATTTAGAATTTAAAAGATTCTCCGAGTATTTCAGAATATAGGGTTTTAATTGAATTTTTTTAGGATTGACTAGTGACGCTTTTTTTCTTAGATTAATATAAAGACTATTAAGAGATTTTAAGAAAAATTATGAGCTTAAAATCTTTACCATTTTGAAAATACAATAATTTTTTTGAAAAATTCTAATCCCATGTTTGTACATCTAGCATCTTAAGTGTGTGTGTGTATATATATATATATATATATATATATATATATATATATATACACACACACACACACACACACACACACACTAATCAAAACAATTAGGGAAGCACATGGTTTTAACGAAATTACGCAAATACTTACACCGATAAGTAACATAAAATAAATCATCCATAATTTAAAGCCTAGCAGGAAACAGAAGAAGAAAACTTCATATGCAAATCAAAGTTCATGACGTCAAAAACCAGAAAAAGAACATAAGGGCAGAAATCGGGATGTTGCAGAAACGTCTGTTTCACTGCCTTAACTGTGAAATTCAATTGCTCAGTTATTCTTTTTGAGAAAAGGTGACTTGAAAATGTCTCAACAACGTGATTTACCGGAATCCATGGTATGGCGTATTATAGGCAGACTTGAATCCCGGCAAACACAGCGTAGTGTCGCGGACGCTGTTGGAGTCGCCAGAAGTGTCGTTGCAAGGCTGTGGAATCGATTCCAAGAAACAGGGAATGTTAGACTCGACCAGGGCAAGGTCGGCCACGCGCCACTACAGCAACTGATGACCGGTATATACTGTTAACAGCTCGTCGAAACAGAACAGACAATGCTACTCAGCTGCACCCCTAAGACAGTTGCTCCTTGCACCCCTAAGACAGTTGCTCTTGGCAACAGAACGAAGGATGTCCAGCCAAACAGTACGTAATAGGCTTCATCAGGGAGGTCTCTATGCACGTAGGCCAATGGTCTGCATCCCGTTGACCTCAAGCCACCGTGCGGCCCGAAGAAGATGGGCTGCTGAACATCGAGATTGGGAGCAACATGATTGGAGCCAAGTGCTGTTTACAGACGAGTCCCGATTCAGTCTGGAGTGTGACACCCGACGTGTTTTGGTATGGAGGGAAAGGGGCACTCGAAATAACCCCACATTCGTTCGTGAAAGGTCACAATACAGACGAGCTGGTTTTATGGTATGGGGTGGAATCAGCATATGTGGACGTACGGACCTGCATATCATTTGGAATGGTACTTGGACGGCCCAAAGGTATGCAGACGAGATACTGAGACCTCATGCCATACCTTACGCTGCAGCCATTGGAGATTCCTTTGTTTTCCAGCATGATAATGCCAGACCGCATACAGCTCGTCTTGTGGAGAACATGCTTGCAGCTGAAACAATACAGCGTATGGAATGGCCAGCGTGCTCTCCTGACCTGAATGCAATCGAGCATGTTTTGGACATGCTCGGACGACGCATTTCTGCGAGACCAAGGCCTCCTTTTACTCTCCGAGACTTGGAGATTGCACTTCTTGAGGAGTGGAACAGTATTCCCCAAAGTCTTATCGATAACATCATCGCATCCATGGAAAACAGGTGTGCAGCAGTCTTAGCTGTTCGAGGAGACCACACGCCATATTAAAAATCTTGCATCATTTCTAAACAATACCTTTTTTTTATTGTTTACATGTAACCAAATTGTTGCCCTAAATCATCTTTTAATGTTTTTTCCATATTTTCAAAGAATTAAAGCTTAATTACAAATTTTCTTACGTCTTTTTTTCTGTATTGCGTATTGATACGCGTGTACTATCCATTTTATGCCAATACGTGGCTGTCTCGCACGGTTTTCTTAACTTCTTTGCTTGCTCCCCTAAATTTTTTGAGCAGTGTGTATATATATATATATATATATATATATATATATAAACTAGTCAAATGAAATTAATTCGAAAAATCAAGAGTTATAACATTAGTTCATCGGAAAAAGGATTTGGAAAAAAAAAATTCTTTTATACGCTATTGTAGTTTTAATGATATATTTTACTCGTATATTTTCGCATGATGTAATCCCTATAATCTTTTAGACTCTTTGGTATCAAGAGAGTCTAATTCATTAATTTTTAAGAATTTAATCAAATATCTGAATTCATTTCACTCACTGTTTGTAGATTTTAATAAGACTGAGTGAAACTGTGCTATTTTTTAATGCCATTGTTTAATGTACCTTATAATGCATTTGTTTTCATTAAAATACTAGATTCGGTCTCGTATTTCAGTGAAAGTTCAAATACGGAAATTACGTCCAATAAATGCATTGTCTTGTAATTTCGATTTTTTTTTAAAGTATTTATTTTTTACTTACTTTCTTTTTATTTATTTATTTATTATTATTATTATTATTATTTTTACAAATATTATCTCTTTCAGGGAAATACGTAGGTAGCCGGCCTATCAAGCTCAGAAAAAGCACATGGAGAGATCGAAACATCGATCTCGTGAAGAGAAAACAGAGGGAGAAGGAGAAACTTGGCTTACTGTGAGGAAGCTTTCGGATAAAGGTTTGTGTTTTGTTTAAAACAGTGTTTCCCAACCTGTTTCGAGTCGCAGCCCCCTTCAATAGTTTCTATGCATCCTGCTCAACCCCCCTCCCACGCAGCATATTTTCATTAAATTGAACGAAAAAAACCGCTTAATGGAATTTTCCATAAATTAATTCCAATTAAATGTTTAATTTAGCAAAAGTGAAATTTGAAATAAATTAAGAAATGGCGAACATTAAGAAACATTTCGTCAGTCAAAGGTGATAAAAGCAAGAACAGAATCGAACAGAACCTCAGGAAAATAATGCACCTACTATACGGATTCGGAATTATATAACAATGAAAAACCCTTATCTAAATAAAATTGTTTTATTCCATTTGGGAAAACTACAACTGTGATGCCAAAAGTGACAGCGTAGACCGATAAAAGACTGTTTGACGTTTTGAATTTTTGTACTGTACGTAGTAAGTAATCGCGATTTTTGTTAAATACCCAATAAAGGTGGTAGGTTTCCAACGAAGTTTGTGTTTTGTATAAGCCCCTTTTCCTTTAAAAAAAAAGAAAAAAAAAAAAAAGTGTTTTACAGTTTTATGGTAAATAAACATAGAAAAATCTTTTCGGAGAAATTCTATGAACAGTTATTTTAATGCAATAAAACTGTGGCGAGTCCCTAGAAGACACTTTGCGAGTGATGTATACGAAAAGTTTGCCCTAGAGCTCTAAATTTTATCAGAACGTTTTGTTCGAACTATTTAAGAAAAGAGCTTGTAGAATTATCATATTGTTCTTACCGTCACTTCAAATTTTATCTTCATGTAATATACATTTTCGTGCGTGGATTGATGTTACATTATGCGCCTAATAGTTAGTTATATTTTTCCTTTATGTGAAATTAATTTTCATTTGCAACAGTTGTCCACGATTGTTATTTTAATTTAGTTTTTATTACGCGTAACACATATGCACAGGAGAAAGGGAAACATTTAATTAAATATATCGATTTTTGCCAAAGGGAATGTAGGGAGTTTCTCTTGCCACAATATTATTTGTTTTTTGGTGAAGATTTTAATAAAGCTGAAACGTATCTAGACGTGATTTCCTTCGATTTTGTTGCCTCAGAGGTCGACAGAAAATAAGATGGAAACGGAAATCATTACATTTAGTGTCCATTATCCCAAATATTATATCGCAGTGTTGACGTTCATATATTGACTCTAATTTATGCATTATTTTTTTCTGCTTGAAACAAAGTTTGTGTTTATTGAACGACAGAGAGCTAAAATGTCACAACTTCAGCTGTACAAGAGGACAGTTTGGCATCTTCATAATTTTCCACATGACATTTTCTCACTCATGCCCGCGATCATGTTCTTTGACAGCTTGACTTTCTCTTTGCTATAGACACTCAGAAAAGGGTTATACTATGGCCTTTTTGACCGTTTGTATAATAATATCTTTATCCCACACAACAGAGAAATAATAATTAAAAAAAAAAGGAGCTAGTAAGGCACATTGACACGCATGCAACAAATTTTTACTATCTGAATGATAGCTGAGCCTCTAATAAATGAGTGATGTCTGTTTTGTGGAATTTTCCAAGAATCTGACCTCATTTTCATTAGCGCGCGCTCAATAAGTTTCCGATTTTAAGCATTTCGAGAGTATTGGATATTCGCATAAGGCGGTGGTGGATCAAGCACTTTCAGGTCCTCAAGCACAGAATAGGTTTCAGTCCCCTGGAGCTGCAAATAGCTTAAAAGGTTTATTAACCTGAATGGAATGGACTGTATAAATTTTAAAGAACGACGTAATTCCCGTGAATTATATTTTATTCTTCAAATAGCGAAGCAGCCCTCTGCCATCGCTGAGTTCCATTATAAACTGGTCGTTGCCACACCAAGGTTCAGTAATGCAGATTACAAATAAAAGTTACAAGTAAAGAAAACGATATTTGAATAACGTCACAAATCGCAAACAAGATGTTTCGAGTATTAGTACGCGTCATAGCCCAAACAGCCCATATGTTCTAAAAACTAAGTAAAGCTATCACATCAATTGATCAGTAAAAAAAAAAAAATCGCAGATTGTAACTCTTTTTCAAGTTGCTAACTTTCGTGGGCTCTTCTTGCGCCTGTGCTATGATCCGCCACTGGCATTAGAGATGTTCTGTATTATGTATGGATCCTATTGAACATAGGAATCGTGACCCCCCCTTACGGCGTGGAGTTTTGTCTTTTTTATTATCTCTATTTATTTATTTATTAGAATTGTGTATCATTAAGTAAAAATTTTATACCAAAATTAGAACGTTAAATATAGTTTTGCTGTTTCTTTCTCGGTCAGTACAAGCTTGTTTCACATAGTGGTGGCTGACGTATGTCCTAAAAGTTTTCATTTGAAGATCGTCCTTTCTATAATCAGATTAGTTTTAGCAAAACATTTGGAAAGGGTACATAATATATATGCCTCGTACGGGTGAAATCACCATCGTCGAATCCTTCATCTCTTTGGTCGCTTTCCGGCAGCTATCTGTTTCCAGGTTTATTTATAGCATTAACAAAAGCGATATTGAGTGAGCAGAAAGCTTGTGCTATTTTCTTGCTAACGGGCTTCCTTTGGCTGAAGAATGGGAAGATATTCGAGGGTAGACGTGACTTTGAATAATGACAAATAATTAATTTGTGTGCTCGGATATATCTGTCTATAGCTCAGCTATTGCATTGAAAAGGGAACTAAGAGATAAGCCCGCATGAAATCGATAGTTTATCCGACTTTGAAGTCAGAAGTCCTCATTAGCGATTGAAATTCGATATACGTGGATACTGAGGAACACCGTAGAGTTGCTGTGTTAAAAACGCCTCTGTTTCGTTTATCGGCGGAGCATGTGTGTCGCCTTTTCTGGGAAGCTAATTAACTAAACTGACAGTCGATTGTCAATAGTCTGACATTGTTTATGATCGTTTATCAATATTCATATTCTTTATTAAATTAATACGTTCCGATGATTCTCTTCTTTGCTTCAGTTCATATTTTCTTTCAGTTTTGTATTTTAATGTCGATCTAACCAATATTTTTTGTGTACTGTCGCCGAATTCGGTGTAGTTCCCAAACATATTTTTTTTACCAATCTTACGTGATATTAGCCATTCTTATTTGTAAAGTTTAGTTTGAAACGTATGACGCTGCCAAAACTATGGAAACTTTAAAAAAAAAAAAAAAAAAAGACGCCAAATGAATAAACGCGCCAAGTAGAAAAATGCGTTAGACCGCTGTACTGCTTAATATACTCTGCACCGCTTGCTCCTATTCTCTCCATGTTAAAGCAGTTTGTGTAAATTATAAGATTCTGAATGAACCAAGCATCGTACAAAATTAAAACAAAAAGTAGAAGAATCTTATCAGCGAGTACTTTAAATTGAGATAAAAATGGACTTTCCAAGTTAAAAATTTACCGAGATATGGAATTTTTAATTTTCCGTAAAGTTAGGGATTTTGCTAGATTTTGCTTCTCGCCGAGGAAGATTTCGTCAACATTTTAAGAAGACCTATAGAGTTTAATATTGAACAGATTCGATTGAGGCTTGGTTTTTTCGATAAGTTATTCGCTAACTTAAAAGCTTTTATATGTTTCAGTTAAAAAAAATGAATATTTCTATCTTTAATTAGCATAAAACTGCAAAATTAGCATCTCAGGGCGATAGTACGCCAAAATGGCAACCATTACTCAGCAACACAGCTATTTACCCAACCGTCCAGAGCGGGAAGGGGGGGGGAGAAGAAAAAATGTCCAAAATGACCGAGAATAGTGTCGAATCCATAGTTTTCGGGGTCACTGAGACGAATAGTGACACAACTGATGTCGTTTAGTGCAAGTTCAGCCCACCCATCAGCATTGGGGGAGGAGGGAGAAAGGGGAAAAATGAAATGTCCAAAACGTCCGAGAGTAGTGTCAATTCCATTGTTTTCGGAGTCACTGAGATGAATATAGGAAACTAAAAGTGTTGTTTGTAATGAAGTTTTGAGTTAAATAATAGAGTGAATTTGTAATTTTATTTTATCATTTGTATACTGTACATATACTTTTAAATACCCGTAAATAAAATTACTTAAATTTTACACTATAGGTAGAATTCATTCCTTTTCCTGTGTAGTAAAAAATTGAGATTAATAAATACCTGGGCAACGCCGGGTAAACAACTAGTCTATATATGTAAAATAGAATGTTTGTGTTTGTGTCCTTTATGCGTTCCCGGACGGTCCATCCGATTGAGATGAAATTTTGTACAGATGTTGTTCTCACTCCCGCGGAAAACACTGGGGGAAGACACCCCTAGCACCCCTAGGGGTGGCAGAGGACACATATAAAAATAATCGAAAACGACTAATATTAGTGTCGAATCCAGAGTTCTCGGGGTCGCTGAGATTAATAGTGATACTTCCGACGCCGCTTAAGTGCAAGATCAGCCCCCCTCAGCATTGGTGGAGGAGGCGGGGGGGGGGGGGAGAAAGGGTGAATATAAAATGTTCAAAATGATCGAGAGTAGTGTGGAATCCGTAGTTTTCGGGGTCGTTGAGATGAATACGGACACTCCCGATGCCATTTAAGTGAGAGTTCAGCCCTCCTCAGCATTGGGGGAGGGGGAGAAAGGGTGAATATAAAATGTCCAAAATGACCGAGTGTAGTGTCGAATTCATAATTTCGGAGTCACTGAGGGGAATATAGGAAATTAAAAATGTTGTTTATAGTCAAGTTTTGAGTTAAATTAATAATAGAGTGAATTTGTAATTTTACTTTATCATTTGTATACTGTATTTACTTTTAAATACCTGTAAATTAAATTACTTAAATTTTATACTATTTGTAGAATCCATTCCTTTTCCTGTGCAATAAAAAAAAAATTGAGATAAATAAATACCCGGGCAACGTCGGACAAACAGCTAGTTATCTATAAATAGTGTTTAGTACGATATTTCCCATTGTGTTTATAAAGATTGACTAGAATAGAAAAATGCCATCCGAATTCCAATTAAAACGAAAAAACAACCGGGCCTATTACAGAGATTCGAAAAAACAAAAAGTTCCCCAATTAAGTTCAAAAAGTGACACATTTGTAACTGATGATGAGACTCCTGGTATCAGGCAATTGTTTGCTTACAAAAGCCCAGTTTGTGAATGGTTATTTACTTATTTAAAAAAAAATAACTGATATCCACTAAAAAAACTTTTAAAAAGTAAAAAAACGCCAAGCTTCAAAACAAAAGATATGACTAAAGAATGGTGTGATATCAAATATCCAAGCTTATTAAGTCTGGTACTTAATTTCCTAATCACGAATTTTTCACATCTAAGTGAAATGGTTAAGCATGACTTGTTGATAGAAACCCTTCTTCCCTAGACCAAACTCATCATAACCTGTTTGTGAAAATTTAAGTTTTAAATATTTATACATACCAGGATTGGCGGCCGTCTTAAAAATAAAATCATTAAAATAACAGAAAGCAAAAAAAATAAATAAATAAATAAATAGTTAATGTGAATTTAAAACATCAATTTCAGATTTTAACTGCGCACTTCGGTGCTCTGTTAGACAGTATGTTAATAAGATTCAACAGCCTCATTCCAACAAAAGGTACGACAAAAAATGGTGTTATATCCGATTTTATTAAGCATTGGGACTCAATTGCATTTCTTAACAGATTTTTAATGGGATATTAGTCATTTTAATCAGTCTTCTATTTGAAGTTAATGCATGATGTCAAAGAAAACAAACCGTTATCTAGAAAGAAAAATAATAAATAATGTTGTCAATCCCCAAGAGGAAAAATTTTGCATTAAACAACAAAAATTATGAATACCATGCTTTGGAATTACGTTGCCCAAATGTAACGTGAAAAGAAATTTGAAATTTATAGAATAATTCGTGACCATCTTAAAATTTCTGCTACATTCATTTTAAAAGTAACCAATAATAGGACACACATATTTTGTATAAATAACTAAAATGAATAATTTATACAACTAAATAACATACTTTCGACGTTTCAACAGACAAAATTTATTTATTCCAAATACGAAAAGACGGCCGCCAATCCTGGTATGTATAAATATTTAAAACTTAAATTTTCAGAAACGGGTTATGATGAGTTTGGTCTAGGGAAGAAGGGTTTCTATCAACAAGTCATGCTTAACCATTTCACTTAGATGTGAAAAATTCGTGATTAGGAAATTAAGTACCAGAACTTAAGCTTGGATATTTGATATCACACCATTTTTTAGTAATATCTTTTGTTTTGAAGCTTGGCGTTTTTTTACTTTTTAAAAGTTTTTTTAGTGGATCTTAAATACAGTAGACTCCCGTATAACGCGAGTTCATACGACGCGTTTAAAAATAAATAAATAAATGTGCACTGTAAAAATGAAATGCTGTTTCAGGGTGTAATGTTTCTGGCTAGCGAATTTACCTGTTTTGGGTATCCCGTATTTGTATCTTAAACATGCTTTCGTACCCTTCTAGTTATACTTCCATTTTTGTAATATACCTAAAACAGCATGCATGCGCTGATACTAAATATTAAATATATACAGTGGCTCCCAAAAGTGTTCGTACACTTACGATTTTCAATGAAATAGGGGTCTATCCATTGATTAAAATAAATATTTCAGAATGGGTATTTAATAATAAGATCTATAATCTATTCTTAACAAAACTACATGAAATATTTTGAAAACATAGTAAAACTTTATTTTTAAGAAACCGATAATCCAAAAGTAACAAAAACTTTATCTCACAAAAGTCATCGTACACTTGTAAAAAATCTCTGCATATTAGTAAATATTCTAATTTTTCGTTAAATTAATATTTAGTAGGATATCCTTTAGCATCCACAACAGCTTTTAAACGTCTGGGAATAGATTGCACTAGTTCTTTTGTAATTTTTGCATCAATGTTCATCCATTCTTCCATCATAATTGTTTTTAGTTCGCTTTTCGTGTGAATGTCGTGTTTTCGTACTCGAACCTCCAGTTCTCTCCAAATATGTTCTACTGGGTTTAAATCTGGCGATTGAGGTGGTGTTTTCAAAACTTGTGGACAATTATAGACACACCAGATGAGAACGCTGAGAGCCGTGTGCTTAGGATCGTTATCTTGATAAAAAACAAAGTTGTTTCCAATACCCAAATTTTGAGCTGATAATTTTAAATTGTCTCTTAAAATATTTATAAAAACAGCATGATTCATTATGCCATCAATAAATACCAAATTTCCTAGCCCTGATGCACCCCCACACAAGGATACCTCCACCGCCATGCTTAACTATTCCTACTAAGTTCTTGGGATTAAGTTCCTCATTTTTTTCTTCTCCATACAATTATACGCCCATCAGCACCAAAAATGTTCATCGGCAAATAAGACATTATTCCAATAGGTTTGGGGCTTATTTATCATTGATAGTGCGAAGGGAAGCCTAAACTTTGTTTTTCTCACAAAAAATTTTCTATGGGCCCATGTAATCCAGCTGTTCTGAGAACTCGTCAAAAAATTTCAGGTGAAATTGAAGCAGAAAATGTTTCATTGAATTCTGCAGAAACTTTTACAGCACTCAAACGTGGATTTTTCACACATTTTCTAATTATAAATCTCTGATTACGTTTTGTTAACTTTGCAGGGCGACCTGTTCTTACCTTGTTTTCGATCCAATTTTCTTCTTGAAGCGTGTTTTCACATACTGCACAGTAGAATGGGATAAATTAAGTAATTTAGCAATACTCCGAACTGATTTACCACTATTATGATGAAAAATAATCAATTTTCGAATGCTGTTTGCTGTTTCTTTACGACTACGAGTCATTTTTAAATAATAAATAGACTATTACGGAGTAGGCAAGCAAAAATTAAAGCCAAGCGATATTTTAAATGCCACCACAATTCAAAAATAAAAATAAAGCGCCAGACGATAATTTTAATTATGAATTTATCCGAAAATATTTCAGTGTACGATGACTTTTGTGAGATAAAGTTTTTGTTACTTTTTGATTACTGGTTTCTTAAAAATAAAGTTTTACTATGTTTTCAAAATATTTCATGTAGTTTTGTTAAGAATAGATTATAGATCTTATTATTAAATACCCATTCTGAAATATTCATTTTAATTAATGGATAGACCCCTATTTCATTGAAATTCGTAAGTGTACGAACACTTTTGGGAGCCACTGTATATGACGGTGAACTGTCTGGATGATTTAGTATCAGTGCATGCATGCTGTTTTAGGTATATTACAAAAATGGAAGTACAACTAGAAGTGTACGAAAGCATGTTTAGGATACAAATATACACACTATTTGAGCGTGCCGTTTCGACGCATCCAGGAAAAGAACTCTGGGACCAAAAGTAAATTTTTTACTTTGATTTTTAAACAAACAATACAATGTGTCATTCTGAATTGAGAATTCCTTAGAAGCGGAGAACTTAATCTTTAAAATGGTACCTCATTTATCGATTTTGGTTAAGTAAATGGGAGAGAAAGGGATCATCACAAAAAATCACCTTCTAGAAATAATATATGGTTTTTTCATGCAAAAAGAATAATGTACACATATGCGGATGTTGCCAATAAAAAAACTCATTAGTGAAATCGCAGAATGATAATAAAAGCAAACGATTTTTAAATTTCAAAGTTCTTTCCGATTGATAATCTATATAAATAAGTAACAGACGTATTTGTCGGGTCACGTGACCGTCACGTCTCCGGGTCTCACTCATCCAAAAAAAAAATGGCCGACAAATACACAAATCGGTGTATTTTTTTTCTCATGAAAGTACATAAATGTTACATATTTGGAAAGAGCTTTGAAAACTGATAATTTTTTCTGCGTACACTTATTCTGTTAATTCAATAGGTTTAGAGATATTTTAATTCTAAAACCAGTCCACCGCTGAGAAATCAAATCATATATATCCAGTATGGTGCATTTTTTTTCTCATGAAAGTACATAAATGTTACATATTTGGAAAGAGCTTTGAAAACTGATAATTTTTTTTGCGTACACTTATTCTGTTAATTCAATAGGTTTAGAGATATTTTAATTCTAAAATCAGTCCACCGCTGAGAAATCAAATCATATATATCCAGTATGGTGCAGCCATCTGTCAGCAGCGACGGGAATGAAAATTGACGGGAATTTATTGACTTGAATTTAATACATTTGTAGGCCTTTTTTTTTTCTTTTGTGGAGCCCGAAGTACATAAATATGTTACACGGATGGCTTGAGCGTAGCTAGGCGAAGCCCGGCTAGTGGTAAAATAAAAAAAGCTAGCGCGTGCCATCTAGGGGAAGAAAAATTGTTTATAATGTTTATACTTTGATTTTCAAACAAACAATAAGATGTGTAATTCTAAATTAACAATTCGCACGAAGCAGAGATCTTAATCTCTAAAATAGTACCTAATTTATCGATTTTGGGTTAAGTATGAAGGGAGAAAAAGGGATTAAAATAACACCTTTTAGAAATCTATACTAATATATAAAGAGAGAGAGCGGATTTTGTATGTGGAGGGTAATCTCTGGAACCACTGCACCTATTTGAAAAATTCTTTCACTATTTGAAAGGTACATATAGGCTATATATTATGTATCAGTAGAACGAAAGTTAGGGGCCTAAATGTTGAGCTGATGCTTCACCTTTACAACTTTCCTTTGTCAATCATAGTAAAGTAACCATAGCAACACATCAAAAGATATTTTCATTTATTTTCAGTAAAACATTTAACATTTGAATTTTTTTGTCAACCATAGTCAAGTAACCATAGGAACACATCAAACTACATTTTCATTTATTATCAGCAAAACATTTAATATTTTAAAGATTCAAGTGGAGGAGTTATTGATAAATACAAAAGGAATTTTTGAAATTGACAACGTTTAAGGGTTTATTGAAAATTACATTTGGAACTACGCTTTTTATTGGACATTTCTCTCTATTCTAAAAAAAAGTAACCGGCGCTGCCGCTGCCGGCAACGCCGCTGTCAAAAGCTTTTCACGCTATCTCCTCCGAAACCGCTGGAGGTATGGGGTCGAGACCGATACCAATCGATGCAGAACAGTGTGGGGAAGAAAGTAAGATATGTCTCATATTCGTCGGACTTTAAGTTTTTTTTTTATTTTATGTTTTGTGGGAAAATATTGACTTTTTCATGTTCAGATTACGATAACTCGCCAAAAAAGGATCGTAGAATTTTTTTTTTTTTACAATCTAAGACATTTCTCCTTCAAACAAGACTTCATTTGTTTAAAAATAATTTAAAACAGACTGATATTTTTATTAAAATTGAAAACCCACTGTTTGGAAAAATTTATGCGTTTCGAGATATATAAATTCGATGCTCTCAGACTTATTATGTTGCAAAGAAAATATTTATATTAACTGGAAGATGAAAGCTTTCTCATTCATATAAACTTCATTTCAAGTCTCTATCTTAAAATTTCGATTTTTAATTGAATTTTAAAGAACGATACTTCAACAGAAATCGGAATGAAGAATCGCAAAAATCTTCTTATTCGCTTCCTTCACAGAAGGACATGAAAGAAGATCCAATTTTTCACCCATAGGCGGGCTTCATCCACTTCGCATAAGGGCGACTGACAACAGTAAATGGCTGTTACATTGCCCGAGAATCACCCCTATGTATCTCGCTATTAGCCATAACAGAGGAGCGAGCCTAGGGGCAAAGCCCCTAGTAAGGTAAAAAAAGATTTACAACTTATTGGCTATCAACTGGAAATTTATTTGTATAATATTACAGAACTTTATTTAACTTATGAACTTTATGTTTTTGAACTTATGTACAATTTTATGCCCAATTTGCGTAAACCGAACTTGAATTATTGAACTTTATTCAAAAATCAGTTTTATTGAAACTGTGAAATTTATTGATTATTTCGAATAGGCCTATGTTTGTTCCTTTAGAAGTGAAAAAGTATTACTTCAATTGAGCTGAAATTTTGTATAGATATAGTTGATAGTTAAGATTAAAACATAGGTATATTATTTTTTGAAAATCGGGTCCCGGAATTTTAATTCATATTTTAATGATTTTGCCCCTAAAAGTTGTTTATTTCGACAGCTTCCGCGGCTGTCGTCGCTGACAGTGAGACTATGGGGCCGAATCGTACCAAAATCGGCACGCGTGTGGCCCCGGACACGATTCAGTGCGTGACGTAGCTGGATTTTTTAATTTTTAATTAAAAGTTATTAAATGTTTTGTGCCATTTTTTGGTGTTTTTTTTTGTGTGTGGACTCTGTAGCGGATAGGCTATGGGGCCGAATCGTATCAAAATCGACATGCGGTGGCCCCCGGACACAATTCAGTCCCTGACGTTACAGTTTCCAATAAAAATTTCTTTTGCTATCACCATCAACAAATCCCAAGGTCAAACAGACAAATACATTGGACTTGACTTACGGGAAGATTGCTTTACACATGGACAATTATATGAGGCGGTGAAAGGCAAAGTGATGTGAGTGAGTTAGTCAAGTGGTGTAAGTCAAAAGAGTTTAACTGCAAAAACTACAAAAAATTCCACCATAAATTGAGCAAATTATAATTCACAGCAATTATTACAATATTGCAAATAATAACTATTTACAATTCCACTATAAATTGAACATGGAGATTACATATTTGCCCCCAAATGAAAAAAGTTGAAAAAGTGACTTACACCACTTTGCCTTTCAATGCCTCAGTTGGTCTCTCTAGGTCAGGAAATACGGAGAATCAGTTTACTTTAAAACCTCAGAAAAACAAAAAATGTGGTATACCATGAAGTTTTAAAATAAATTATACCTACCTAATATCTATTTAAGATAGATAATTGTTCAACCCGGACAAAGTCGGGAGCTAGTAATATATATAGATAGATGTTTTTTCTTTAAATTGGTGTTTTTGTAAGTTCTTTGTCCCAAATAGACCTGCGGTAACTACGGGATGTTAATGTGATAATTAAAAAATAGGTAAGTAAAATAATAAATAAAAAAAAAATTCACCTGATTTTTTATAACAAATATATTTAAAAATGTGAAATACAGTGTGAAACTTTTATGTTGGCCAGTGGTTTCGAAAAATAAAAGTGGCTGTTTTGAGGGGTGGCCATCGAATAAGGGTGGACTTCTGTATAATGGCCAGTGATGATTCCGCAAAAAAAGTAGCTGTCGAATAGGGGTGACTGGCTAGAGAAGTTTCACTGTATTTAATGTCCTCAATATTTCTAATTTTCTGTTGTCCTACATAACAAAAAATTGTGAAGTAATTTTACTCAAGAATATAGATATTAATAAACAGTGTCTATATAACATTATTTTATTGCTAATGAATGATATAGAATTGTATATATTACTATAAAAAGCTCTGTGCATAATACCTTCAAGTAAAATTATATGGTCTTGTGAATTACATATGGACTTAATTTTACACTAGTAAATGGTAGAGTCAATTACATATATATATATATATATATAAAATTAAGAAAATTTCTTTTCACTTTTCAAATAATATTAGATTTGGTGAAGTATATGCAAATTTAAAAATGAAACTGTTGCAAATAAAGAGGAGAAACACGTTGCGGTTTATTTAAACATAGCAAAAAAAGTTTAAAAATAATTAAATAACTCAAGGGATACATAAATTATAGCAAGTGCAGGTGTAGAAATGAGTTGTGCTGTCCAGCTTTGTATTAAGGAAGGCTTATGCAGCACATTAAAAGTTTTCAAGATATTTAGTATATTTGTACTCTAGCATTACATTTTCTCTAGTTACAATGTAACATGATAGATGGCATTTTCACTAATAATAAAAAGTGGGTTTTTTAAAAGCTTTTTGTTATTATATATATATATATATATACCTCAATTTTCTTGTCTCCTAACTTGATTCGTATCCTACTGTAACACTCATGTTACTATTACTAAATAAATTTACTACCGTAAAAAATATGCTGATAGAATTTTGCATATATTTTTCTGCCTAGGTGTGCATCTCTTAAGAAATTTAATTACTGGAATCACAAGACACTATAATTCATTAAGAGGCTACAGTAACATTACTGCTTGCATTTTATAGTTTTAGACTGATATTTTTCACAGATTTGTTGATTTAGTTTTAATCTACATCTTATTCAGAGAAATAGCTTCAATACAAAAAAAGTAATTATTCTAAAATTATTAAACCAAAAAATCTCATTTGTTTTCATTTGTTATTATGTGATACTTAAGCTGAGAATCTTAAGAGCCTTTTTTGCAGTTCTTAAGTTGTTTGTTAAAACTCTGAAATGAATTGTCTGTCAGTGAATGAATTTATCATAATAAGTGAACTTAAACTGCCAAACTTTTGGAGAAATTCATGAAAATAAATTCATGCAGTGTTAACATTTTTATCTGAAGACAAATATTTATCTTCATACATAAATAATTTACAAGCTCGTAATGAATATATTTTTTCTTTTCTTTTAAAGGTTTCCATCTTTGCTAAGTATGAGTTCAGATCATCCTCTGTGTCCCGAGCTTAGATTGGTAACCAGACACACTGTATATTTGACTTGATCAACTTTTGTACAAAGCTATTATAATTTAATTAAATTTAATTTTATTCACTTATGTTGTTATGTTATATGGCATGCAAAATACTTACACACATATATAATTTTCTTATGGTTAATACTTTATTAAGCTCTCTCTTGTCTGTAATAATGTCAATTTTCTTATTTTGACTAGTGGCTTGAACCAGAGAGTTTAATCCAAGAGTATACTAGTTCTATGAAGTTGTGGTAAACCAATATTTTATTGCATTCTCGAGTTGTCATACTGTTGAAATATGAATTTAGCAATGTAAATTTGGCACTAACAAAGTAGTTTAAAAAAATCAAATATAGATATAAACATGTTGAATTTAGATCAAAACTAAACATCAATAACAAATATTAATGTTATTATAGAAAAATCAACCGAATTCTCTCATTCAAGATATTTGGGGTTAAGAAGTTTATAATCTTACTGTGTTTTATTTTAATTATAATTAATTATTTAATATTAAGTTAAACAAATATATTTTTTTTTCATTTTTTTATAAGTATGATAATAATCAACCATGTCATCCTGTTATAAAAGGTCTATTTAGAACCTTATGTAGCAGAAGTTATCATAAGGCTCGCAATGGACTATTCAGTGAAAAAAATGCATCGTTTTCTTAATAAAAAGAATTGAAGAGGTGAATGAAAGGTCCAAGTTTCCTTGATTTTAGGAAATGACTACTGTGCTCAGGGTTCTTATGGTTCTTAAAAGTCCTTAAGAACTCCTTATTTTCAATTTCTGTTTTTAAGGGCCCTTTAAAGTTTTTTAAAAATACTTATTTTTGATATCAAGGTCCTTAAATTTTTTTTGTTTACTTTCTGGTTCGTAAAAGTACAGATTTTTAAGTTGGAAATACAAGAATTTTTAGTTTATTGCTGTGAACAACTGCCTTCATGAAGATGCAAATAGCATTTTTGCATGTTTTCTATCTGCACCATTATTGATCAGGATGAGAATGCATATATATATATATATATATATATATATATATATATATATATATATATATATATATATATATATATACACATTGGTTGGCTTTAATTATTAGCTATGACACCACTCATCAGTTTAAATTTGCCAAATTAAATGCAGGGATAACCAAACAGATTGCAACCTGCAAAAGTAATTTTAAAATATTATTTTTAATATTAAGAAATTAATAAATTGTTACAGAGGTTATCATAAGATTGATTATATAGGATCCTAAAACTGAAATACTTCTAAATGTCTAAACTTTGGAAATAAAATACGTTTTTAATCATCTTTGAGATCCTTAAAAATACTACCACAGATCCTTAAAAAGCCCTTAAGAATTTCCTATTTTTAATTTTAAAAAATGAGTATGAACCCTGTATGCTACTTGCTATTGTAGTGAGACCCTCTCTTGATAGTAATTTTTTTTTTCAAATACGTATGAATTTAAAAAAATTGAGTGTCACCTGTAGAGATACAATAGATCAACAAATTGGAAAAAAGGGAGGAAAATGTTCCTTCTATAAATTTTATCCCCTAGAATTAAATGCCAGAATTTTTAGTTTTTATATTAATTTGATATCAAGATCAGATAAAGTTTATAATCTTCTGATGAGAATACGAAAAGAATCATTGGTCAAATTCTAATAACTCAGGTTTTTAAGATTGACATAAAATCTGTTATCTATAAAAAATATAAAAATCACACTGAAGCATTGCATTATCACATTACCTCAGGATAATGATTCCAAAATTCTTGAAAAGAACTCCAGTTTCCTTATTGAGATGATGAAAAGTGAACTTGAACTCCAGTCTCTTTAATGAGATAGGGAAAAATGAACTTGACTGACAGCTATGTAAGTTACACATATATTTTAATTATGTTGCAAAAATCCACACATTAAAAACACATGTATGATGACACATGCAAAAATCCACACATATTCTCAATAACTACAGAGGCTGTTCGCACATTTTTTAGACGATTTTGGTAAGCGGTAATAAAAAATAGTTTGCTGCAAAAGAAATAATTGCAATTGTACTATGTTTTTCAAAGTCAAAATTATCGTCTGCGGCTTGAAAGTTTTGTTTTTATTCAAAATGCCGTTTTTAACAAAGCAGTGGTTCGAAGGCTACATTTATGCTCTTTCCGAAGAGAAATATGCATACTCCGTTATCCAAAAACGATGTGAGAGTCATGGTTTTGTGATATCTAAAACGTCGATAGGTAATATCGTCAACAAGAAAGAATAAAAAACGTCAAATTGAAGCCTCAAGTAGGATAAAAATTCCAAACAAGTATCCAAAGAAAAGACAGACATCTTCGACTATTGCAAAGGTACGTTGTTTAATGTTAAAAGAAAATCCCCCTAGTCAAAGGACAGTTGCAAAATCATTAAAATGCTTGGTGTCCACTGTAAAAAAAAATGATAAACGTTGATTTAAATCTTAAGAAAGCGAAAAAACGCAATGTGCATTGTCTTCTTCCCAATCATATCGCTGAACGCAGGACACGCTGCAGAATTCTATATGAGAAACACTTATCCAAAGAAAAATGGAAAACAATTGTCACAATAGATGAATCATGGGAGTATTTAAATGATTGCAACAAAAAAAGAGCCATTTATTATCATAAAAGGGGAGAAAAAAATTCAAGTACATGGTTCAAAGAATCGAAAGAAAGTTTTTCTAAGGGATTCATGATTGTTGCTGGTTTTTCTTATAATGGCAAGTTAAAAATAAAGAGAGTGGAAAAAAATGTCAAGATTAACTCCAAATACTATCAGGAACATATTTTATCGCCAATTTTTCTGAATGAAATATCATCGCTTTACCACAGTGCCATCAATCTGTGAGACTCCATCAGGACAAAGCTAGCAGTCACACATCAAAATCCACTGTAAATTTCCTAAAAGAAATGGAACAAAAAACTGGTATCAAGGCCATACCCTTCACTGATATCCCTACTAAATCTCCCGATGTATCACCTATGGATTTTTGTGCTTTCGGACTTTTAAAATCTGCATTATTCCAACGTCGTCCCAAAACCCTTACAGGACTCTGGAAAGCTGTTCAGGAGGAATGGGATAGAATACCTCTTCTGACACTTCAAAATGCATTATTATCCTGGAAATTGCGGTATCGAAAGATAGTTCAGAATAAGGGATGTCAAATAGAACATTTAAAACACAAGAATTTTATGTAATTTAGTTTTGTGAATACAATATACACCATCTAAAAAATGTGTGAACAGCCTCTGTATAAGAAGAATGTCTTGAAATATTTCTGGCATTGAGATAAGATTTGGTCAGCAATGTCATATACTAATAGAACTACAAATGCAATACTATATATGAAGGCCACCATAACAGAAAACCTACTTTGATGCAAATAATCAGCACATTGATCTAAATAATAGCTTTATTAATCACATCTGCAGAGCACATTGGCCTATATCAAAAGAACTGAGTTACATTTTGAATTTATTTGATTAACTTTAATAGTGACTGATGATCTTTGAGAACCAAGATATTTTTTTAAGCATTTGTGAATGTGCCCAGTTTGTATAATGTAGACATAGAAAACAAATATTTACTTCGGGTTTATTGGAATTCAGAAGTATAGAATTAAAAATTAAACTAAAGATATTTTTGAAGGAGTTTTTTGCATTAATATCGAAAAAAATTATTAAAGTTATATGGATACAGAATTATCAAAGTGTATAAAAATTTGCCTAGTAAACATGGCAATTTTTTGTCAAAAGCATATCTATCTGCTTTTTAAAGTTAAGTGAGTCAGTAGTTTACTTGTAATTTCATATTTTAAACTCATCTGATGCCCATTAGATATAGTTAAAGGAAAAGAATTTTAATCATTTACTCTGTACCAATACAGATACAATAATAGAAACTTAATTCTGAGCTCATTTTTATGGATATATAAATTAAATTTGTATATACACAGAGGTAAAATATTTAGTTTTGATTGAATTTCATGATTTTTAGGAGTGCCGTATTATTAACGTAAGGAAAAGTTATTAGGATATTTTTGCCTCAAAATAAACTTGAAACAATCTAATAAAAAGCATTGAATGATTAGCTTATATGGTAGATGATATGTCTTAATAAATGCTTTGTGTATAACTATGTTTAATTGTTAGTATTTAATAATTTAGCATCTGCTCAGCAGTAAATAGGCAGAGAATGTACTAAAAATTTTCCTCTTGGCTTTTATATACATGAACTAAAAATATTTTCAAAGAGAAAAATTCTGAATGTTTCATACTTTCATATCAATAAAATATTTTTATGTTAATTCTTTATAATTTTTGAATATGTTTAAAAAAAAAAAACCTTAAATATTCCTACTAATTAACTGTGTTAAAACATGAAGCCTCAGTAGTGTTAATTTATATATGATCTAAATATTTTATAAAAAACTTCTTCAAGCAACTTTCATTTATTTTATTACTTTAATGAATTAATGTACAATAGAAAGAAAATATATCTTTTGAATAATTAATAACCATAATGAAAAGTTATTAAGTTTTTGAATATATATGTGCATTGAAAAGATCTTTCAATGCAAGCAATGTTATAAATAAAAACTAATGTTATGTTAGCTGGAAGTAAAAATTAAAATTAGCAGTTATCATGACCATATTTTTCATCACTTGAGCAATTACTTGCTAGGTATAAGATATTTGCTACCTTCATGTTACTACATCTGTATTTATATGACTGATGAGTATTTTAAATTTCTTGTCCATAGAACTTAGCTGTGGCTTTTATTTAACTTTCACAGTACAAGGGCTTAGGCTTAAAAAAAGCAATTACAGGCAATAGTTTGAAACAAGAACTTAATAAATGCATGCAATGCAAGATGTTTAAATAAATAAATAATAAAATAAATAGTAATCTTAATTTAATTTTCCAGCAAGAAAACAATTCAACAATTGTATTCTAAGTTTGTATGATTTTTTATTTTTTAAAGCATAGTTTTCAAATTCTGAAATGTAAATCATTTGAAACTTCATTGACTTGATTTATTTTTTAAAACATAGGAGAATAACCATAAATCATGTGTAGTAATGAACAGTTAAGTTCTTTCTAATTTAAACTGAATTTCCGTATAAATATAAGTTCTCCATTATAATAAATATAACTGTGGGAGTTGTCATTTCCAAATAAAAATTAAATTGTAATTGGTATACAATTACTCATTACAGAAATATCAAAAACTTAATGTGTGTGAGTATCAATGTTTTTTAGAAATATGGTCAAATTAGCTGAATGGAATACATTAGCACTATGAATGGTATGATTTGGTAATTTAATTTCAATTAACTTTAGCTGTAAAATTTTGAAATACCTCAGAGGATTTCCCTATATCCTTTATACAACCATTAACTGAAACTTAAAAAAATTGCTGTGCAGTAAGTAGTACTGGGAGAACAAACACACACCGTCACCCCTATTGGCATCATACAGTGAGGTACACTACATCCTCGACACAAATGTTTTCCATAGCTATGGTGGAATAGGTGTACAGGAAAAAATAAAATGGTAAAGATTTCGAGAAAAAAGTGGAGTTTACTGTACATTTTTTAGTTCTTTTTGTATAGAATATCACAAAACAGTACAGTCAACAGAATGTTTATAGTTATACTGAAGTCTGAGAAGTAGCAATATGAAATAACATGACAATCTACACAAGCACATGCTTGTGTGTACATGTCGTTATATGATTCACCGAAATTAGTTTTGCTACCAGAGAATTTCTGATAATGATTGTGTCATCTTTCCATAAGACAACTACAAAATTATTTATAATAAATACAACTTGAATGAAATTTCAAACTAAAAAACTATAAAGGCTTCTATTTCTATAAAAGCTTCATTTATTTAATACAAAGAATGTAGTAAACTTCTGATTGATTACCTAGGGATAATGATGGGGAAGGTGTCTTCAGTCAATATAAAATCACAGGTAAATGTAATACATTTAAACATATTTGCAAAAAATTCTAGATCTATCCCTTTTGAGCTGATTTTGATGAAACTCTGCATTTTTGCATCTCTTTGGTCTTACTTTTCATTTCAAAATAGTCCAATAAAGATCCAATATTAAATACAAGTTTTAGAATTTTTTTAGTTCTGTGAGTTTATAAGACCATTTTAACCCTCAAAATTTAAAAATTTATTTTGAAAGCAGTAAGTATACTTTGAAAACCTACTAAAAGGCATAGTTTTCAACAAAATGCCTAAAAAAATATATACAAACTGGAATGAAATCTAAATAGTTTCATTGAATGCATTTAGACGAGCATGATAATACAAAATTTTAAATTTGTATAATGGATATAATTTTTCAAAAATGTACCTAAATATTGATAAAACACGTTTTGAGAAAAATACAAATAATCATAAACTCACTTCAACAAATCATTTTTTTAAAATTTCCTGAACTACACTGGTGTAAGAAATTAAGAGAATTTAACAGACTGGCCGTCGTGGCTTTTGGACGACCTTGCCCAGGCTTTCTCTCGATGGATCCAGTATCCTGGAACTGTTTCTAAAAGTTACACACGATGCTGGGTGTTAAATTGAACTCTCTACAAATTTGGACTTGAGATTGGCCTGCTTCCAGCCTCCCCACAATTCGTCACCTCATTCCATCATCTAAATGTTGGTGGTTACTCATTTTTACTATTACAATTTGGAATTAACAGATTGCTGCAAAATAACACCAAGAATTTGCCGAGGTGTGCTAGCGAACAAAATGCGTCTTAACTTACCCGCGCTTATAAAGCCTGTTTCTCTACTGGCTCCATCTACACACACGTGTACGCTTATGTATTTGACGTACAAGATTTGCATTTTTGTCTAGAAGCAGTGGTTTTACATTCAGTTCAGTTCTTTTCATGAAATTCGATAAAATATGCAAATTCTCTTAATTTATTTCACCAGTGTATAATCATGTGGCTGTAACCTTTCTTTCTACAGCTTCACATTTTCTTTTATTTTGTCTCTCAAGGATTCTCGCTTGCTTGCTTATCTTTTGAACAATAATCTGTGCTTCATTTACACAGATTCTATCAATTTGCCGAAGTGCATCATACATATTGCTCCCAGCTTTAATACCTAAAACTCATCACTTCAGTCCCACTAAAAACACCATCATTGAATGCATGACTGCATCCATCACTCCAATTTTTAAAATGTTTTAAGAGGATTACATTCCTCCAGAAAGCAAACTTTATGATGCTAAAACCATCGTCACAAGTTATAAATCAAGAGTGGCAGAGTAGACATATGCAACTTATTTTTCTTACCATCAACCTATTCTGCATAGTGTTATCACTCATCCTTCTCTTCGTATGCACGAATTTTATTGTAAAAAAAAAAAAGGTAAGCAATAATAAGTATTCCTACATTAGTAACCCGCAGTAGTTTTGTTAGAAGAGACTACCTGAAATTTTTTTGGGGTACTCATTCAAACAGTGTTGTTACAGCTCTCATTCAGATTTTGAGTATAACCATGGATCCACTTTAACTAAAGTTCTTTTGCACTTAAATATCTAAATACATGCTTTCTAGTTAACTGAAAAGTTTCTGGAACATTGTGTATATTTTTCAGTATTTACAAGGCTTTTGTTATATTCACACTGTAAGCTCCCAACAGACATAAACTAGTTGTGGCTTTTCGTCAGTTGACAGCTTTGGTAATAGTGGCCCCTATTGATTTTGCCATTACAAATCCATAATATTTCTAGATTAGAAGAATTTCTGAATCAGTGAGTTGACCACGTCAAGAAATCTTTGTACCATCAGAAAGTTTTGTAGATTTAATGTTATTTCTTAGAGCTTGTAATGTAGCCCCCTTTCTCTTCTGAACTTCACCAATGCATTCCAACTTTTCTTTGTTTTTGTATGCAAAGCAGTACTTTGTGAGACATTCAAAGTCTAGCACTTTTCCATCATCGAATGACATAGCTGTAACCACACCATTAATAGAAATAATTATTTGCATTAACTTTTTTTAAACACATCTTTGAAATAGGCAAAGTGCTCTGTACTTTTTAAAATAAAAATTGATTTTTTGAAGGTATACATTGTCCCAATTCCCTCATGAAGGCTGATTTTTTAAAATTTTAAATTCTTAGTGAGCACCTAGGGCCTAAGAGGAACCACCTTGCAAAAATTTAGCTTCTTAAAGCTTTTGGTCCCACAGATATTTGAGATATCCCAGAGATCAGTGAGTGATATTTGGCTTTTACAGTGAAACTTGTCTAGTCGGCCACCCTGCAAAATATGGTTACTTTATTTCAGAACCTTTATTGGTCACCATAGAGGAGTTTCACTGTATGCAGATACTGAAAAACTAATTTGAAATACTTAAATCAATACTGAACTCACTAACATATTGAAACATGCATGTCACTATATATATATAAAGTACAATTACACATATACAGGTATAAACATTTTATTTAAAATATACATTTAACAATCTAAGCTGTACATAACAAATGGAAAATGATAAAAAAAAAATATTCAAAAGTTTGGTGTAATGAAAGGTATTCTAAAATGATAACACTTATCAAAAATTAATATATGTACAACAAAACTACTTTGAAGTAACTTTGTAAGTCTAAAGCCCAAACAATATCAAAAATTCACAAGTTTTTAAGTATTTTAAATGATAATAAATTGTATCTTTGCATTTAGTTTTGAGATATGGCTTATGTACAAATGATCTTCAAAAATTTTAAAAATGTCATGCCTAGAATAATTTACATATGCTAAATCAAATTATATTTTATAAACCAAGCCAGCACTGATTTTTGCAGGTTAATCTGTTTTGTGCAATAGTAAGTTGACATAAACTTAATGCAGCAACTTTTCTAGCCCTTGGACTCTGCATGCTGCTGACAGCAAGTATTAACTCATGACTGAACTCCTCTGGAAATTTCTTTAAAAGTAGACCTACAAGTCCTAAGGGCATGAACTGCAGCATAGCTGGAGCTTGGTCTTTAGCACATAATACGACTTGTTCTAAAAATCGAATGGGAAAATGGGATCTGGCACTGATAGTAGCATCAGAAGCAATCACCAGCAAAGTTCTCATCAAATCAGCTATAGCTTTATTGATGGGATTAGCTACAGCATTACGAATATGATCATCACTTAATGACTGAAGCTCAAATGGTGTATCTTCAAGAAGCTCAGCATTACTTCTATGTATTTTGCTTGGTCTGCTATGTTCACTTGGATCTCTGGTATCATCAATATCAACCTCACGATGACTTCTCTTACATCTTGTCTTACTTCCAGTAACAGAGGAACACTGTCTAGACTGTAAAGCTGCATATGTAGTAATCACTGTCAAACGTGAAAGAGCTGTACCGTAAGGCTCTGCTAGCTGTTCTTGGTGAGCTTCACTGTACAGATAAAAGGGAAGTACATGTAGTAGCAGTGCCAAAGCACATTGTTCAATGTCTAAATAAAATATTCCCAGAATCATATCCACAGCTCTGTTTATATCTTTTATGAACTGATAATTAAGGATTCTCTCAACTAAAGCTTCACAGAGCCATCTAGCACCACCTACACATAACAAAGTATCAAAATAATGAATAGACTTCAAATCCAGCCAGCCTCTTGAATGTACACTATTAAAAATTTCATCAAGAATTTTTGCTAATGGTGCTCGAACTGTCAATCCATGAGGTATGATAGGAGCCAGTTTAGCTTTTGTCTGAGGAGGGGGATGAAGATCATACATCATTTTGTTGATTATTCCTATCATTAAATTTGATCGTTCAGTGTAATACACATTACCTTGATCTCCAGGTATCTGCGGTGTTGGCCGATCAGCACCAGAGGGTGATTCCCCAGGAGATGTAGAGGATTCCATATGAAGAGGAGCAAGGAATTGTTGAAGTATATTCATTGGTTTTAATCGTTCTTCATGGTGAAGAACATTTATATAATTACAAAGCCATGCAGAAATACAAACAGGTAAAAAACACATTTGACCTTTGATGTGGTCTAATATAATCTTTACTTTTTCAGTTGACAAGGCACCATGCTCCCAAGCAACAAGGATTTCCCTAGCAGCAGCAGGGGCATTAATGACAACTTCATGCCATTTCACTTGTATTGTTTTGAATTCTTGTTCAGTATTTAAAAACTGAGAAAGTAGAATTTCAACACTTGTTTGATCACATCTTGATAGCAACAGCTCAGGACATTTGAATTTTCCTGCTTCTGCTAAACATTCAGAGGCCCACTGTACAAAAAAAGAGTCTTTCTTATCTGTATTTCCAGTGACAATTTCAATTCCGTAATACTGAGTGATATGACACAAAAGCAAGAATGTGACATCAAACAAAAGAGCTCTAGTCTGTGCTGCTTTTGATGTTTCAGAGCTAATATATTTGTTATAGTCATTAAATTGAATTAATTTGGATATAAAAGTATGCAATTTACCAGTAGCAGCAGCAGCAGAGAGGATTAGCTCAAAATTTTTTCCTTGGACCATATGGCACAGGACACCTAACAGAGCTTCTTGAATGTTAGAATATTCGGAATTTAAAGATTTCAAAATGCTTATAACTGTTGGTTCAGCTCTCAAAATTAGTGTAGCATTGGCTTGAGCACCTTGCTGATTTTGTTTAGGATTAGCATGTTTAAATGATTCACTTTGTCTTCGAGTAATTAACTTACGCATCTGGGCCTCAGTTAACATACCAACTTTACAAAATTCATTAGTTAAATATTGAAGACAGTCACAATTACTCTTAAGATCAGTCAAGTCAAGTAACGGAGAATACTGCAAAAGAATATCCAAGCCTTTTTCTAGAGCATCTTCTTCACCATCCACATGCATTGAATGAATTTGAGAAATTAACTGTCTTACTTTCAAAAACGTGAAAGCAAACCATTTAAGATCTTCAGATGAACCCGATGCATCGGCAATTCCAATGAAGCAAGCACGAATTATTTCACAGTATAACTGAGGTAATGTAAAACTTTGAAGCTTTTTCACTAAAAGCAATTGATTGACAAAGGCTGTCACATCACTTGCAGGGTTAAGAATAGCATCTATACTAACCATAATATTTATAGTGCTTGCTAAAATTTGAAGCCTTTGATTGCTTTTTGGCACTTGTTCAGAAGGAACCATTGGCAAATTATCAACAGAATTGACCAAACTTAATGCACCTTCCATAGTTTCTTTTGAAACAGTAATTGTAGACACTTGGCTAATTTTATTTTCAAGTTCTTTGTGCTTCTGTAACATTTGAGTATACATACCTTGGTCTTCAAATTTACCAACATAAAGCAGAGATTTAATGAATGTAGAGTTGCTGAAATAAAAAAGTGCTTCATAGGATTTCTCCATCATGGAAATATGTTCTGGACTTTGTTTCAATTCAGCTAATTTTGAAATAGAATAAAAAATGCAAGAATATAACCAATGAGTTACACTTACAACAGCTTTACATAATGCTATGCACTCTTCTTCATTGCCATGACATCCAATTCTAGACTGGAATGTTTTTAATAAATCAAGAAGGCTAAGTATGCAATAGGGCTTGTAGAAACTTTGGTATCTTCCAATACTGGACAGTACAGCTCCGTACGATACAACTCGAGAGCTTAATGAATGCATCAAATATGACATAAACAGATTGTTTGGTCCTGGACCTACTAGTGCCTGCTGTAAAATGCAGTCAGCCAAATCATATACATCACCACTAACTCCTCTTGGAAGAACACTTTTGATGCGAATACCCCACGAAATATCGGACCATCTTTCTCGCCATGCCTGAAGTAATAGAGATTTGATACTTCTAGTCTTACTGGTATCCATAGTGTATCACCTAAAAAAGAATACAATATTAATTTAACTGACTAAAACTGTCTATAAATAAAAAAACAATCTTATTTTTCAAAATAATGTAATTAATTAATGAATAGTTGAAGTTTATGTATAAATTCTACAAAGATGATAAATGAATTACTAAAATATACTCATCAATTTAATAAGAAACTGGCATCTTGTAATAGACATCATAAGAAATAAACATTTAAGAAATTATGATTTATGATGAGAAAGTCTGTTTTGTTTTTGCTAATAGTGACTAGATGTACTATATCACATTGATAGTACAAACCAGGGTTGGGTAACAGGTTAACTGTGAATGATTATTTAATCAATTACAATATTTTCTTTTAAAACAAACTTAGGTGCAAAATAAATAAATAAATAAAATAAATATTTTATTTAGAAAATGAAATTATTACATTAAAATATGCTATACAACAAAAAGATTTATAGTTTTTTTTTTTTTTTTTTTTTTTTTTTGGGGGGGGGGGGGGAGTCATGGAAAATAAGTATTAGAGACTATTTCTCTTGTTCATTTATATCTAAAGTTTAAACCTATATTTTTGTCAATATAAGTTACATGTAAACATATACTTCTGACTGACTATAGAGGTTTTGGAAACATGAAAATCACTCATAACCTATGTGATCAACTGAAAGAAAATGAAATTAAATTTTCTAATTGTACTATTATACAATAAATATAAAATTTAAAGTTCTGAGTTCATTATTAAAGAAATAAACTTTGGAATAATTCCAACTGAAAAAACTGTACGAATTTCTACCATATTTTATTAAAGAGGCCTGCATTTGAAAATTAAACTAGATGCTTCTTTAGTTAGAATTTATTTTTCCTATTAGAAATAAAACATTTATGAAAACAAAAGGATTAAAAAGGGGCAAAATTATATAAAAGACTACACATGATAGTTAATTTTACATATTAATAAAAAGAGAACCATAATTAAACACCTTTTTACCATTCATGAGATATTTCTTTATTTTTATTTGCCTGAAACATCAAATGCTAAAGTAAAGAAATTTGTTGCATGCATACTTCAAAGAATAACATAGGTATTAAAAATAACAGTTATCTAACCTAAAGCATAGACTAAAAAAGAGAAAGAGAGAGAGAAAGATAGGTCTAAAGATGGTTCTGCTGAAATGTTTAGTTAAAGACTTTTAAAAGGTGCTTTGATGGTATATCTAAATGTATTCTGCTTAGACCCTGAACAAGAAATTATGGTCTTTAAAGTTTCTGACTGCTTTTTAGAGGCTGTATAGATGATGGTTATATTCTGTACTAATCATTCAATTTTTTATGAATACAGATTTCTTCACAAAATTTCTATATAGATGATTGATTATAATTAGAATGTATTCATCTTTAACTGTTCCGTGGGTGCACCTGTACAAAAAGGGCAACATTTTCGTGATTTTAAATTGTCTTTACAAGTAAGGTTTGAATGTTCTAAGCAGTTTCTATTTATAGCTACACCCTTTCTAATGCAGGTCTGATTTTATGACCCCTGTATTCCTTTCCATTCACTAGTAGTCGTGATTTAACCATGGTAAACCAGCAATTATACTGGATTACAATATAACAAAAGCCGGAGTTGATCCAATGTGCAGCTATTACATGGTATTCTGCATATCACGAAGATGGACAATCTCACTGTTTTTTAGGTTTTGGGGCATAATAGGAATAGATTCACAAGTTGTCCTTAGATGCATTAAACCGGACAGTTTTGAAATAAGGCGATTGTACGTGCATTCTTTGGCCTTTGATTATAAATATATCTCAATATTATCAACATTTTATGTCTTGTCATAAAATGCAGAATTATTATTTCCAATTAAAAAAAAAAAAAGTTCATTACAAAAGAAATTATCAAAGTTGAAAGAGATGTTGCACTTTGTGCAACGTGTGCCTACTGGTGTTCCGAAAATTCGCATGCCCGCTGAAGGGTTAATATATAATCAGTTATCTATAACATTACGACATCTATATAATTAAAAGGAAAACTTTGTCTGTTGGCCAGAAACGGGGAACAATTACGGGTAGACTGTTTCCAGTATGGCATTCGTTATGAAATTCAGCCATGTTTGAAAATGTCAAGATCGATTTTTTTCCCCCCCATGAAAGTACATAAATGTTACGTATTTGGAAAGAGCTTTAAAAACTGATAATTTTTCTGCTACTTTAATAGTTTTGGAGATATTTCAATTCTAAATGCATACTCCACCATTACAAATGCAAACACCATGTTTTAAAAGTTAAAATCGATCTTTTGTTGTTGTTTTTTTTTTAAGAAAGTACATAAATTTTACATATTTAGAAAGAGCTTTACAAGCTGATAATTTTTTTCTGTGTATACTTATTCTGTTACTTTAATAGTTTTAGAGATATTTCAATTCTAAATGTATACTTCACTGAACAAAACGTAACCACCATGTTTTATGATGTAAACACAGCAATTCTCACTAAAAAATGATCACTGAAAAGAAATGCATAGCTGCCAACCTCCCAAGAAAAAAATAAGAAACACAGCGCACAACAGAATCAGGAAAAAAGAAAAAAAAAACCTGTAAAAAAAAAAAAAGAACTGTAAAATATCGCTTTCAGACAATTCTTTGACAAATTCTGATGTTTCGGATCCTATAACTAAATCTTTATCATCCTTCTGATTTTTAAATACATCAAATTTCACATTAAATACACATTTCGATGTAGTTGTGACAGATATTTACCCAAATCTCACCAACAATTCAAAACAATTCGATAACTCTCTTCTCAACTTGTGAATTTTCGGCTCTTCACTTTAAAACATCACATTATATGTTTCATAAATGACAATCATATTTTTCACAAAAGCATGATCAAGATTTGAGCTTAATGCAAGAAAAATTCTTTCTTCCCACTGCAATACGTGTTTATTATTATTATTGGTAGATGATGGTGACCCTGCAAGTGATTTTACTTTTTTTGCTGATTTTTGAGAAGCACATGAAGTTGGTTTTAACTGTTTTACAGAGTTGGGTGAAGGACTTGACATTAATTTAAATTTTTTTACTAGTATTGGTGAAGCAAATGAGGTCGATTTTACTTTTTATTTTATTAGTTTAGGTGAAGCACATGATGTTGAATTTCTCTTTCTTTCTAATGTTGTAGAAGCTGCTTGCTGTCCGGGAAGTTTTTGAATAGTGTAAACTGCAAGGAGGGGAATCTCGAAAACGTGATATAAGGGGGGAAAAAAAGATGGTGCTGGGAAGTAAAAATACGGGACATTTTTGCTTGAAAACGTATTTTCATAACAAAGCTTAAAAAACGGAACGAATACGTTTTTTACGGAACACTTGGCATATATGGAAATGTTTCATCATGTGTCTAATTTTTAATTATTTTTCTACTTTTTCTACTTTTAATTCAAACTTTTTAATCATAAATAGATCATTTAAAGATGTACTGATTTTTTGGCAATTAAAAGTGAAAAATTTTTTTTAATTAAATTCAAGTGAACTGTGATCCGATAGCTGGGCAAAGCTGGAGCATACCCGGGCAAAGCCTGGCTAGTTAAAAATAAGGTAGAAGTACTTAGGATTTACATAACACTTCATATACAGTTGAATCCAGTTAATTGGACCAACTGCTCATTTGGACCGAATCCTAAAGAACTGAAACAAATCCTATTGCATAAGCCTAATAGATGTGGTCTGACTAACTGGAATCGACTGTATATGTATTATAGATATTAAGGCTTCCATAAAATTCTACTAGGAGACACTATGTTTAGCTATTACTAATAGCGACTTCCTTGATTAGACTGACTTAATAAGTTGAGTGTAGGCCAAGATTAGCCAAAAAGTTAATCATAGAAGATTTTTCATTTGAGTGAAATTTATCTTCTCTTGAAACAAATTTTGATGCATAAGAATACAATTAAAACATTGCATTACGAATGAAAATATAACATTAAAAAATTATGCTTCAGAACAAGATTTAAAATAAAATCTGAGAAGATATATATATATATATATATATATATATATATATATATATATATATACAGGGTGTCCATAATTAAAGTCCCACTTTCAAAAGACTGCAAAAAAAGAACCACTGGTCAGAATGACTTCAAATTTGAACTGAATATACTGGTAGAAGGGGGGAAATGATTTGGCATAATAAAAAAAAAGTTCCAAAATGTATCAATAGATGGTGCCGTAACATTTTGGAACTTTTTTTTTTAATATTATGCCAAATCGTTTCCCCCTTCTTCCAGTATATTCAGTTCAAATTTGAAGTCATTCTGACCAGTGGTTCTTTTTTGCAGCCTTTTGAAAGTGGGACTTTAATTATGGACACCCTGTATATATACATACACACACACACAGACACAGAGCCCATAGGTGAGGCGATGACCTCAGGTGCTGAATTGAAAGAGGCATTAAAATGAGTCACAGTAAAAATTTAAAATTTTTAACAAATAACAAAAAATATTAATAGTTTAATCTTACATATGACAAAATTCATAAAAATATACAAATATGAGTGAATATTTAGACTTTTTTTTTAAAATATAAAATGCTGAATCTCAGATGATGAGAAATATATTTTGAATCTGTATTCCTAAATTTTGTTGTAGCTCTAAGAACTCTACTCACACTATCTGTCACTGCAGCAGCAGTTTTTCTAAACTGAAAATTTTAAAGAATTAGCTATAAAAAATAACTTAAGAACGACTGAATGATCTGGCTGTAGAAAAGGCAGTATGAAAAGTAATAAAATTCTAGAGAAGCAATCAAGCCATTAATTTGCTGCCCTAAAGGCTCAAAGAATGATTTAGAAATTAGTTTTATGACAAAACAAACTTTATTCAAATTTATTTACTTTTTCTGCTTTTTTTAAGCTTGTAATGTCATTTTATGTGTTTTTTAATAAATAAAACTTTTAAAAATAAATACATATTTTCCCCAAAGTATCAGTTATTCTATTAAATAGGCTATTTATAAAAGAGATATGTTCGTTACTTTTGAGTCTCTCTATAAATTTGAAAAGGTGCCACTTTTAAAACTTTTTAGATTTTTAACTGTCTTAAAGTTTAAAAAAAAATTGTAAAAAAATGATTGGTTCTTTTTCTTTGACCATGTTTTTTCAAAACTATGCAAAAGGGAATTGGGTATTTATATACAGGTAACCCTCCTATAATACGGTAGACAGGTTCCTAGAAAATGCCGTGTTGTGTGAAACCGTGTTATGTGAGACCCAAAGAGAGTTGAAAAATGGGGGGTTACGTTCTGAAAACTTATTAAAAACAAACTTTTTTTTAAAATTGCATATAAGCAACTTAATTTTTATTAAAAATAGAAATGTATGTATAACACAAAATGAAAAGAAACAAAAAATATTATTTTCATGTAATGCGACCTTAATTTAATAAATTTCTTCCTCATCACTGCTCAGTACAATCAAACGAGAACGTTTTTTCGATTGAACGATATCGCCTTCACTTTCAGAACCTTTTTCTTATTTAGATTTTTTGTACCTTCTATCCTCTTTAACCACTTGCCAGTTTTGACCGTACGTCGTACGTTCAGATTTATTCAACCAATTTCTTTTCTGTTTCTCTCATATTTTTCTCTTTGAGTGTTTTTAGGTTATAATTGAAGGATTTGTTAATAGATGGTGATAGTTGTCCATTATATTGATTTGAAAAACAAATTTTATCTGGTTAGTAAGTGGTTCTGTGATATTAGAAAGGTGGGAATATTCGGCGATATTATTAGCGAGTGCTTTTGTGTTTGTAGTATTGAAAGAATTTTTGTGTTGTATTACTTATATTGGAATTTATATCCTGCAATAATGGATGATTCAGAAAGAATGTCAATTAGTGATTCTGAATTGGAATCTAAAACAGAGTCTGAAAGATCTATAAACGATTCAGGAAGTATTGACAGTTTCTCAGACGATTCTAGTGACGACGAAAATGATGACCTTAGCTAAGCAAGAAACTTTTATGAAATTGATTGTAATAATCCTTCCGCTCCTCCTCCGAGATTTCCATTCACTAATACATCTCAAATTCATTTAGATTTTGATGACAGTTCTGGTAAATTGCAATATTATGAAGCATACATAGATAATAACTTAATTGATTTGATTGTGTACGAAACAGATCGTTATGCTGAACAAACTATTGGAAACAGCATTCCTCTTAAGCATTCCAGACATAAAAAAGTGGGAACCAACATCAAAAGAAGAAATGCATGTTTTTATCACTCTGATTATTCTTCAAGGCATCGTCAAAAAACCAACAGTTAAACAATATTGGAGCAAAAGACACTCCACATCGACTCCATTTTTCTCCAAAGTTATGTCTTACCGACATTTCAATCTAATTTACTGTTTCTTGCATTTTTCCAATAATGAAACATTTGTTGCTGAAACACACGAGTGCCCAAAATTATCAAAAATTTGGCTAGTACTAAAATATCTGACCATTCATTTCAAGGAAGTAGTTATGCCTGACAGAGATTTTTTATTACCGCTTACCAAAATCGTTTAAAAAATGTGCGAACAGCCTCTGTAGAATTTGTGTATACATTTTCATGTAAAGCCACTATAGATCATTATTCCTTCCCGTCATTATTTTAAGGTAATTTAAGTTTTTAAATGTGTTAAACAAAAATCATGTTACCTAGTGTTATGGAAGTACAGTGTTGTACAAAGGTTTACCCAATTTTTTTATCGTGTTAGAGCAAAACCGTGTTACAGGTTACAGTGTTATACGAGGGTTTCCACAATTTATCCTATCGTGTTAGAGCGAAACCATGTTGTAAGATGCTGTGCTATAGGAAGGCTACCTGTATATATGTATATACACACTACTGGCCATTAAAATTGCAACACCATGAAGGAGGGATGATATAAACGTCAAATTCGCATGAAAGGAAGATGCTGGGATATGCAAATGATTAGCATTTAAGTGTAATTTAATGATGCAGGAGGAAGAAATGGCATCTCAAACTCTGTATAAAAAGAAAGTTACGAAGCGGGTTTCTTTGATACCTAATAATACAATATTTCTCAGGTACCACAAAAATCACATCAATGATTTCATTCACCCATTACTGAATAATGTATTCAGCTATATATTAATCCTTCAATTCAATTTTGAACCCTTTCACAGATAGCAAATTAATCATTTTTATCCAAAAAAGAAAAAATTAAATACACTAAACAATAACAAAAGAAACAGAAAACACAAACCTTACAGATGCAGCAAAATAACAACAGATCAACTTCTTCAATTTACACTTTTCGAATATTCAGAGCTTCTTTTTTCAGAATACTAGATTTTGTCTAATATCCATATTACTATTAAACAAGAACAAATATTTTAATAATTTAGATACACATAACAGCAATTTAAAGCATGGTTACTGGTGGAAAAAAAGCAATTTGAGTCAGACTGTCTTTCTAATAAATGTGAATGTAATATAAAAAGTTATAACATTTAAAAATTGTCACTTGATTCAGATACCAGAACACTAATGTAATACAGTACTTTATACTATATAAAATTATAAATATCAAGTACAAGTCAAATTAAGTCAATGCAGGCAAGTGTACAAAATATCTATGGTTGATAATAATCTGTATTGTACTATCTTTATCTAATCAAGTATTTCAGCTAAGCACATTCTAAAAATCCCCCCCCCCCTACATCAGGAGAAAGTCCAGTGACCATAATTCCCTATGGGGAGCCCAGTAGACATGAGCTATATTATAGAAATTTGCTATTGAAAAGTGCTTGTCTTAAAGAGAAAATACATTAGTTGCATGTAATCTAACAGCCCTTAAACCTGCTTTCGTAGTAAAAACCACAACCCAAGGTACCATTTGGTTTAGAACAGGGATTCTCAACGGGGTCCAGGAGGACCCCATGGGGATCAATGTAAGTTTAAAAAGGGTCTATAGCAGCGGTTCCTAACCGGTGGGTCGCGGAAGGGTTACAGGTGGGTCGCGACTTGATCCTAAAACTATTAAAATGGTCTTTGTGTACTTTTATAATTGTAGTTTTTATCTGCACCTAGAAACACATGTTAGTGAGTATGAAACCACTTGTTGCATATATTGCAAATGTATATCTATTGTTAAATAAATAACTGTTTTGCTACAAAGTGCTTAAATTTTGTCAACCATTTTCAAATCAAAACACAAATTGTTTATCAATAATCAATCTGTATCTTCAAAACAAACACACACACATATATATATATATATATATTTATTTTTGTAATATTTGATGGTAAATTATATATACATAAGGAAGGGATACGATACAAATAAGGCTTTTACTCCACCATAGACCGATGGACCGTGGAGGTATTCCGATAAGGAAAGGTGGGTCGCCAGCTGAAAAAGATTGGGAACCACTGGTCTATAGTATTCCAGGGGGCCTATTCAGGGTCGATGATAATTTTTTCTGCTTTACATTTGGGTTTTGATCCCAAATGGATTTGTTTATTTCCACTTTAAATCTATATTATTTTCGATACTGTGAATATTTGATGCAGCTTTCTGTTGTTGAAAAAGATAAGATTAATGATAATGACATTCAAATCTACACTGATCACTTGAAACAATTAAAAGAAGATATCAATGTTTGTTATAAAGATTTGGAAAGTTTAGATATCCCTTCTTGGATTATAAAATCGATTTGAAAGTGACACAACCAATATTGATTTTTCGTTACAAGAAGAATTGATTGAATTGAAGGAGAATTTCGAAGATAAAATCAATTTTCAAACAAGTAGTTATGCCAAATTTTGGAATTCTAAAGATATTTGCAAAAATTACATCAAATTAAACCATATTACCGAACCATTATTTTTAGTGTATCCTAGTTCTTACTTGGTTGAGGCAGGAATTAGTCACGTTAACAATTTGTTAAGAAAAACTAGCAGAACACAGTGATTTCCGATTATTGTTAACTAATTTCACACCTAATATAAAAAGTACTATGGAAAAACATCAACAATAACCATCGCATTAAATTTTTTAAAAAAATATTATAATTAAGTATAAGCCAGTAAAATTGTTTAATAAAAATATATTTATATTCGTTATGTTAGTTATTGTGACTATGCGATGATAAGCAATTTTAGGTAAAACATTAAAAAAATTGTATCAATGCACCAAGCATAACCAAGACATTAATTGAAATCGAACTTTTTTGCAATTAAAATCTGTGTTTCTGAAATCTTGTTTATTTTTGTGAAATTAGAAATGAAAATAACAAATAATAAAACATAAACCTAATGAACCACTTTTTCTAATTTTCTCTTTATATTCTTAGTCAAATTGTTATATTGAAGTGTTTTATATGGAATTATTATTATAATTATGTTGTATGCTGTATATTATAGAGAAAAATATGAGGGGCTCGATGAAGAAAATCTTTCTTTTTAAAGGGGTCAATGTAGGAAGAAGGTTGGGATTGCCTAGTTTAGAAGAACCATCAGTATAAATATGAAACCAATGTCTACCAGGATAACAAATATGAATAGTCATCAGGGAATAATCTTTTAGAGCACATAGTACGGCCTCATATTTCTCCTCATTAGTCCCTATAGAGAGGTTGAAAAAGGGAGTGATAAATTCACATTCTGTAACTATGTCTGATTAGGGTTATATGATAAATTTCATCTGTGCTATAAAATTTATTCATAACATGTCATCTAGTACTTTTAAAAAAAGTATGAATTTAAATACTACAAGAACAAGCAAACTTCAAAGTCTTAAGAATCTCATGTAGTGATTCATGTTTCAACTTGGGAGGATAAAATACTTAACATTAAGACCATATAGAAAAACAAAACAAATGGAAAAATTTATAAAGCCAGACACCTCTTAGCATTATTTTTATGCATGGAAAGTCACTTTATTAGCTTTCATCCTTTTAATTAACTATCATTATGCAATTATGAGTTAAATTTTACTAAAAGCCTATTTAAATACATTATTTACAACTTTTATTTATTTGTTAATAAATAACACTTGTGAAATGCATGTTGTAAAATTAAAAGTATTTAAAAATGGGAAAAAAATATATGTTATATTAAGAGTTTAAAATTAATAAATTTATAACTTTTTACACATTATCTTAACAATATGGAAGCAGTACTCATGTATGAACAAACAAATTTGAAGAGCCTAGTGGTTATGCCTGTGAACTTTCTGAAAAGTATCAAAATGAGAAATTGAAACTGGTGATAGTGTTCCTCACATGAAACTAGTAGAATACGTAGGTTAATTCCCAATACACAGTGCCCCATGTATAGTGTTATTGTGTATTTTTAGATGCTGGGATTTCCTGTTTATATTTTTGACGCTGGTGATTCTAATCCTCTTCCATTTAACCAAAACAGAATGGTGTGACTATACAGTCACATCATTTAATTGCTAAAAGAATTTCAGAAACACTCACCTGCAGTGAACTAACATTCCTCCCAATAATCTTTTATATCATTTGTGCAGTCACACCATTCAGCTGCAAAATGAATTTCAGAATAAACTCAGATGATGTGAACTAACATTCCTCCTAATATTGTTTTGTATCATCTGAATAAACATCAAACTAAAAACCAATTATAAGGGAATAATTTCTCGAACAGACTCAAACATAAAAAAAATTTCATGTGCAGTATGTTATGTGGACCAAAGAGAAATGACTAACAATAAAGAGGGAAGTTGAGGAATTGAAAATGATCAGATCCTAGAGCGGCTTCTGGAATGAATCAGAAAGCAAGTTGACAAACAATTAAAAGTTACAAGCAAGAATGGCACAGGGCCGTTTCTTGTTAGCAGTGTCAGCAGTGTAGTAATCGGTAAGATTTATAATAAGATCATTTGGTAAATTTTTATGAGAGTTTGATTTGCAGTGCTACAGTCAACTTTTTTGCTACATGAGGGCTAATTAGACCGGGACCTACAGTTTAAAGCCAATTCCGAATGGCTACAAACATCCATGCCAACAGTAGGACTCGAACCCACAGGATCTGAACTGAAAGCCAGCGCTCTAGTTATTCGGCTATCACCTGGTTTTTATGAAAGTTAATAGCAAGATTTTGAAGATAATTTTGAATAGTGTGAAGAAAATAACAAGATCATCGATTTGATAACATTTGAAATCACCACGTTATTAAAATTAAATTGATTGGCCTTCAGATAAACCATGTGATCTCCATGTACCGAACACAACTAAAAAAGAACTCAACAAAACTTAATGACAAATCACCATCAAACACAACTAAAAAACAACTCTACAGGAACAAATAAGAAACCACCGTATTGAAATATTTATCGCTAAATTTCCGGCACAGAATATGGGACTTCTCCCTGAACTTGATCTACATGATTTAGATAACAGAAATAAATTAAAGTTCTAGTTACTTGAATTAGTTTACATATCCCGAGACTGTCCAACCAGGAGTCAAAATATCTATTCTACCGATCGCGTCAAAAAGTTTCTCTAGAGTCTAATCAAGGATGGACGTGCTGCCAACTTCAGAAGGCATTTTTTTTTTTAGCAGCTTTCAATGTTCTCATTTAAAACATGTTTTAAATATTAGTTCCTAATATTTCAGTGAAAACGCATGCTTTAGAAAGTAATATTTCGGGGTAACACTTAACTTTCTTTATAAAAAGGTTATATTTTACCAAAAGTAATTTTCATTTACTAACAGATTTCTGGAATTATTTTAGAGTGATCTTTGTATAATAGTTTTTATTTAAATTGGTTAATTATTATTTACGCATTATAACATTTTCAGAAAAACTATTAACCATACTATCAGTGATACAGCCGACCCCATTACATAAATGATGGTTTTACAACTATCAAATGTTAATGAATGTAAACAACATAAACATGTCTTCCCTCATGTCTGATCTCGGAGTGGAATAATGTGAAGCAATTTTATATAATCAATTGTTTTATGAATTGTTTAATCAATTTTATATAATCAAAGTTTTGTGAATCATTGATTTTTACTACATATTATCGTTCTTCATTTTGTTTTCACTGTTTTTTAAATCTAATTTTATACTATAATGATAGGATATTCAACTTTGCGAGAGTAAAATTTATCTTTCTATAAAAATAGTCTGTTCAAAGATTTAATAAAATTGTAAGAACCTTTATATTAAAGAATTCATCGTAAAAATTGAAAAATAATTAGATTTCTTTACATCATATACGTATTTTCTTCGTTGTGTCATGATGAGAATCTCTTAAAGAATGGGAAATCTTTGCCCATGGCTGCTGGGTATACTGGAGAATACATCAACATTAAAAGAGTATTGTTTTTTAAAGATAAGTTAAGCCTGCATGAAGCTCCTTTGTTTTCCTTTTGTTATTAATGATTATTTTGTAGTATGTTGAACATTTTTCACTTATATTTTCTCCCTGTTTCCCCCCCCTTCCTCCGCACACATTAGTCTGACTATCTTTATAAGGTAATATTGGAAATAAATAAAGTGATAAGACTGAGTTTCTATAGTTCTTATATGTTTTCAAATTTCAATGAAATTGCAAGGTTTTGTGAATTCCAAATTTGGTTAATCTATGATCTACAGAAATTATATGTGTATTACTGATAGGTTTTTGCTATTTTTTAATTTAAAGTGTATCATGTCCTATTAGAATATATAACCTTTTCCTTTATAATTTAGCTATGAATGTTTTTATGTCATCAGCTATCTCATGAATTTTCCGTGACTTGGTTGAGGTATGCAAAGTAAATAAAAAGACTAAGAATTAGAATGCCTGGTTTAAGACTGCAAGAAATGATAAGTATAATGTCATCATGAAAATTACAGCGTTGCTGCTTCAAAAATGTTAGTGTAATATTACATATAAATAAAGAATAAGTGATCCTACCAGTAAATTTGTTTATTGTACGATTGTATTAGTGGATATATTTGTTCTAGGTTGGTTGAGAGTGCTGCAGTCATTTTTTGCTATATGAAGGCTAATTAGACAAGGACCTACTGCTTAAAGCCGATTCTGAATGCCTACAAACATTCATGCCAACAATGGGACGCAAACCCACAGACTCTGGTACTGAATGCCAGTGGTAGCCAATGCCTGGCTATATTTGTTCTAGACTTCTTATAGAAGGAAAGGGAAGAACATTTTTTTAAATTTGTTGTCCTTCTTTCTTTCTTTCTTTCTTTTTTTTAATCACTGGGATCTGGGACTCAGTTGAGTAATTAATCTAAAGGCTCTAAACAGAAATTTAGAGTTCTCTGTTTTTTTCCATGACCCTTTTTCTATAAGTAAGGGGAAAAAAATTTTAGTGAAATATTTTAATAAGCATTTTTTTTATGCCATTGTATATAAATTTAAATACTTCAGATAAATAGTTTGAGTTGTGTATTTGGTAGTCCATTTCTGTTGAAAATAAGCTAGAAGAAATAAAATATATGGGTGATTGAATTACTATTTTCAGCAAATCTGTAAGTTATTGCTAAGTGATTATTTACTATATGTTTTACAGCTAGAAATTAACAAAAAAATTAAGTGAAAAAGGTCAGTATAGTTTCATGTAGAACCTCTAAAAATATCTATGATATTTGATCCTCTATACTTTTAATTTCTAACCCTGAATATGAACCTTTAGAAAGAATAAAATAATTTTGCTATTTTACATAATTTAGTAAATATTGTTAGCTTAAATTTAGCAATGAACAAAAAATAAATTAAAACTGAAAGAATTCATTCTTTCAAATGAATCACTTCCTGTTTTTATATTATGTATTTCATATCACACTATCAAGAATTTTTTTAATTTGTTTCTGCCAGTCCTATTATCAAGAACATTTATAATAAAAGAAAACATTTTTAATGGAAATATTTTTAAAAATAAGACATTTACATCATATCATATTTCATTATTCTCTTACCCAAATAAGCACTCACCAATATTACTCATATAGTTTGGACTGATTAGTGTTATTCACCTTTTATTTTCTTATTAATTATAATAATGTAGTTTTTCTCTCTCTTAAAATTTTGGCAGGTGATGAGCGAAAGGCTAGGGTGCTGGCATTCGGTTTAGATCCTGTGGGTTCGAGTCCCACTGTAGGCATGAATGTTTGTAGCTGTTCGGAATTGGCTTTAAACTGTAGGTCCTGGTCTAATTAGCCTTTGTGTAGCAAAAGCTGACCGTAGTGCTCCAAACCATACCTCTCTTAACCTTTTCCTTACGGGGTGGGATAGCATGTATCCCAAGAATATATATATAAACCCCTATATAGCCGTTCTTACAAATGGGGTATGAAATTTCCCGTCCTAAAGAGGGAATCGGAAAAATGGGCCCCGTAAGCAAAAGGTTAAAATTGTCCAATGCAATTTCAAAATAATTTTTTTTTATTTTTACAGAAAATGGGAGACATGTTCTGTTTTGATGATCTTCCATGAATTGCTAAGACTAAATTAACTTCCTCAGCTCGATGATATTTTCTTGTAATGCTTTTTGGCAGACAGTATTTTGTGCCATCACTCTTCTTAGTGACTCTAGATTTTTTATGATTCTCACAATGGATAGTAGTATAAAATTACAATGAAAAATTTTTCTTTTAATTTATGAGGGATATTCAAAATATATAAATTCATGTACTAAAAACAAGAATATATGATTAAAAATATGTAGTTTATTTTATAGTTATATAATAGTTTTATAGTGCAATACTATATCTATATTATAATGCAATCTATATTACGTGCATATTAATATGATTATCTATATTATCTGTAGCTTCAGATAGATGTACACATGGAAATATTTTATAAATAGCCATGATAGACAGATATCACATGTATTCTGTTTTTTAAGAAATATCTGTATACTTTAGTCCTATTTTCTACCTTTGACTTTATTGTCATCAATTTGTCAAGATCATGAATATGGTTAGAATATTTTTTACCCTTTTTAATCCTTATTTAAATTTTCTTCAACATAGACCTGCTGATAAGTAGATGTTTCAGAATGTAAGGATGATAATGAAGTGTTAAATTGTGTCATGATTTCATTTACTCATTTGTTACGTTTATTGGATAAGCCAAATGAAATTTTGTGCAAGTAATTGAGATTTGTCTCTTTCAATTGAACTTTTTATCGTTGTTACTATATATGTTACTAATATCTCAGTGTCATCCCTATATTTCTTAAGAATTTTATTTCTTTCTTATATATTAAATTAAAATTCTTAAATTTTGAGTAAAGAGTTAGGTTTGTTTTATGTTCATTTTGTGATATCAAATTATTACACTATGATTTAATTTATATTTCTGATGCTTGTAAAAAAACTTATGAAATTAGGCTAGAATGTTTGCCAAACTGAATGCAGAATTTAATAGGCTGTTAAATTTGATTTTCATGTGTTACATTTTCAAGGATTTGATCATTCAGTTTGTAATCTTATCAGCAAAAATGAATTTTTTATGAGTTTTGGAACTTTCAGCACTTAGCTCATAAAGTTTTTAAAACATAATAAGTACTCTTATTGTATTGTCCTATATTTGAGTATGTTTTATAAAGTTTAATAATTTTACTACAATTTAAATATGGTGCATGTATTATTTTGCATAATGTATATATATATATACTCTGTTTTATTTCTCTTTCATACTCTATATCAGTGACACTTTTAAGAAAGTCTTCCTGTTTCAAAACAAAGTTCCATTTCTGGGTAAAAGAGAAGGGGTCAGGGTACAGGAAAATTTATCTTTTTATCTATCTATTTTTATGCTCCAAGAAGGGAGGGGAGGGATTAGACCCTAAAACCCTGATTGGGTCGTACTACTACAATGTACATGTTAGCCTAATATTATAATTTTAAATTTCTTAAGCATACTGTTGTAGAACAGTTGTTTTACTTTTTGGGCATTTAAATGTGATCACCAGTATTAAGAGTTTAATTTTAGGAGACCTACATTTATTTGTGTGGTTTCTTCTTTTGTGGAGTCCTTTCATTCCTGATGCCCATGAATGTTGAGGGCATACTGTATATGTTTATTTCTTATGAATTCAGTTCATTAAAAGCAAAATTAATAAATGAACTTAAAATGAAAGTCATATTTTTTTCATGAATCATGTATATTTATTATTTGGTATTATATAAATTTGTTAATTATTAACCCTTACATTGGCTCATCGGTCTAGGAGACCGTTATTGTATCTGTTCTTAAGGGTGGGGTGGGGGTGATCAGACTGTTGAGGATTTGTGAGTTCTTCAGTCGGGTCCTAACCTTCAAGTACAACACATCAGAGATTTTCACTCACTTGTATTTTGTTGGTAAATTTAATCTTTGTAAAACATAGTCAGTCTTTTGGACCGATGAGCCTTGAATTGATTTAAATTTTTACCGGTCTGTATGACCGATAAACCTTGAACCGTACTAATTATCTGTCAGTCTGCATGCATTCTATTTCCAAGATCTTTGTTTTATTGTTGTAGCTAGCATGGCTGGAAGAATTCCTCCTGTTTCACAATGAACCAGACATTTTATCTCTTTCGCGCTATCACAGATTGAGGAATCAGATTCTGAAATTTTTGTTGAATAATCTATTTCTTATTTACTTTTTTCAAGAATGAGAGGGGGCAGTAGTTTTGCATTGATGACTTATAACTGTGAAAAACTTATAAAAACAGGAAAATATCCTAATTTTATAGCATAGCGGTCTGTGAGACCGATGAGCTGGGGAACAGTAAAAAAGACAGATGAGCCAACATAAGGGTTAAATTGAATTGGCTACTTAGTTCCTAAAAGCTTTGAATCAGAGCGCTCTGACAGGCCAGCTAAAAACATTAATTTTTCTACCTTTTCATTTATTTTTTTTCAGTTTATAAATATCATTTGCTTTGATATCCTGCAGTTGTTAGTGATATTATAAAAGTTCTTTAAAAAAAAAAAAAAGATTATTTAGAAATATAACTCTAAACTTGATGGATTTAACATTAGATGAACCATAATTTTATAAGACAATTTAACTAAATATATGTTATCTGGGTCATATATAAACCAAATTATCCCAAAATTTTAATAGAGTTAATGTTAACTTGTTGAAATATATTGAATGAATATTTCTTTCTTTTTAATGTCTGTTTAAGTATGTTTATATTTAGAAAAAAGTTTCCTTACTTTTTAACTAATGAAATTTTTTTAAATTAGTTTTTAGATTATGTATTATATGTGACTATAATAACAGAAATTTATGTTTATAACAATCATAAAACATTATGTATGAACTGTTGTACTTAAGTTTTATTAAAACTTAGTTTACAAATATTAAGCGTAAAAGAAAAATATGCTGTATATTTTAAAGTTTTCATTAAACATATTTATTTGTAATTTTAATCTTCATTTCTCTTTAAATTGCAAGGATATTTTAAAAAATATATTGATTTTTAAAAAGATATTGTAAGTTTTTGTTTTCCTTAGTATGTCCATTTACAATGCATTTGATAACCTACATTTAACAATTCAATTTTTATCTGTTTTCTTTATATTTTACTGACCGTTTTTTAGTAAAATATGAGTTTTTATTGTACTAAAAATAGAGTGTAAAAATTTGAAAGTTTTATGTGATAATGCTATTTCTTTTAATTTCAGGTTATATCTGCCATCAAGCACTTGTTTAAAAATTGATTACTGCATTGTACAATACAAAAATTCAAATATGGCATTATTTAATATTTCTTTTAGTTTTGTTATTTTATCCATGCTGTTATAAATAAATTTACTTTAGTTATTTGATTTTAAAGTACTTAAAAACATCTTTAATTGTATGTTAAAAAGTTGCTATAAAGTCTCCTCTAAAGTGTAGTTAGAAACTATTGTGTTAAAGTAAATAAATATGCTTATATATACTAGATAATATTTATCAGTTTTAGATAGAATGTTAAATAAAATTAATTTTATATGCAAAAGTCTAACTTTTTTCATTAAACCATTACCCTTTATGACATACTTCAATGATTACTTTCGACTAAAAAAATTTGCCTTAGGAATTAGCACGTTTGTCTTAATCAAAACCATACATGCTAAATTTGTAATTTAATATTCAGTTCTATAAATGTATATTTATATTGCTTCTTTTTAAGTACTTTAAGTATTTGATGAATCAGAGCTTTTCTACTTTTTCTCTAATTCAAGTATTAAAAATTTGTAGCTAAGATTTTGGGAAAATATTTCAAAGTATTTACTAAATGGTGTGGAGTTCAGTTTATTGTATTTTATATAGTAATAAGAGTTTTTATGTTATGATCCATCATATATTACAACCTACTCTTCATTATATTAACCCTTTAAAATGATAGTCTGAATAATTCTAAATAGAAGATATGAATATCATTCTAGATAATATATTTTTTAGAGAATATTAGGATATTTTTGTATATATAAATAATAGCTATTACAATAGAATGCTAAATATGCATTACTGTTTTATATTTTATTCAAGACTAGAATTCAGTGGTTAACTGATAATATTTTGGTACCATAGTTTTTTAATTTTTTTTTAAATTCAGCAATTTATAATCTTTTATTGACTGGGCAGTTTAAAATGATTTTTATTCATTGTTTTTTGGCAGTCTTTTACTTTTAGTTAATAACTTAAATTTTTTTCTTTCATTATTGTGATTAAAGTGACAATATTTTATTTGCTTGTCTTCTGAGTGAAAGAAAATTTCACTGCTAACATGCATTCAATATGTATTGGCATATGTGTGTGGTTATTTTCATTGCTAAGAAGCTTGACAGAAAGCAAAACTTTGTAAAGTATTGAAAATAGAATTATGATAACTGTGAAAAGCCTATTGAAGAAAGAATCCTATAGATTGTCCATTATATTTGAATTACAAACTGTGGTTTTAAATAATTTGATCTAGTGTATACAAAAAGCTAAAATTTATATATATATGACACGCAGCTTATTACTACCCATCTCCATTATGTCATCTTATATCCAACGTTACTCCATCTTAACATATTCCTAAATAATTATTAATGATATAGCAGTCAGTGATTAAAAGCCTGTGGCAAAGAACTACAAATTAATTGCACTTAAGAGTTTATATCTGCAAGTAGAGTTTATATCTTTAGAGTACCTACCCCGATTCAATCTATTAATTATTTGCCAAGAAATCATCTCGATTCCTCGTGACACGTGACCAAACCGAATTAAAATCAATCCCGCTCTGCGTAAAACTCTATTGTCTCAAAAGCCTTTAAAACTCCTGGGCATGCTCGTGATGCTTGCACCGAAGGTGAGGCTGGGGTGGAGTCGCATTTGATACTATTAATAGACTCCCTCTGTTCACTCAAAAAGGGAATTCCCCTCCTTGGATTGAAAATTGGCGCCTGCTCGTTCCATGCGAATATTAAAATAGTGGCTTTTATACCATGAAATTAACTACCTTGAAGCCCCCCTGTAAATTATTTAATTATTGTTCTTTTCCTAATTAATTCTTAACACATATATATATATATATATATATATATATATATATATATATATATATATATATATATATATATATATATATTAATATTATTTTAAGAAATTAAAGTAATTTTAAAATTTAGAATCAATCTTATCCTATTTTTAAATTTTGCATTTTTTTTTTACTTACCCATTTACTGAAGTTTAATTTGTAGCTTTTATTCAAATTCATTGAAATTTTACTATACTTATTAAATAAAGTATAATTTTATGTTATAGAACTATTTGTAGGTTTAGTTATTCCCTTGAAACTTTTTGTTTGTCTAGTTTTAACTTATAGTATAATCTACTGTTTGAAATTTCAGGTTGTGATAAAAAAGATGCCTCTACTACAACAGCTGCAGAAAATATATTCCAAAAACGTAAAGATGTTATCTATTCATGCTCAATTTGTAAGTTCTCTTCTAAAAAAGCATCTTGTATGGAGAAACATTGCATTAAGTGTAAATCAAAAAATGGTTATTGTTGTTTCTGTTGTCACCGAAATTTTACTTCAAGGTCTGCCTTGACAACTCATGTGTATCTGCATTCTGGGCAAAGACCAGTATGTTGTCCTCGATGTAATAAAACATTTTGCACTGTGACCAATCTCACCTCACATCTTCAAAATCATTTCAAAAAGATGTGCAAGCGAATCATAATCTGTAACTCTTGTAAAGAAAAGTTTATGACTAAGAAACTTTATTATCATCATATAGATAAGTGTCCTGTTCCTGAAGAAACAAATAATTCAGGATCTAAAAGTTGAGTTTTATATATATATATATATATATATGTGTGTGTGTGTGTGTAATGTTTTAAAGTCTTTCCTGTGTGTTATATTTGAAATATATAAATGTGAGACTGAATGAGATATTAAAAGGTTTAGATAAAATATATTTTAACATTTTCAATGGGGCAGAATTTCAGTATTTAGAAATAATATATGAGTATAGCACTGTTATGCAGATCTTTCATTTGTTTTTTTAAAAGAAATATTTTGGAAGTCACATGGTATTTTTAATTTTTATTTAAAATTTTAAATCTTAATAGAAATTATATAAATTGAATTTAAATATAATGTTGATAAACACTCATTTAATTTCACCATGCAAAAGTTTTAAGAGTGATTGAATTTTTAATGAGTGATTGAAAATTACAAATGAAAGTGGTTGTTTTGTTAGATGCCTTATAAAGTTATACTTCCATAATTTTTTTGTCAAAATGAGAATTGTAAAATTTTCAAAAGAAAATTATTTTATCTTTATCTGATACTTGAGCTTAAATATGAGGTATTACGGATTAAATTAAAGTTTTATTTCTTTGATGTGTCTTTAGGAATGTCTAATTTCTTTATTCAAAATAATTTTCTATGTTGTGCCTTCTTATAATTCCATCTTTCTTACTTATATCAGCAGTTACTAATCTAAAATGATTAAGCAGTGATATTTTATCCTTTATGATTTATTTAAAAAACTTTAGGCAAAAAAATTTTGTTTAATTTATTAAGTTTAAATTTGATGAGCAAAATAGGTTTTAAGATATCGTATAAGAACTAAAGTAGTAGCTTGTAAGATTAAATTTTGGTGATCACCTATACTAACATATTAGAACCTCTTTAAAATAGATAATACTTTGAAATATTTAATGTGTTTATTGAAAATGCGTATATAGTACAAAAATTATGAATACTCATAGAGAGCTAAGTAACCCAGATGTGCTGTTAGAGTGATCATTCAAAGATTCCAAATAATTAAATTAAGCTCATGAAATCTTTAAATTTATCATCTATTGAGTTTAAGAGCCCTAAAAAAGGTGATATTTGCATCAAAACTGTATCTTAATAATTTTTATTTGCAGGAAAATTTTCTCAACTCTAAGAGGATACCAAATATTTAACTACTATAAACATTGGATTGTAATAAAATTTTAAAAATTAGGGGGAACAATTTATTAATTTATAAAATTGTATTTGCAGTCATTTTGGTATTTGTCTTTAAAAAATGTGAAGTAGAAATTTTTAATACTCTAAAACATTTCTACCAACATTTATATTGATTTCAGAACTCAAAATTGGTTAATAATTTAATAACAGAGAAATGTTCACAATAAATTTATGCTGTTAAATAATAAGTAAATTACATTCTAGTTTTGATGATATAATTTGTTTTTGTGGGTAAATAATTTTTTTCTAACTGAAGGATTTTGCATAGTATTTATGTATCAATGAGAGTTCATATATTTATTCGATAAAGCCAAAACTTTTTTATGCCATTCAAAAGATCAGTTCAATTGTCTAGAAATATAATCTGAAAAATAATATCTTGATTTTAAATCAGTTATAGTTTGGCTGGTATAAAATAAGACGCAGTTTAAAAGTCAATTTTTATCCTATTTAGCAGTGAGGCTTTGACAAATTTTAATTTAATGATGTCAGATATGGTCTAGGTTTCTTTTTTTTTTCACCTCCCTGGGAATTTTTGTTTTGAAACATCTTTTACAGCTCTTCATTTCATCTGTACTAATAACATATCAGTTATTTTATATCAAATTATATCATTTTTATTTGATCAAAGTCATGAAATATTTGAAGCACTTCCTGAGGAAGATTAGTTTTATAAGTTCTATTTATCCTTTGAGGTTGTGGAAAGTTTTAATGTAATGTATTGACGCGTAATCATTGATAAGAACTTGATGAATTCTTCATGAAACCTGAGCTAAACTAACTTTCTGTGTTTATTATGTTAGAATTTTTGTGTTAGAATCTTCTTGAAATCATTACTTCAAGCTATATAGGATATTTGTTTCTCAGAAATTTAATGCCTGATATACTAAATACTATATTTATAATTTGTCTATTTATTTTGTTAGTTATTGTTGTTGTCTCTAAATATTAGTACTTGTAGAGATATACCTAAGTTTGAGGTTTGGTTTTATTCTTATAAATTTATACATGCAGATAGATTTCTTTAATCAAAAAGTTCTGCAGTAACTTATAGAGCTTCCTAGGTCATTTATGGGAATTTGTGCAAGATCTTATTGAGAGTATTTTCTCGTGAAGTGTGATATTTTAATTAGAACAAAATATTGTGCTAACTTTATTTACTTAACCCAAAAAATCCCTGTACGATATATTTATGTACATCATTCAATTATGTTGTTAATTGAAAAGATAAACATATTTAATACACCAGTTATTTTATATTTGCATATATTTTTTAACATTTGAACCATGCATTTGGATTGTACAATTTTATTGTCATTGCTTATGATCATTATCCTTTTTTATTATTATTATTTTAATATTTTATGTCCTTGCTACTAAGTGGGCAGTTTCTATATTTATTCTTAAATCTTTATAATTCATTTTGTATTGTAGATTCCATAATGTTAATATAAAGTTTATATTAATTTAAGAATTATGTATGTGAGAGCTTATTCTTTTATACCAAAATTAAAGTATTACTGTACTGTTAACAAGGGTTTAGGGAAGTTTACATACACTTATTCAAAATTTTAAGAAAAGCAAGGTTTTAAATTATATTGTAATATTTAATATGAAAAACCATTAAAAAATGATATTACACTATTTAATTTCAGTAATGTATGCACTGAACACAAATAACATAATTTTTAGAGTCTTTGTTTTCTTTTACATAGACATAGTGTCATTTATTGCTGAATATGTTTGAGATGAAAACTGATTTTAGTTGTAAGCCCAGGTATGTAATAAAGGTACTATTATTTATTAAACTTTTAACATTTATCATTTGGAAATGTTAAATATAAATTGTAGCTTTTTACTCCTTCAAAAAGATATAAAAAGAGAACATTTTTGCTGACATCATCGCCTCCCCTTTTTTTCATTTTATAATTTTGTTGGTAAATTTATAATTTATATTATGTTTTTTTTTATACTGAGATAATTTATAAATATGTTATGATTATTTATTATGTGTTTGATTGTTAGATATTATATTTCACACATTATGTTGTATACATGTCATGTAACAGTCATGACATTAATTACTGATTTTTTTTTCAAGAATTTAGTATGAATGTAATCTATTTACAATTTATGTTTCTCATTTGTATTTATTATTTGCTGTATGTATGAGAGAGGTTTTTTTTTTTTTTAATCTAAAGGCCCCTACTAATATCTATTTTTGGCAGGATATTTGGCTACAGAATTTATTATGTAATTTTAAAAATTTCAAACTTTTCCATCTTTGTTTGACAGTTTAATATGTTCATTAACCTATAAAACTTATGTTTTATTTTTTGAAAAAATATGTTTAAATTAAGCTTTTTTTCATAGTACAAACACATAAGGCATTTTATATTAACGGTTCATTTTTTAAAAATTTATTTTTAAGTCTTATTGTGAATGCTTCAGTTTATATTTTCCATGTTTTGAAATGTCTAGTAACTTAGCTAAAACGATTATATCTATACCTGTAAATTTATAAATATGCACTGAAAACTATGTGCTAAACTCTGCCTTTCTAATTTTGTAAAATCACCAATAAAAATTATTAATATATGCTTTTTCTTAAAAGGCACTTTCAGATAAATATAAGGGTGGCCCAAAGAAAAGTGAGACTTTTGGTTTTTTCCTACAATTATTTATTGGTTGGAATATGGGAATGTACAGGAAGTAATAAGGAAAAATGATCTACATATCTGCTAAATATAGCCGCCTTGTCAGTTGAAGCAAGTGTCCCAGCACTTGATAGATTTTGGATAACCTGAGTAAAGAATGTCCAGGGTTGTCTTTGGAATCAGTCTTGAACAGCATCCCAGACCTTTGAATCATTATCTAACCAGTGGCTTTTGAAAGCTTTTTATGATGGGCTGAAGATGTGGTTGCAAGGTGACAGGTTGGCCGCCATTGATTCCGTGGTGATGGCCATGTGTGTTTGAGCAGGTCTCTGCATATCTCGTGCTCGCATGTCCTTTACGAAATTCCCTAAACCATCTGAACACTGTACACTGTGACAGACACTCAGGCTTATACCTATCCCTCATAGGACAATAAATTTCGGCTTTATTAAAACCTTCCTCAGTAAAAATTTGAATAACTGCTCACTGGGCCTGTATGGATGAATTCATGTTATGACTGTGGATAGTCATCACCTTGTTTAAACATGGTCAAACAGCACACTGACACTTTCCGATGATAGCAGCTTTGTCGTGTAACATACAAAAATCATCTACTGGCACAAATGCAAAGCTAGTAGTATTTAACCACTGCTGCTAAACCAAAGTCATTTGGACCATCCTTATATATTCATAAAATAGTCTAAAATAAAGTTTTATTATTCTGAATGAGGTAGAGTTATTTAAAATTTAATCATTCATTCAACTAGTAATAATATTGTCTGATACTGTTATGTGGTATGTAAATCGTATGCATTACATTGTTGGATTTGTATTAAAATTTATCACTTATATTATACTATTCTGTATATATTACAGTACAATATAATATCTGTACTACAGGGTTATTCATTAATTTTCTTTTAAAAAAAATTAGTACAAATGTCATTCTTTCTATGGAATGGGAGTGATAATCATTTTCATTTATATGGTAGGAATAAAATCACAGGTTACTATGTTTGTAAAGTCTGTTCTATGTTTATGTGTATTATTATTATTATTATTATTATTATTTTCTTTCTAACCATTAATGATGGGATGTTAAACCTACAAATTGTTATACAGTTATATTGATGCCACAATATATTTATACATTTTTGCTGAACAAAAGAGTTTATAAGATTAAGGAAAACTATGTTAATTATTTTAAACTGCTGATACTTTGTATATAGCAACTTATTTATTCATATGTATGAAATAACTGATCCATTAGCTGTCCCTAAATTTTTAGCTTTTTCTGTAGACACAAATATCAATTTTGTCTGATTTTTTTTTAATGTCATATTTTTTAAAACTCATAATGTTCATAAACTAAAAAGCTGCACTGTCTGCATATTGAGAAAAGAGGTAAGGTTTTTGTAATATTCTCTGTTTTCATTGCTTTTGTGTTTCTTTAAAAAGAGCCAAGACTGCAACATATATAGGATTGATATAATTAGTGTGGCCATTACTTTTCATACTGTTGTGTATTACTGAGATTTTAACTTATAATATTCCTTACTGTTTGGAGAAAAATGAATTTGCTTTCTCTTGTCTAAGGCTTCACTTTAATAATAACTCTAACTTTACAACTATAGTTACACCCCACCACCCCTATATCCTATCTCTCCAGATGAAAAGAAAGACTGAAATAGGTTTAATTACAAAATTTTGTTCAAAAGTATCTCCCTGATAAAGCTCTAGAAAGCCAAAATGTGGGCTTGTTTAGGGATCAAACAATTAGTCACTTCAGGAACAATTTAAAACGTAGGCAAAAGCAAGTTTCTCTTCATAGATTTGTAGTGAAACTCCCCAAATCTGATGCTACAATAGGGATTGGTGGTGTTAGGAGACAGAAAAGAGAAAGTATCCCTGTGCAGGCGTCTCATGCTTTATTGGAAGGAGACTTCCCTTCCAAACATTAACCTCTCTCCTCCCCTACTCTGCCTACTCTGTTCCATTAAACCATCAGCTTTCAGTACAGGTTGAATGAAGATAAATTCTATTTCATTTTATCTAATTATTATTTTAAGTTACATTCAATTTTCATTACTCCTTATGGGAAAAGTCCATTTGGTACTTGCTGTGCCTTCTGGAACCAATTAACGACGAGTACCAAGGTATCACTGTATGTTAGTTTCTCTAAAAACATGCTTTTTGAATTTGTTTAAAAGAGTTAAATTCCTTTAAACTTTGCATTTGATGCTATGGACTACATATTCATAATTTAGAAATCTCTTATTAGAATTAAGTTTCATACAGTTATGCCTTCTTTAATTTCCATATGAGATATAATGAAATATTTTAGTATTTAAAAAAAGCATTTGATATAAACATAGGGATATTTCAAATGCTGAAGTTTTTAGGGGAGTATTTTAAATCTCAGTAGAAGACTTTTTTAAAATTAAAATTAGGAAAAAAATGATGTTTTGAAATATAATAAATTAAGTTCAAAGTATGCAGTGTCTGTTGCATTCTTGTTTGTGACATCTAGAAGTTAGGCAGCTCTATTAAATTGTCTGGTTTAAAAATATGTCTGCCATTTTTAATTTATTGTTGTGCTTATAAATATGTTTTATTGTACTAATTTTGTAATTTGTAGAAATTTAACACTTGTATCATTCATTGTATCTTTATTGTTACTGTCAGTCATCCAATTCTGAGCACATATACTAGTGAAGAGAAGGCAAGAGAAATTATGGTTTAAAATGATTTTTAATTGAAATTATGTTACTAAAATGTTAGCTTGTACGGGTTGACATTAAAAAATCTGGCCATCGATAATCTGGTTCCTTCAGTTTTCCAGCATGGATTTCGGAGCACAATTTTGGGGAACCATTTTATTCAGTTAAACTAAAATTCTGTAGAACTGTTTTATTTAGTTGGTGACCATTAAAAATTCATTTACTTTTCATTTAGTGTTTACTTTTCTTTCTGTAAAGGACTGTGCACATAGTCATTTTTTAAAAATATATTCAGCATATATAACCATCAAAAATCTGGCACTCCTCAGGTCCGGAGGTTGCCGGATTTTTTAATGTCAACTTGTATATAAGAAATGTTATGAAATCTAGAATGTATGAATGTGAATACACCCCAAAATTGCTCCTTTTAACAATATTCTTTATTTATTGTTAATAATTCTTAAGCTTTCAATTTTATGTGACAAATTAATATTTATTTATTTCATGTGATTTCAGTGATATTTATTCATGCTTATGGAGTAACTACTGTGTATGTAAACAAATTATTCTAGTCTTGTTAGAATGAGATTGTTATTATAATATGAATTATCCAGAGTGTTGAACTGTCAAATTTTTTATTGTATTTGTTATATTATGGATTCATTTTGATATAATTCATCCTCTGAATTATAAATATCCATACCTCTTGTGCATTAAATATTATAGGAGTGAAAATTTGCCGAAGCTTTATTAGCCTGGAAAAGATTTTTTCTCTCTCCTAGAGTCTTATTTAATTTTGTTCTTAGAGAAAAAATTCTTTGTTATTTATTTATCAGTCATATTTTCATTTAGTGATTCATACTGTGATTTTATATACTTATATATTAATTTATTTATTTATTAAGATTTGTACATGGTAAAACTTTTAATTTTCTGCTTACATAAGTTTCAAGTGAAAATATCTGTTTTGGACAAGCTCTTGTCATTCAATAATAATTTTGCACCTGTTGGAGACACAAAAAGTCTCTTGTTTGAGTTTTGAAGCAAGGAGAGAGAGTATTGAATTAAAATAATTGACTAATCTATTTCTCTACTAGCAATATCTACTTATGTGGTGCAGATGTCAAAATCCTTGCTTGTGCATATCACTGTTTTCTCTTTTTATATTTGTACACTCTTTTCACTTTTGTACATTTATATAATTATTTTATTATGTGGAGGTCTCATATGTAAAAAAAATATAATAATTAGTGTGCAATTAAAGTGTGTAGCCTAATTATGCACTTTTCAGACCTCTCTACTCTTTCTTGTCTTTTATTTTCTGGTTTGTGAATCAATTTTGAAAAGAAAAAAATAAAAAGTTTTTATGTATAGTTCAGGTGGTTGATTAAAAAAAAAAAAAAAGAACTTCTGATAATTTATTCTTTGAGGATAAATTTAATGAAGTGTTAAATACTTTTGAACTTGGGAAAAACATTTTCCCATGATCAATAGTAACGGATGAATTTGAAATTTTAGTTAATTCCATATGTTATAATTACAGTATGTGTAATATTTATTATATTTAGAGTATATGTATGTAATTAAAGCATTCATTAATCACTTTAGAAGCATTTCACCAGAATTTTAATATGAGAACAGTGAGACAGTATCTGTGTTTCTTAAAAAAAATTAGAACTTGTATCATTGTACATACTTAGCTTAAGAATAAGTATTTGATACATACGCATTTATACACATAATGATAGAGTTATATTGTTTTTGGCCTCTATTTAGTCACATTTCTTTTTAATGAAGTTTATGACAGTAGAGCTTAGAATATTTCTTCCTTCATTATGAGTTTTTGATGTGTTGAAACAGTGTCTAAGACTAAACATTTTTTTCTCAACAAATGATTTTGACTATAAATTATAATCTAACAAATGATAATCAATGAATGATTTTGACTATAAATTATAAAACCAATTTCATTTTCTGTTGTCATAGATTTTGGAATGTGTAGAGGTTGCGGTGAAATAAATGTTACATTTCTTTACTCCTGTAAACATTTACTGAACATTTGATCTATTAAATACAAAGAGTTGTTTTTAAACACTGTCCTGCTTGATATAGACCGGTGGTGTGCAAACTGTTGACTCGTTTGCTTCTACCTATGTGCATGAGCCTGGGTTTCAAATTTAGATTTTTAATATAGTTTGTCAAAATTTGCCTATATATTTTTCTTTTTGGTTAACATTTTCCTAATTTCTTAAATTTTGCCTCTACCAAAATTTTTCGTCGGGGTCAAGTGATTTTTTATTTAAAGAAAGTGGGTTGCGTCAAAAGAAGTTTGCACACCACTGATATAGACTATGGGTGTCCAATAGGGCGGAGCGTAAAAAAAAAGTTTTCGATTTTGTTTTTGCCCTAGTGCGGAAAAGTTGGGTACTGGTGGGTAGGTCACGTATGCAAAGTTTTGGGAAAAACAAAAAATATCTTCCGTCTCCATTTCGGCCGTGATTTTTAGCAGATTTTTACCATAGAGTTACAAATGCGTATTTCCATTGCTTTGTATGCAACTCGTCATTTTGTTCTTAAATAAAATACAGAGGTAATTCGAAACTTAATACAGGAAGGCAGCAGCTGACACACTGCGTTCAGAAAGGTAAAGAAATATTTTGGCATGAAAACATTGTCAACAACAACTTTACAAACGAAGCTTAAAACCTTCGTGAAAGACTCACGGAAATTGTTCGACATTTCTTCATGTAAGTGTGTTTCTTTTAACAAATGTTCTTGCCCAAAGCATAATAGGAACCCTGAAATGGAAAGAACTTTTCTTATAGACCAACGGGCACTTAGGCAAATGTCCATAGGCGCAGGTGACTTAAAAGAAACTGAAAGCTGAGGAAATGAGCCGATAGCAAGCAGAAAGAGACAGAAACATTAAGTCTTAAAATAAACGTTTCGCCATTTGTTACTCCATGTAGGCTCATATTTCCTGATCCAGATTCTGACTTGGATCCAAATAACTCCGATAGTGACACAAATGACTTGAAGCCTTCCCCATCCACATCCAGGATGACTCAATCTGAAGGGAAAAAGACGTTACGATCAAGTCGATACCCAGCAGTAGGCAGTAGCTATAGCTTGTGACAGAACCGGAGTTTCAGATCGGGCTGGAGCCATCATTGCAAGCACTGTTTTGGAATATTTGGGGATGATTACCGAAACAGACACTTTAATTGTAATTGATAGACATAAAATAAGAAGAGAGAGGGAAAAAATTCGGAAATAATAACAGGAAGGAAATGAAAGACAGCTGGAACAACTGAAGAGACTTTATTTTGACGGAAGGGAGGACAAAACTCTAATGCAAGAGAGCGTAGGGGGAAAGATGTACCAGAAAACAGTCCTGAAAGAACACGTTACAATGATTAAGAAACCTGGAAGCATGAACCTCGGACACACTAACCTCTTCATCAGGTTTGAGTATTTCTCAAATGATGCTGCAATTCATGGAGAATAAGAATATTGACATTCATCATCTAGTAGCAATAGGGTGCTAAGAAACAGTCGGTAATACTGGCTATAAAATCGACGTGATTCGCCTTTCTGGGGAAGCCATTGGGAAAACCTTGTACTGGTTTATCTGCCAGTTACACGCAAATGAGTTGCCACTCCGACATTTAGTGCAGCATTTGGATGGTGGAACGAATGGCCCAAATGCATTTTCTAGTCCCACTGGGAAAGCATTGGGAAATTGTAAAAACCTCCCAGTTGAGAGATTTGTAGAGATTTCGAGCGAATTCCCGAAAATCGACATAAAATATCTTAGCACACACAAGCGATAGCTTTAGGATATTTGTCAAGCTGTCACAAATAGAAACTGCTCATCAAGTTTGTCACAAAAGCACCCTGGGAAAATGTCTCATGCACGTTGGCTAACAACTGCAAATCGAATAAAGCGTTTATACATTAGCTCGTCAGAGCCTTTAAACCAACTTCAAACCCTGGCAGATTTCACCATGAAAGTGTACCCACCTATGTGGTTTACAGTTAAATTAAATTCATATTGCACGTATGGACCACGAAATTTGTGGAAGACAATAAATGTCTCACGCTATCTTAAAAACGATTTAAAGACTGTGGTCGATCCCATTATCCAGAGAAATGGCTATTTCGGTCACCCAGAAGCAATAATCTTGTCAATGATCAAATGATCACAGACAACAGACAGTCCATTCGAGAACTTGGACTACGTAGGATTTTACGAGCAAGAAAGGAAAAAAAGGAAGGAATCAGACACTACAACATTCCGTCACTCAACTTCGAGGAAGTTTCATATATAGACCTTATTGATTGGCAGAAATGTTATTTGACGGAATCCCCAATAACATCTTGACAGAAGATGATTTGAAAAATTTGATTTCCAGTGGAGAGTCTGTAGCTCAACATCTGGGAAGCCTAAAATTTCCTTGCCACACCCAAAGTGTTGAACGTTTCGTGAAACTAGTAACAGAGGTTTCTGCTGCTGCTGTGTGGAGAAAATAAGCATGACGGCTTAGTTAGAACCCGAACAGAGTCGGGAAAAGCTATACTATCATTTGAAACCAAATGCGAGTACCGAGTAAATTCGGAATAACTGCAAGGGCAAAGGAGTTAATTGCCGATATGGTTGGGTGGATGGGTGGGCACGGGTGGAACTCGCAATGCAGCCACCTCCCCGTGGTGAGATCTGGGGTTTTTTTTCTGAATTTTATTTCAGAAAAAGCGAAAAGCTGCAGACAAAACAATGGAAATACACATTTTTAACTCTATGGTAAAAAATCTGATAAAAATCATGGCCAAAATGGAGACGGAAGATATTTTTTGTTTTTCCCAAAACTTTACATACGTGACCTACCCACCAGGACCCAACTTTTCCGCACTAGGGCAAAAACAAAATCAAAAAATTTTTTTTTACGCTCCGCCCTAGTGTCCAACCTTTTTGGCTTGTCTGGACCGCACTCAGTGAAGAGGAATTGTCTTAGGCCGTACATAAGTGGGGAAGTAACAAAACTTACTCCATTTTTTATTTTTATTGTAACTTAAAAAGGGGCAACATAATCATTAAACTGGTGGATTTTTGACCTTGTTTTGGGGAAAACCATTGCATCAATGTCTGATTCAATAGAAGTAGTTGCAATTCTCAGTAATTTTTTATATAATTTTACTCTTCGTAAGCTTCATCCTTGAAAATAGTAGTCCACTAGTGTAAGTAGTGCCTAAAAGCGATGCCGTGAAGCGAGGGATATTTTTCTCTGGGATGATAACTCTTAAAAAGTTTACGATCTTGTGGAGCCGTATTACTAGCTGTCCAGACTCTTGGGTTGGACACGCCTGATATAGACAATGCTCTAATGTTTACGAAATGCATATGAACTAGGGCAACGAAATGCATATGACCCCAATTTTTCCTACTCATACGCTCGATGGATTTGTCCATAACCCTTTATGATATATGAATATAATAACTTTGTGTGTCTGTTAACTGTAAGTTTACCTGTAATTCAATACAAAATTGGAGCACGGTAGTGCTATATTTGTAAGAATATGATACTCATGAAATGAGTTTAAACTGAACAAAAAAAGTTCATTTTAAATCGGCCCAGGGATTACCGAACTGTTTGTATATTTTTGGTCGGGGTATAGGTTAGGATCTGGTAGGTGCTACTTAAAATGTCACGCTTAGTTGAATTAGGGGCTAACTGGACTGGGTTCTTGAAGGCGGAGTCCAGTTACTTACATCTTATTTTAAATAAATCAGCCGTACTACGTGTAAAGATTCATCGGCTGTTTTCTTGTTTGAAACTTGGATAGTCATGAGGTTCTTAATCTTGCATTATAGTGTATTAATTTGCAAGAGATTTTTTTTATTGTTTTACTACTGTTACCTTTAAAGTTTGGCATTAATATTTTCAATCATGGGATTTTAAATCTCTTAGGACTTCTATTCAATTTCTTCTATGGGCAATATATTGCGCACGTATTTTATCGAGGCCGAGCTAAAAGATATCTTGAAATTAAATACCCGGGAAATTATCAGCACCGTAACTTTGTATTCAGTCAGTAAAAAGAGAAAAGGATCAACTTTTTTAGTGCAGTGATATTGTGAAACTCTGCGGCTTTCGTAACTGAAAGGGGGAAAATTTATCGTTCTTTTTCTGCTGCTTGGTCATTTTTATGAAGTAAAGTCTAGCTCAAGGACCTAAAGAACTTTACAGAAAGAATTAAAATAAGTTCTGGAGGACCTAAATCTTAGTGAGAAAAGTTTTAGAAAATCAACGGTCGTATTATCTGTCTAAATGAGCGCAAGCAATTTTTCATATTGGAAATTCTTGAAGGCTTTTCGGTGGTTTCACTAGATAATTTTCAGAAAGAAAAGATAGAATTAGAAAAAAAGAGCTAATTTTAATGCTACACAGGAAGTAAAAGGCTAGTTAGTGTTCATTTGAAAAGCGTTACGCTAAATAAAGGGGATTAATTAACGAAAATTAAAAGAAGAGCGCATTTCAGTATGTATTGCGCTCTCTGTCCCCTTCCCCCCTTCTCTCTCTGTATATAAATATCTGTGTATGTGAGTGTAACATCTAAAATATTCTAAGTGTATCCTCAATCTTTAAAACGTATCTGTGCAATTAACACTTCTCTGCGAGTTAAAAGGCTCAGGTATTCGAGACGCTGATATTTTGTATTACTTTGTTTTCCCTTAAGACGGACGATGGCTAGGGCGCTGGCGTTCGGTACCAGAGTCTGTGGGTTCGAGTCCCACTTCTGGCATGGATATTTGTAGCCATTAATCGGCTTTAAAGGCTGCTGTACACTAACTCTATTGGATTCGCTCTCCTCAATGTTAACCTATGGAGAAAATTTGTCTACTATCTACACTACATAAATACTGATAATTCAATAAAAATGGTATTTCCAGATAACGTGAACTTTCCTGCACCTTGCAACAGTTTATAAATATCTTCCACGAAAGGAATTGATCAACGTTTAAAACACACTATGCCACATTTTTTTCCCCCGAATAATTTAAATTTCAAAAAGCTTGTATTTTTTTTTTTTTTTTTCAACGAAAAAAGCAGCATGGTGTAAAATTTCTTTTTGTATTAGGCCTGGACTCCACTTCACCAGAAAACGCGACAGAAACAGAAAACAGAATCGGAAAATCTACGCACTTCCGGTTTTTTCCGTTTCTGCCCAGCAGAATGACGGCGGAAAACAGAGTTGAAAATGTTGAACTTTTCTGTTTCCGTCCGCGGATTCCGCGTGTATGACAGCCAATAGGAATGCATCTTGATCCACGAAACACAAAACAGCAATGGCGTCTCGGTTTGACATGGAAGCGTTTATTTATGAAGTTGGGGCTTACCCATTTCTACCATCACCTCCATAACTGCAAGCTAAATAAGTCAAACAGTAAATTCTACTAGAATAATTCGTTGGAATAATAATTTTCTATTACCAGATAATGGATTTAGTGCAAACTGATCTGTAATCCTAAGATGTCACTTTGTAAAGGTCTGATATTTTTAACTATCCAAATGTTATAGAGATGATATACACTAAACATGACAACTAAAACCCTCAGTAATATTTTGTCGAAATTTCTATTACATACTATTTGTTATGCACTACTGTTTTTTCAACAAGACTGTTTTTTCAGAACTCCTGATCGGTAGTTCGAGGATCTCTAATTAAGGTGTTGTGATACCATGTTTTTCCCTTTCTTGGAAAATCTTTCGAACCCAGAATCAATGTTTTCTTTTTTTTTTTTTTTGCTTCAGAGGTTCTAATTAAAGACAGCAGACTTAGGAAGTGCAAACTCGTCATAGCAAAATCTGTGTCGTTTTCCATACTTTCTTGAGCTTAAGTATTTTATGTCCGAATCACAGCCAATGTAAAACAATAAACAAAAAAAAACGACGACAGATGGCGCCAGCTGAGCGGAATCTGGTGAAGTGGAGTACAGAAGGAACGGAATCTCAGCAGAAACGGAAAACAGAAAAAAATTCAGTTTTCTGTTGTGTTTTCTGTTTCTGGTGAAGTGGAGTCCTGGCCTTACGGAGTACAATAAAAAAAAACTTTTAAATCCAAGTCGGCAATCTTTGGACACATTTTCTCCATAAGTTAACATTGAGGTGAGTGAGTCCAATAGGGTTAGTACACAGCAGCCTTAAGCAGTAGGTCCCGGTCTAATAAGCCCTCGTGCAGCAAAATAATGACCGTAGCGCTCTCAACCAAACCTTAAGGCCAGGACTCCACTTCACCAGAAACAGAAAACAGAACAGAAAACTGAATTTTTTTCTGTTTTCCGTTTCTGCTGAGATTCCGTTCTTTCTATACTCCACTTCACCAGATTCCGCTCAGCTGGCGCCATCTGTCGTCGTTTGTTTGAATTTATGCATGCGCGCGCGTACGTACACACACACACACATATATATATCGTACCCCGGCAAGAAAAGTGACACAACATAAAAATGCAGCATTTGAGAAAAACCAACTTAAAGAATACTATACAGCTTGAACTAGCATTACAATAAAAGTGATACAACTGCCCTCTGGTGGACAAAGTGCGAGATAGAGATGTGCCGTTTTTCTTGCACGATGGCGCACTTCATACATATTTTTCAATGACATGACCTCAAAATTGCCATTTTTTGACTTGTGTCACTTTTATTGCCGGGGTGCGATATAATTATATGTACACACAGTGAAACTTCTTTAGTAGCCATTTTGAGGGGTGGCTGTCGAAAAGAGATTTCTTGCATAACATAGGCTTTATGGAGTATTTAATGGGTTCTGAACAAAATATGGCCGTTTAGAGGGGTCGTTGGCTAGAGAAGTTTCACTATATATATATATATATATATATATATATATATATATATGGGCTCTGTCGATCGTGATGAATAAAAACACCTTCCTTTTAAAAACAGATTTATTGAAATATCAATACATCGTAAGTAAGTAAAAGCACAACCAAACGTCAATGGCGTCTTCACGTCAAACTTCGTCTCTCTCTCTCTCTACACACCCACCGTCATCTTACTTATATGTTGTCGTTCCACCTGTTGCCACTCTTCGCCTCAAACATTTTACACTCTGGAGTAAGCTCTCGGAGTACGGGAACTCCTGCTGAGGGGCGTGGTTAAGAGCGATAATCAAATCCTACATATATATATATATATATATATATATATATATATATATATATATATATATATATATATATACATAATAAAAACGGCTTTATACGCACGATAAACTTTAACTATGTGGAGGAGATGAAACACGACAGTGTAGACGTAGCCAGAGTGACGAGAAGATTACTATTTCAGGAGAGCCATTGACACATCGGGGAGGTTAACCGACAGAGAGGAGAGGCATCAATGGATTCACCCACAAAGCTGATGAGAGTCATATTATTTTATTCCGGATTATTCTGCAGACAAATATTCAGCAAAGCACAGGTACCTGTACAACTGGAAACACACAATAGCAACGCCACCGGTATCTTCTGCCGGGGCTTGTGAATACAGACTTTATTTACATCGTATTGTTGTCGGAAGCAGTACGCGGACAAGGGACAGAGGAACGCGAGACAGAAGAGCAAGGAAAGAAAAGGCCGAAAATCGCTGCTCAACGTATTTATATTATGGGGCAGTAGAAGTCTAAAATTCTTCTAATTGGTTATACCCGGATAACTGACTTAACCATGTGAGCCATAACGCAAGATTCCGAACGTGCGATGTAAGCAAGCCGCGTGGTTTCTGAATTATCCTGAATCATAGGCGCCTGACTTTCAGCGCGTGCCCTTAAGGAACAAACTAGTTAGTTAATTCGCTTACTTGTTGGTCGCAATTTGGAAAAAGGGCTTTATTGAAAAGAGGAATAATTTAGAATACACGTTAAGTAAAAAAGGTGGGGCGTAATTATATATATATATATATATATATATATATATACAGAGGCTGTTCACACATTTTTTAGACGATGTATATTGTATTCACAAAACTAAATTACATAAAATTCTTGTGTTTTAAATGTTCTAGTTGACATCCCTTATTTTGAACTATCTTTCGATACCGCAATTTCCAGGATAATAATGCCTTTTGAAGTGTCAGAAGAGGTATTCTATCCCATTCTTCCTGAACAGCTTTCCAGAATCCTGTAAGGGTTTTGGGACGACGTTTGGATAATGCAGATTTTAAAAGTCCGAAAGCACAAAAATCCATAGGTGATACATCGGGAGATTTAGTAGGGATATCAGTGAAGGGTATGGCCTTGATACCAGTTTTTTGTTCCATTTCTTTTAGGAAATTTTCAGTGGATTTTGATGTGTGACTGCTAGCTTTGTCCTGATGGAGTCTCACAGATTGATGGCACTGTGGGTAAGGCGATGGTATTTCATTCAGAAAAATTGGCGATAAAATATGTTCCTGATAGTATTTGGAGTTAATCTTGACATTTTTTTCCACTCTCTTTATTTTTAACTTGCCATTATAAGAAAAACCAGCAACAATCATGAATCCCTTAGAAAAACTTTCTTTCGATTCTTTGAACCATGTACTTAAATTTTTTTCTCCCCTTTTATGATAATAAATGGCTCTTTTTTTGTTGCAATCATTTAAATACACCCATGATTCATCTATTGTGACAATTGTTTTCCATTTTTCTTTGGATAAGTGTTTCTCATATAGAATTCTGCAGCGTGTCCTGCGTTCAGCGATATGATTTGGAAGAAGACGATGCACATTGCGTTTTTTCGCTTTCTTAAGATTTAAATCAACGTTTATCATTTTGTTTACAGTGGACACCGAGTATTTTAATGATTTTGCAACTGTCCTTTGACTAGGGGGATTTTCTTTTAACATTAAACAACGTACCTTTGCAATAGTCGAAGATGTCTGTCTTTTCTTTGGATACTTGTTTGGAATTTTTGTCCCACTTGAGGCTCCAATTTGACGTTTTTTTCCTTTCTTGTTGACGATATTACCTATCGACGCTTTAGATATCACAAAACCATGACTCTCACATCGGTTTTGGATAACGGAGTATGCATATTTCTCTTCGGAAAGAGCATAAATGTAGCCTTCGAACCACTGCTTTGTTAAAAACGCCATTTTGAATAGAAACAAAACTTTCAAGCCGCAGACGATAATTTTGACTTTTAAAAACATAGTACAATTGCAATTATTTCTTTTGCAGCAAACGATTTTTTATTACCGCTTACCAAAATCGTCTAAAAAATGTGCGAACAGCCTCTGTATATATACAGCTCATATTCAAAATATTAGAATAATTATATTTTTTTACAAATTGAAAATATCCTTTGGTAATTTAATGTCTTTTAATGCAAATATGCAAATGATATTTTTATTAAGAACTCATTGTTGATTAAACTTATTTATTATCTTAAAATTAATATCATTTTTCAAAAGATTAATTGAAAAAAAAAATTATTTTGAAAAGTCAAATTATTAGAATATTTATTCAAGTGGTTCAAAATATTAGAATATTTCACATTAATTCTCCTTTAATTATCACCAATTCATAACTGGTGGCATCATTGATTAAATTCAGATGATTTTACTTAAAATAACTATTCTTTTTGCAGTTTGTTTGCTTTTTTGTCTTAAAATGGTTCGTGTGAGTGATATTCCTGAGTCTATTAAACTTCGTATGGTTGATTTGTATCGGCACGGTAAAAATCAATGTTATATAATGAATGTTATATTTCAAAAAGATTAAGCGTCATTGCATACCTCGGTGTCAACTAAGAATTGGTTCCGCCAACGTAAAATTAAGGTACTTCCTTGGCCACCAAACTCACCAGACATTAATCCCATCGAAAACTTATGGGGTATAACGAAGAAAAAACTCCAAGAAAATCCTCCTTCAAGTAAAACTGAGTTAGTGGCACGTATAAAGTCTATTTGTGCTAATATTGATAGAAATATTTGTAAACACCTTGTATATAGTATGCAAGATCGATTGTACACTGTTATTAAAGCTAAAGGGAATGCTACAAAATATTAACTACTATTTACTTCATATTCATAAGGTAATATTTTGCATAAAATAAAATATTCTAATATTTTGAACCAATCTAAATTTTATTCTAATATTTTGATGTGTTTCAGAAAGCTGTTGTATACCTAATTTTTTGTATTTTATATTTTGTAAATGTTAAAATCTTATCTAAACATTCCAGATTTAATTTATAAGAAATTTAATTGCATTTACTTAGTATCAAAAATAAATAAATGGAAAATAATTTCTTTCTTATTACTTTTTCTCAATTATTCTAATATTTTGAATCTGAGCTGTATAGTTAGTCTTCGCTTCTTGTTAAACAAAGGAACTATTTTTCTTTAATTTCTGTCTTCCAAACTTACATATTTCAAGAAGGTTTGCTTGGCACAAGGTATCAGATGAGTAAAAAACATTGTTATAGTCAAAATACGCATAATTTTCAACAGAAATTTGTAAACTTTTTGTGAAAATTTGAGATAATTCCCAAAAGAAAAAATGTTTATTGCTCGTGATGAAAAGAAAATTGTAGAAGATTCGTGGTCGCATACTTCAGTTGTGATACAGACAAGAAAATATATTACATACAGTGGCTCCCAAAAGTGTTCGTACACTTACGAATTTCAATGAAATAGGGGTCTATCCATTAATTAAAATGAATATTTCAGAATGGGTATTTAATTATAAGATCTATAATCTATTCTTAACAAAACTACATGAAATATTTTGAAAACATAGTAAAACTTTATTTTTAAGAAACCAGTAATCAAAAAGTAACAAAAACTTTATCTCACAAAAGTCATCGTACACTGAAATATTTTCGGATAAATTCATAATTAAAATTATCGTCTGGCGCTTTATTTTTGAATTGTGGTGGCATTTAAAATATCGTTTGGCTTTAATTTTTGCTTGCCTACTCCGTAATATTCTATTTATTATTTAAAAATGGCTCGTAGTCGTAAAGAAACAACAAACAGCATTCGAAAATTGATTATTTTTCATCATAGTAGTGGTAAATCAGTTCGGAATATTGCTAAATTACTTAATTTATCCCATTCTACTGTGCAGTATGTGAAAAAACTCTTTAAAAAAGAAATTTGGATCGAAAACAAGGTAAGAAAAGGCCGTCCGGCAAAGTTAACAAAACGTGATCAGAGATTTATAATTAGAAAATTTGTAAAAAATTCACGTTTGAGTGCTGTAAAAGTTTCTGCAGAATTCAATGAAACATTTTCTACTTCAATTTCACCTGACATTTTTTGACGAGTTCACAGAACAGCTGGATTACATGGGCGTTCTGCCCATAGAAAATTTTTTGTGAGTGAGAAAAACAGAAAGTTTTGACTTCCCTTTTCACTATTAATGATAAATAAGCCCCAAACCTATTGGAATAATGTCTTATTTGCCGATGAATATTTTTGGGGCTGATGGGCGTATAATTGTATGGAGAAGAAAAAATTAGGAACTTAATCCCAAGAACTTAGTAGGAACAGTTAAGCATGCCGGTGGAGGTATCCTTGTGTGGGGGTGCATGTCAGCATCAGGGCTAGGAAATTTGGTATTTATTGATGGCATAATAAATCATTCTATTTTTATAAATATTTTAAGAGACAATTTAAAATTATCAGCTCAAAATTTGGTTATTGGAAACAAATTTGTTTTTTATCAAGATAACGATCCTAAGCACACGGCTCTCAACGGTCACATCTGGTGTCTCTATAATTGTCCATAAGTTTTGAAATCACCACCTCAGTCGCCAGATTTAAACCTAATAGAACATATTTGGAGAGAACTGGAGGTTCGAGTACGAAAACACGACATTCACATGAAAAGCGAACTAAAAACAATTATGATGGAAGAATGGATGAACATTGATGCAAAAATTACAAAAGAACTAAAGCAATGTATTCCCAGACGTTTAAAAGCTGTTGTGGATGCTAAAGGATATCTTACTAAATATTAATTTAACGAAAAATTAGAATATTTACTAATATGTAGAGATTTTTTACAAGTGTACGATGACTTTTGTGAGATAAAGTTTTTGTTACTTTTGGATTATTGGTTTCTTAAAAATAAAGTTTTACTATGTTTTCAAAATATTTCATGTAGTTTTGTTAAGAATAGATTATAGATCTTATTATTAAATACCCATTCTGAAATATTCATTTTAATCAATGGATAGACCCCTATTTCATTGAAAATCGTAAGTGTACGAACACTTTTGGGAGCTACTGTACGCATATAAAATATTTGAGTTTTTCTCACAATGGGCCGATTTTTTTTTTGATTTAAAATTTTTTAAAATTATTTACTCTTTTGTTTTAACAAATTACAAGTATTGCTTTTGAGATTTTATTTCTCATCATTCGCGGCCCAGGGTATCACAGGATAGTTTTAAGTTATATTAAAATTGCAATTAAAAGAGTAGTTTTTTAAGCCTAGTCAAGTATTCAGGATATACAGCATGACTGTGTTCTGTATCTGTGCATAATATTCATTGAATCGATTCGTACATGTAAACAGAATTTGAGGAGGGATAAAACAAACAACTACTATCTAAGGCGATTGATGGTACATCAGTTGATCTCACAAATCTTCAATACCAGTGTTAGCTATGGAAAATTTTCTCAGATTTTTTCTACTCATAGATTTAGCAAATTCCTATTTTTGAATCCGGTTATCTGCATCTTTAAATGAAATACGCCTATTTTTCAAGAGTATTTTCTTGCTAATGCGATAGACAATTGGACATTAATAAAAAAATATTAAAATACAGTAAAAGATATTATGTTCCTCAAACTGTACTATATTAACTGTACTGTATTCTTTAGTATGTCCTATTAGATTTAATTTGAATATTTTCTTCTACATTATTTTGTCTATAAAAATTATCCCTTACGATATTTTAATAAATATTTTTTTTTTGTTTTTTTTACATCAATTGTATACATTGATCGTGACATTGAGCATTTTGTAATGTAGTATACGTTAAAAACTACGTTTTTTTTGGTGCATTTTTATTTGGTAAAAACACCATTAACATTGCTTTTACTGTTAACTGTATATCTACAACTCTTTACATTTATGGAATACTAGCTGAAAACCCGTACTTCGCTACGGAGTACATTCAAATTAAATACAACGGTCAATGTATGCAATTAATGCCAAAAATAAATATATATATATATATATATATATATATATATATATATATATATATATATATATATATATATATTCAGTGGCTCCCAAAAAAAGTGTTCGTACACTAACGATTTTCAATGAAATAGGGGTCTATCCATTAATTAAAATGAATATTTCAGAATGGGTATTTAATAATGAGATCTATAATCTATTCTTAACAAAACTATATGAAATATTTTGAAAACATAGTAAAACTTTATTTTTAAGAAACCAGTGATCAAAAAATTAACAAAAATTTTATCTCACAAAAGTCATCGTACACTGAAATATTTTCGGATAAATTCAGGATTAAAATTATCGTCTGGCACTTTATTTTTATTTTTGAATTGTGGTGGCATTTAAAATATCGCTTGGCTTTAATTTTTGCTTGCCTTCTCCGTGATATTCTATTTATTATTTAAAAATGGCTCGTAGTCGTAAAGAAACAACAAACAGCATTCGAAAATTATTTTTCATCAATGGATAGACCCCTATTTCATTGAAAATCGTAAGTGTACGAACACTTTTGGGAGACACTGTATACATACATACATATATATATATATATATGTATATAATAAAAATAACGATCAATGTATGCAATTGGTGTAAAAAAAAACAAAAAAATATATTGATTAAAAAATCGTAAGGGATATTTTTGTAGACAAAATAATGTAAAAGAAAATATTCAAACTAAATCTAATAGAACTGTGCTATATTAACTGTATTCATACTAAAGAATACAATACAGTTAATATAGTACAGTTTGAGGAACATATCTTTTACTGTATTTTAATTGGATTTGTACTGATAATTTTTTATTGTATTTTTTTGGATAATGTCCAATCGTCTGTCGCATTAGCAAGGCAAAAAATATTTTTTTGTCTATTTCGTTGTTATGCACTCGACGATAAATTAATTTAAAGTACCAGAAAAAGAAATCACGTGATCAGCATTTCTATACTTATATATAAAGAGAGAGAGCGATTTTGTACGTGGAGGGTAATCTTCAGAACCACTGTACCTATTTGGAAAATTCTTTCACTGCTTGAAAGGTACATTATTCCAGATGGTCATAGGCTATATATTATGTATATCTGATCAGTAGAAATAAAGTTAGGGGCTTAAACCTAACAATCTCCATTGTTACCGCTACTGTCTTCTACCACTTTTTGTTCCGAAGATTTCAACGATCCTTATCGTGGTGCTATCGCTGTGGGCTTCTGTTCTGACGCTAACGGTTCGAACCTAGCCGTTCTCAGGCACTCCTTTTTCTTTTAAAAAATTTATTTTAATTATTAACTAACATAAAATTAATTTAAGGTATTATTTAGGATATTATTAAGGTAAAAAAATATTTACAATTTATTGGCTATGAACTGGAAATTTATTGGTATAATATTTTGTTCAACCCGGACAAAGTCGGGACGGGCCGCTAGTAATAAATAAAATTCTAAAAGTTAATCTTTAAAAATTCACCAAAAATCAAAAAATGGAGGTAAATATTCGAAAAATGGAGGTAAAGATTCGAATTCGGGGGTAAAGATTCGAATTTACACTGCTGGCCACTGTAAATGCAACACCCTGAAGGAAACATGCAAATAAAATGAAATTTACAACATGCATTAGCCGAAGTGAGATATGCAAATGATTAGAATTTCAGCGCAGACGCACATCACGCGCGCCTGTGCGCCACTTGAAAGCGCTATTTAAGGATTGGAGATTTCGACGATTTCAAGTTCGGCAATTGTGTTTTTCTTGTGGTTTTTTCAAAAAAAAACGATCAATTATGCCTCGTCGAAAACAGCGATCATCTTTTGATCAAGTATCCGAGTTTGACAGAGGAAGGATAGTGGCCTACCGATATTGTGGATTATCTTTCAGGGAAATCGGTAGTCGTGTTGGACGAAACCAACCAACTGTAATGCGGATATGTGATAGTTGGATGCAGGAGGGTACGACGGACCGGCGTGTTCGATAGCATCCACCTCAGCGCACCACTTCACGTGATGACAGGCAAATTGTGCGCATGGTAGTGACGGATCGCTCAGTCACGTCACGAACCATAGCACAGCACATGCAGTCTGTAACGCATCATCCAGTGTCTGCGCGTACCATTCGACGCCGTTTACAGCAGAGTGGTCTGTCCGCAAGACGTCCATTGCTTTGTCTACCCTTGACGCAGAACCACAGACGTCTCCGCCACCAATGGTGCGATGACAGAAGGATGTGGACGGCAGAATGGGATGAAATTGTCTTTACTGACGAGTCATGCTTCTGTCTGCAATACCACGATGGTCGCATTCGAGTCTGGAGACACCGTGAAGAGAGGATGCTGAACAGCTGCGTTATGCACCGCCACACTGGTCCTGCACCGGGTATTATGGTATGGGGCGGTATTGGATATCACTCTCGCACACCTCTAGTACGCATTGCCGGTACTTTAAACAGCCAGCGCTACATCTCCGAGGTGTTGGAGCCAGTTGTCCTTCCTTACCTTCAGGGCTTGCCCACAGCCATATTTCAACAGGATAATGCGCGACCACACGTGGCACGCATTGTCCAATGGTTCTTCGTCAATCGCCAGATTGAATTGCTTCCCTGGCCGCCTCGCTCTCCGGATCTTTCTCCGATAGAAAACATGTGGTCCATGGTTGCTCTACGATTGACCCAGATTCCATCCCCAGCTGCCACAGCAGATCAACTTTGCAACGTGTGGAAGCTGCTTGGTCTGCTGTACCCCAAGAACTCATCCAAAGTCTCTTTGAATCAATGCCGAGGCGTGTGGCAGCGGTGATCTCCAACAATGGCGGCTACTCTGGCTACTGATTTTGGCAGGAACCACACTTCACAGAAGTCTATAAATTTAATCATTTGATACTTGGTCAACATGTTATCTACAAAATAGATTTTGTTGTGATATCTCTTGTCTTTCTTGGTGTTGCAATTTGGGTGGCCAGCAGTGTAGTTTATATTTTTTTAAAAATTAGTACAGTTTTATTTGAAAAACAAAACGAAACAAAGATGAACGGCAGTTCGAGGCGGTGTAACTGAGAGATTATGGGTGTAGGCTAAAATTTAAGGCTGCTGTGTACTAACCCTATTGGATTCGCTCATCTCAATGTTAACCTATGGTGAAAATGTATCGAAGGATTGTCGACTTGGATTTAAAGATTTTTAAAAAAAAAAATTGTACTCCGTAATGGAGAAAGAAACTTTACACCTTGCAACATTTTTCGTTTAAAAAAATGTAAATACTATTTCAAAATTTAAATTAATCGGGAGGGGAAAATCTGATATACAGTAGAGTCCCGATTATCCGCGAGCGGATTATCCGCGAGTGCGAGTGCAGCGAAAAAAATTTTAATTACAAACCTCAAAAAAAACAATTTTAATTTTTAATCCAAGCCAACTTACAAGGGAAATACAATAGACCCTGTACGGAGGTGTACGATGTTTAAGAAAATAAGCACAGTGGACTGTAAATAATATAACATAAATTTAATAGCGAGGCATTGTTTGCCATAGTAAACTCCGCTTGTTGCAGGAGCTCCGTGCTAGACAGATACAAAGTTCGTTCTGATGCATTCTTGCAGCTAGAGGGCGTACATAGACAAATGGGTGGAGACGTTACGACAAACTTTACGTAACAGACCCTGCAGTGCGAATGTCGAAAATGAACGACGAAGGTGAGAATGTCGACGAAGAGAACATAGAAGAGTGGCTGGAATGCGACGCAAGTGAGTCGGGGTTTGAACGACTGACTGGCATAGAGATAACGAACAAAGCAATGGGAGTAAGCGAGAATGGAGAACAAAATAAAAGTGAAGACGAGGCGCCTACGCGGATGACACACGAAACTGCTTTGCAGCACGTAGACGGATTACTTCAATATTTAGAGTAACAAGACGACGATGCACATCTGGCAGAAAAAATCATGTTAAGGAAAGTACAATTTAGAATAAAGAAAAGGGGTTTTCAAAGCAAGAAGCAAAAACGAGTGACTGATTTTTTTAAAAAGGTGTAACTGAACACTTTTTATACATACAGTATGTATGTATTGTTTTTGTTTACCGTTCTTTATATTAGTGATTTAGACATAGAGCAAATGTGTCTGCTGTACTGTACATATGTAAGTATTTTTAAAGTTTTATTATGTTTTTGTACAATAAAACATAGTTTTTATGTTGAAATATTTTTTTTCGTGTTTGCAACTCATTTTTAGACATTTTCGGGTTATCCGCGATTTTTGTTATCCGCGGTGCCCTTGACACCCAATTCCGCGGATAATCGGGGCTCTACTGTAGTGTGTTTTAAACGCTTATAAATTCCTTTGGTGGATGATATTTATAAAATGAATCCTGTTGAAAGGGGCAGAAAAGTTCAATCTATCTGAAAATACCATTTTTTTATTATCAACATTTATGTAGCTGTCAACAGTAGACAAATTTTCTCCATAGGTTGATACTAAGATGAGCGAATGCTATAGGTTTTAGTACACAGCAGCCTTAATCTATGAAGCTTCATTTTAAAGTTGTAGGTAAAATTGTGTCAGACCATGAGATGTTAGAAAATTGTTTATGTTTTACCAATGTAGAGTGGAAAAGGAGGATTATCATGTATTCGTTTATATGTCTTCTTTATGTGCGTGCTTATTTCCTATAGAAAAAGAAATCTGTTTTAACGATGTCAGCATAGGAGCCTTCAGTCGTTTTTCTAAACTGCTTGAAGTTTTAAAAGTTTTATCCAAGTACTGTTAAAGACACAATGGTAAATTTACAGATGATGTAGCAGATCACAATGCCATCAAAACCACATGGATTCTTACATTAGACAACACGGAATGGGCTATTTGAAGGTCACGTAGTTGGTCATAAGATGTCAAAATTACGTGGATACTCCCATAACACAACACTGGCATTTTACAACATTAAATGAGCCATTTGAAGCCACACACATCAGTTTTCTAGTATACATATAAGTTTCCGATAAACCGAAATAATGTAGATATAAATGTTCATCGCGAATATTTATTCTATAAGAATTTCAGTGACGCGACCTTACAAGATCTCATGTTAACTATTGGGTGCATAGGTATTTTTATATTCATCTGGAAGTTGCCTGGTGTTTCCTTCATCTCTAAAAGTCTTTTTCTCACATAGCTTTAATTGTTTTTTTTTCTTCCTCAGACACGAACTATGGTGAGAGCAAAATTAGAACCCGTCATTACAGGCATCTCGGAATCAAGCCTTTAGCACAACCTTACAGAAATATTGAAAACTTTTCATGAATTTATCCAGGAAGAGGTGCGAGTAAAAATGAGTCTCAGACTTTACAATATTTACTTGCTCAAGATGTCATCTCTGGACCTTGCGCCATTAAACCCCAAACAACCAACTACTTGCTCAAAAATAAAAAGGTGTGTTTTTATCGCTGTAACTTTTTTTTTTTTTAAAGGAAAAAAGGGCGAAGTTTAGTTTAAAGTTTTAAAGCTAAACTCTTTTGTTTGCTTTTCGTGAATTCCAAAACACGTTTGGAAAAGAAAATTAATTACAAAACAATGTCTATTATGTAATGAAAGAATATGATAACTAATAATAATAATATTCTTTCATCACGTTTCATTACAATAAGGCTTATCGCACAGCAGCCTCTGATTGTGGGAATTTTCAGTTTAAGTAGCTTTCTTCCCAAATTTTTTGCCACAACTTCCTGAAAATGTTTCCTTCCGCCATAGAATATGATTTACAAGACATCCTGATTCAAAAACTCTGCCTATGTAACAACTTTCTTGTGGTATCTTGTGAGTAAACCTTCGAACTAAGCTGCTGGTGAAGTATGACAGCACAAGTAATACACTATCTACCAATAAGTATTTGAACACCTGTGATAGAAAAGAAAAACAAAATTTATTCATATTCAATAGTTGGTAGAGCCTCCACGAGAGGCAATTACAGCCTCAACCCTCCGGGACATGCTTTCCACAAGTCCTTGTATAACTGCTAGTGGTATTTTCTTTAATTCGGCTTGGAGAAGACATGTAAACTCCTTCACCGATTTTGGATGGTTGTTGCACCCTTTAATTTGGCGATCCAACTCGTCCCAGAGGTTCTCGATAGGGTTCAGGTCTGTGTTCTAGGCAGATCAGTCCATCCGGTTAACCCCATTGTCACCATATCAATCCATGGTGGACCTCGCAACATGACAGATGGTGTTGTTGTCCTGGAAGTAACATGGGTCCAACCCGTAAAACTGCCAAAATGTAGGAAGCACACTGTCATCCAGAATAGTGCAGTAGGCGTCAGTGTTGAGCTTACTGTAGTAAAGCGCTTTTAAATAAAAAGCTGGCTTTATTACATGTTTGCGATAAATGTCGGAATCAAATTTAACGCCGACAGATAATTATAGAGTTGAGTGGAGTTATTTAGGACGTAGCCGGTTGCAAGACAGTTTTATAAGCTTTGAAGATGGGAAGGTCTGAGATGGAGACACAGATAAGGTGACGGAACCAAAAGATGACGTTATGTTACAAAAGCCCTTTATGTTAGATTTATGGCAGTACGGTTTGGAAAGTGGCAATTTTGAAAACCTTGGGTGGTCGCAAGGGCAGGCAGTGAGGGCGTAATGTTTGAGTTAAGAAGCCAATGAGAAGGTGAGAGAGGGAGTACAGCAAATGACAAGTTTACGGTGTCCGAATTGGCTGATTGAAGTTTATGAGAAGGTGGAGTCCTAAGTATGAAAGGGAATTAAAATAATATATAGAAGGAGTTTGAAAAAAAAGAGGAGAGAGAGTCTGGATCCGGGAGGCTGTAGGTCCCCATCTCCAGCACGATTTAAAAAGTTAAACTTTAAGTGGACTTGAGGGTTCCACATAAACCGGTTACGGTCACTGCGAGACTGCGTTGACTAAGTGAAATAGAGAGGTCCGCACCCAGATTGCAGCCGAGACCAAGAGACTCAGCTCCCGTGCCACAGCCGAGAAGTTACACGACGAGAAGAGCCCAGCGTCCCGTTTCACGACGTGAAGAGATACCCAGCGCCAGTGCAAATATAGTGAAGGTACGCGCCAAGGAAAGCCCGGCTACATTTATCGTCTGAGAGAAAGTGGTTATTCACCGTGAAAGGAATAGAGTTAGCCCCCTGCCCGGTGTAGCAGCGTGACCCCTGACCCTAGGCGAGGCGAGAAGGCCAAGATAGCCACGAGAGTTGATGTAAAGCAATTTGGGTGAGTGTTAAATCTCAGATTTGATTTGTTCAGTTCCACTTCAGGCTAAGTAAATTTAGTTTTTCGTGAGGAAGGAGTTTTTTAGTGAGAAGGTGTTTAGTGTTGAACTAATAGTAAAGTTTATTTGTTGTTGCGCTCGGGACGCTCCCTAACCTTGGCAAAGTAATTATAAAAAAAAATAATTTGTGAAAGATAAAAATATTATTGTGCATTGTTTTAGGAAGATGAAAGATTCTTTTTGTTACTTGTAAATATTAAGTGTGTAAATAAACTAAGTTTTCTTATGTTAAACTCTTTAGTTTGTCTAAATTGAAAGTTATTGATGTTAATTTACATAATCTAAAATTGAGAATAGTGTATTGGTTATTGTTCGGTTGCTAAGTTCGACATCCAGAGCTTTGGGTTGTATTCAAGAAAATAAATATTAAAACACAACGCACCCAAATAAATCCTAAGAAAAATAAATACATTGTACTAACCAAAATAAATTTACGATACGCGCCCAATTGACTTAAAAACTGGATGTAGCAACACGACACTTACCATGAATTGGGAACAAGAGTCCCAATCCATACCAGGAGAAACACCCCCAGACCATAATTCCACCTCCGCCAAACTTTACTGTGGGCACAATGCAATCTGGCAGGAGGCGTTCTCCAGGTAGACACCAGACCCAGATCCTACCATCCGAACGGTAGAGGGTGAACCTTGATTCTTCGCTCCAGAGAACCCATTTCCACTGATCTACAGTCCACTTTCGACGTGCTTTGCACCACTTTAACCGAACAGCGCGATTGGAGTTTGTGATCAAAGGCTTCATGTTCGTAGCCCGACCATGTAAACCAAGCAGATGTGCTTCCTTATGGATAGTATACATTGAAACAACACTCCTGGATGCCTGTTGAAACTCATGGAATATATGGGCCATTGGTTGGGTGCGGCTCTTCCGAATTCTCTGGATAGCACCCGTTGGTTTCTATCTCCCAGTTTCATGGGTCTGCTGACTCGGGGCACATTCTGACAATCACCGCTCACCTTCCACTTCTGAGTCACATAGGCCACTGTCGATTTTGGGTAATTCAGCTCGCTAGATATGTCCCTTAAGGATCAGCCATTCTGTGATACCCGACGATTACACCTTTCTCGAAATCAGATAACTCCGCACTTCGTGGAGCGACTAATACCAATGCGACTAATGCCAATGTTGTTTCCTACACGATATTTAAAGGCGGGGGGGGGTATCAGGACTGCAGATATCCCCATTTGCATGGGTGTCCAAATACTTATTGGTAGATAGCGTATTAGGATGCATAATGTTTCATTCTCCTCAAATAATTGGAATCTGTCGGGAATAGATTAATTTAATTTTTCATGCGACTGAAAGGAATAATTAATCAAATTAATGAAGTCAAAGATTGTATTGAAAAAATACGACATACATCCCAAACTTAACCTCTTGTGTTTTCCATTAGCGAGAAAATAAAATAATCGACACATTGCATATCTACTCGTAGAGACGAACTTTATTATGTGTTTTTTAAAACTCAAGCTTTTTCTCAAGTGTGCAACTTTTCTTAGACAAACAGAAAAATATATCAAAATTTTTAAGTTTAAATGAAAACACTCGGAAAAGCGTACAGGCACTTTTTAATCTAAAAAAATGAAACTCGTTTTATCTTCTAAAATGTGAATTTTAAGATTCAAATGACAACATGAGACATACGTTTATTTATCAGAATACTCTCAATAAATGTAGTAATCGCGGTAGGAGGAGTTTCATTGCTTTTAGAAAGTTGTAGAACCACAACCACATAGACCTTTAAACGATAGGGACGTCGAGCCTGGAAAAGAAAAAAAATTCACTCATTGACAAGAATACTTGCAACGTGGTAATGTGAAAAAAATATTAACATATAAAAAAAAGTTAACCTTTTTAAATATTTTTTCTAGCACAAAGTAGTAAAAAGTTAATTATTTTTCCAATGAAAAAGGAAAAAAAAATCGTACCTTATTTTTGCCATGGAGTAAACAACAGATGGCAGGTGGGCAAAATAACCTAAACGTGCTTTTCTAAGCGCCCCTATAATCATTTTCCAAGAATATTGAACGTGACACTTTGAGGTGCAATCATCGAGTGTGGTGACAGTAGACAGGAAACAAACCTAAATGTCCGGTTCGTCGTGCTTGTAAATTGTCACGTTCATTTTTTTAATCACTATATAAGCCTGAAACAATTATTGTAACCAGAAAGCAATGGATGTCGATATATAATCACAGGGTTGGGTTCCTTCTCTTCCAGATTTAGTCTTACCAGACAGTGAATCATCGATATAATAATACACTTTTCTCTTGCCTCCATGCTAAAAGATTGAGGGCTAATTAAGAGATATTGCTTTTGGGAACAGTGGGGTTAGTTTCAGTACTTGGGACGACCATTATCCATGAAGAGGCACTCAGAATTGCAATTTAAGGCATCTAAGACTTATTTGCGCAGGAAACAGCCTTATACAAGAAATTTTACCGCATTTCTCGCTTCCTAGAAGTAAAACTTTTTTTTTATCATCATCGAATTATAGATAATGCGATTCGAATAGCATAGATCCTAAAGGATCTATGCTATTGGTTTTGCGTGCTGGTTACTAAAATTAAGACAGAGTAGAAAAAATAAAAACTGTGACGAATAAAAATGGTTTTAGTTCGAAATGGTTTTAGTTTGACTATCTGTTTCCATGGGGATCTCGGGGCCTTGGGATGCCTTTTGGCTAGACCTGCATCCTATTCAGAAAGTTCCCCCTTGAGGTAACTGATTCGGTTAGGCCTCCTCATGAAGAGACCGGTCGCTTGCCTCGTTATATGATGTAGTTTTTATACTGCTACAGAATCTTGCATTTATGGTGCGTTTAGATCTAAGTGCAGGATTTCTGTGGGTGTTTTTTTTTCTGTCATTGCGTTCGTCCTGTTATACAACTTTCATACTGTTGAATTATTTACATTTTACTAGTTTTAATTGTTTTAGTTCGAAATATCTTAAAAATGGGACTTTTTTAATACAGGAAACTATTTTAAAAAGATAGAAAATGTTTTATAACGGATTTTATACTTACATAAACAGTTTTGATTCATCAAAGGGAAATTGAGAGAATTGGAGCAGTATTGGAATATTGCAGGCTAGAGGCAAAATGTCTCTTTTATGCGATCTATATTATATAGTCATCAAAAATTGATTTTCAAAGTTTAAAACAAATATTTGGTTTTCTCCATACATATAGCCATGAAAATCGCTTTTGCTTGTCTAGTTGAAAAATAAGTAAAATGTAAATCGAAAGTAAAAGATAAAAGTACATTTTCCTTCAGTTGTGGGACTAATTTGCAGATGAAATATGTCTGGTGCAATAAAATGTGCATCATTTTATTTTTTAATTAGAAAATAAATTTTGCAATATAAACAATTCACAATACTAAAATGCCTCCGTTTGTGTCGTCCCCTCATAGGGGGTAATGCTGGTCCGCTTATATGGTGCTCCCATAATAAAATGGCCAGCAAAACTGCGGTGAATTATAGGCGAATGTCTTCACGACAAGTGCCTCCGCATTGGTAAAAAAATAAATAAATAAATAATTCCCAACGATTATATATATTTTTTTTTGGTAAGGTGTAGTTTGTTTCCGTGATATCTTAAAAACTGTCCTCAGAATTGCGGAACCACATAGAAACTTTTTTTGTAGGACATGAACTTGTATCCGACGTCTTTTGAGTAATAAAAAAAATAAGTAAGGATTAAATGAAATAAGATCTAGAAATAACGTCAAACGGCGCAAATAAATTCGATAAAAACGACGAGAAATGCAGAAAACTACAGCTTCAGTCGATAGTTATAGGCTATCTTCGGTTCAGAATGAAAGTTAAAAAAGCAAGAGATTACTGTAATACTCCTTCATCTCGGCAAAGAGCGTAATGTTGATTTTAATGTGCAAATAACGTTTATCATATAGATTTTATACTGTGGAATGTAAAGCAATAAAAACGTGCGATAAGAATGCTCATGCGTGAGACCAAATGGATCCTCATACATTTTAAGATAAAATCGCGCACAAGTAAGCATACAAATAAACAACATATGTGTATTACGTGTGGAAGTCGGCCGTCATCGTTGTATGGCGATTAGCACCGCATTTTCACAGCGTGGGCATGGGTACGGTTCCGGCCAAGGCATAGATATTCCTCAGCTGTTCCATCATAGTAATGCTGGTTTACCTATTGGATGTTGACATCATAAAACAGTCAACAGAAATAACAGTTTGTGTACGGTCGGATGTTCTCTCGGGATAAGTGGCAGCCCTATAAAAGGAAAAAAAGACTTTTTTTAAATAACTGTAATGGTAAATAGTTGCAAAACCTCTTGTTTTAGAGGCTATGAAATTATGTAGTGAAATATTAATAATATTTTTTGTTTATAATAATTTTAAATCTTCGAAAATAGAAGTGGTGTCAACACACTGTCTTCAAAATATAAAAATTCTGGTCAAAAGCACCTGAACAATTCGGAATATAAAGAAAATCGATTATCTCTTTGTTACAAGTAGATTAGTCACGTGGTGTTAGCGTAACCGGGTAGGTTACTTTAGTAAGCGAGTCCGATTGGATTATGGCAGGTACTGAGTCTCGCAATATATATATATATATATATATATATATATATATAAAGAGAGAGAGAGAGAGAGAGAGATAAACTAATGAATACATACAAAAAATACATTTAGTGATCCATTAAGTCTAGCTCTGTTGATGAGTAAAGTTTAAAGATGTATTTAACACAGTAATGCCACCGATGATGAGATATCAGTAAATGGAATTTCTGTGTACATCTTTACACGCCAGGAGTGTTATGCTGCACGGCTAGTAATTCAAATGTATTTATTTTAATTGGGTTCAGAACTCGAGCTTTTGTTGCAGTATTTAGTAAGCAGATTTCGCACCACAAAAATGTAACCAATTTTCTTTATGTTGCTTGAGAACGAACTGACACTAGATCTGGTCTCATAGGTAAGGCGGCGAGGCGAGCGCCTCCGGCGCAGAATTGAAATAAGCGCCAAAAGAAGGCATAGTAAAATTATGAAAATTTTTACGAATAACTAAAAATTATTAATCTAATAAATGAAGTGATTCATAAAGATATACAAATACTAGCTGAATACACGTGCTTCGCTAAGGAGTACATTCAAATTAAATACAACGGCCAATGTATGCAATTAATGCAAATATATATATATATAAATTATAACGGATATTTTTATAGACAAAATAATGTAGAAGAAAATATTCAAATTAAATGTAATAGAATATACTAAAGAATATGTACAGTTTAAGGGACATTTCTTTTACTGTATTTTAATATTTTTTGGGATAATGTCCAATTGTCTGCCGCATTAGCAAGAAAAAAATTTTTTCTTGCCTATTTCATTGTTATGCACGTGACGATAAATTAATTTAAAGTACAAGAAAAAGAAATCACGTGATCAGCATTTAATAAATTAAATTCTAAAAATTAATCTTTGAAAATTCACCAAAAATCAGAAAATGGAGGTAAAGATTCGAAAAAGATTTCATTTTAAAGTAATTTTTATGATCTTTATCGGGATATAAATTTTATAATCGTCAGATTATTATTTTAAATGCAAACTTAAAAAAAGTTACAAAAACAGCTTAAAAATTTAATTTAAAAAAATCTAAGAAAATTTTTTCAAAAATCTTTCTTAGTGCACCCTTACACTATAAAAAGAATCGCCATGCAAAATTTCAGCCGTTTAGGTCCAGCGGTTTGGTCTGTGCGTTACCTGTCAGTCAGTCAGTCAGTCAGTCAGTTAGTTACAGAACTGTTTTAAATATATAGATAAGCGAATATTTAGACTTTTTGAAAAATAAATTCTTCAATTTGAGAATATGAGAATTAAATTTTGAATACATATTTCAAAACGTTGTTGTAGCTCTAAGGATTATTCTAACTCTACATGTAACTGTATTACTTTTTTTAAAGTTGTGTAATTTTTTAAATTTTTCTGCTTTTTTAAAAATTAATACATTTTCCCAGGTTGATGACTTTATTGTTAAAGCATGCCATTTGTGATAAGTAAAATAAAGTATTTTCCCCAAAATATCCGTTATTCTATTAAGTAGACCATTTCTAATACAGCTACATTCATTACTTAAAAGTCTCTCCAATAATTTGTGAAGGCGCCGTTTTTTAAACTTGCGCCAAGGGCCACAATTTATCGGCCCGTCTCTGACTGACACCAGTTGCTTAGTCATTTACTTTTTACTGCTTCGTTCATAAAACATATAGGAATGGATACAGAGAATTTTATAAACAGCCGATCGTTTCTGACGGTGCTATTTCGCCTATTCAGTACCATTCCCGTCATCAAACTGAATGTTATCTTGTATAAAGTGAAATCCAGGAGTGCAACGGATATATCTATCACAAATTTCTCTTTTGTCAAATTAAATGTCCACCCTACTCCTTATATTTTCTCGGATAATTTTAATTTTGCCCTGCATTTGCTATGGAAGGGGGAAAAACCGTATTTATTTACTGTGCATTTATTTACTTTATTAATTTGGAAAACGAACCAAAAATATACCTTTAGAAGCAGTGATTCAATGAACTTGTGATTTTGAGCGTACACGTAAATATGTGGGTACATATCAGAGGACAAGTTCCTAATAGACAAAACTGATTTTCCGCTCGAATATTTAAATTTTTTGTTGGTTACTCATCGACATCTTTTCAGTTTTAGGGAGGTTGGAAGCACAAAATTCCCCCCCCCCCAAAAAAAACCCTTTTGTTTTCTTGTCTTTAAATATTCTGTGAAGCTTCAAGAGTAAAAAAACACAAACCTCATTCTTCCACGATAATTACAAAGCAAGATAAAATATTTTGATGTTGTATATCGATGAGCACCGAGCTGTACATCTGTACTTTAAATCTTGTTTTATCTTGGAAAGGATTTTTTTTAATGATTTGTCCCATCTAAAAGTAATATCTAAAGCCCCTTGCAACAATCTGTGATGAAATTTGTACAGATTTCCTTTATACTACAAAGGGCGTTCCATAAAAACTGAGAGTATTTTTTCTCAAGTTGGCAACAATGCGAAAATGGAAAATAAAACTGCAGACGACTTTCTAAACGAAGGAAGAATCTGTGTTAAAATTTTTTAACGATGGGACCGTTGCATATCACCTGAGGTAAAATATTTTTTGAAAAGAATAATATTTTTTTCCCTATATTCGTATTTCTTTATTTTTTGTGATTTTAATCTCGGTTTTTATGGAACGCCCTTTCTTATTTCATTAAACTCACTTCAGGAAATTAAAAACGCTGAAAATACATTCTTTGAAGCAAAAAAAACCCTGGAAAAAAATATTCTTTTCCCCTTTAAATTGATTAAAACTTTATAAAAAGAATCTTTGTAAACCTGGAAGACAAATCCTTTTCAAGCCTTTTTTTATTATGGAAGTGAAAAAATATTCAGAGCTGTGTGCTAAGAAGATATTTCAAACGCTAATCATGCTTTAAATATTGAATTAAAAAAAATTAATTTTAATTTTTTAACTTAAAATTTTAATTTTGTAGTAATTTAAATTACTTAAGTATTTTTAGTATGCATAATCACCTTTATACTGTCTCATTTGAAGAAAAAAACTTGTAAAAAATTAAAATCATTCAAAATTAATCAAAAATTTGATATTGCAATTAAGTATTAAAATTTGCATTTATACTAAATTACAATAACTCTAATGTAATTAAGGAATGTGATAGTATTGTAGTTAAGTATTTTTCGCATTGTTCAGAGCTGTAAATATTCGCTATATCTTCTTTCGCATGAAAAATGTGCAAAGAGTTTATTTTTGTTACATTCCAAAGCAATCTACAGTATCTACGTATGAAGTAAATGTGCACATATAGGGCATGGATTATTATATTATTTCGGTAACCGATTAAAATTCTAAGAGTTAATAATTCCCTTTTTTGAATTTTTGATTTTTTGATTTTTCTGTTAGTTGTAATAATTTTTCCAATGAATATATACAATACAATTTAGCACTACAAAAGCTATATTTACTGTAAAAGTTAATGCAATTACCTTTTAATCGGAAAGGTTTTTATGCCAAGGAGAAATTCATATGCTATATGAAGCACAAAGTATTTTTCAATGGGTTGGCAGTACTGAGTAATGTTGTATACCAGGGCGGTTTAATTTGCAAGTCCGCCGTGGGATCATTCGTTCTCAATGAAATGTGCAGGATACGTTTTCTGAGGTTTTCTAGAGCAGAGGTTCTTAAACTTTTTACGACCGCGTTCCACTTATATTTATATATATATATATATATATATATATATATATATATATATATATATATATATATATATATATATATATATATCCACTTTATATTTATATATATATATATATATATATATATATATATTTATATATATATCCACTTTATATTTATATATATATATATATATATATATATATATATATATATATATATATATATATATAAATTACGCGACCACTGAACATTTTTTGGTTAAAGCAAAATTTAAATAATTAGGAAACTGCTAATGAGAATAGGAAAAATTAATAAGCAAATTTTGAAAAGTTATTTTAAAAATACAGATTTGAAAACCCAGTCTCACACCGATAGATAGAGGAAAATGGAAGCCAAGGAAGTATAGCCTTTTGCCGATGAAATTTTCATTGTAAGACTGTCCGACACGTAATTCAAAAACATCCTAACACATATTTTTAACACATAAAAAATATAGAGGAAAATATTAAAAATATGTAATTTAGAAAATTAAAAACATATTTTTAAAATTAAATAATTCAATAGAATATAAATTTACTTCAGAGTATCCGCGACCCCTTCAAATTTTTTAGGGATCCACAGTTTGCTTACCACTGTTCTAGAGTAAACTATAGGGGTTCGGAAGAAATAAAATTCACCATTTCAATCAAATTCATCATTTCATCGGATAACAGTTAAGGGGAGGGCGGTGTGACTGTTAACTGATCACGGATATTTCAAATGCTTGAAATCAAGTTTCGATTCCTTATTCCCTCCTGAAGTTACTGAGCTTTTAAATTCCTCATGGAAGCATATCAGAGAAATTTAAGACAGAGAGTCATATATTTTAAGGCTTCCCTTTCCGAAGGCAGATTTTGTAAACGCGATTATATTTCTTATAAGCGAGGGACCGCATATAAGAAATGTAAATGCAAATATTTAATTGTGAAGAAATATTTCTCTTCTTTCGGAAATTCGGAATATGTCATTATCAATATACATTTGGGAATGCTAATGGGGACAGTTGCTTAAATGTGTGGAAAAATAATTGAATATTTGTTTTTCATGTTAAATGAGAATTTTTTTTCTCTCTAAAAGCTAATTTGTTCCCTTATTATTAAACAAATTAAATAAATGTAGGTAAATTTGCAAATTTGCATTAAATGCTAATGAAGTTATTTAGATCGAAGAACAAAAAGTTTGATTCATTCATCAAAATTGGATTCATCATATAAAAAGGGCCTCTGTATACAGAGTCGGGCCGATCCATTGTGGCACCTCAGGCAAGTTTTGAAAACAGCGCTTTTTAAAATTTTTTGAGAAACTCTTAGTAATGAAAGTATCACTATTAAGCAATAGTCTACTTAGCAGAATGACAGACATTTTGAGAAAAATATGTATTAAAAAAGTTATTTATTTTTAAAAAAATAAAAAAATAACAGAACTTAAAAAAAAGCAGAAAAGTAAATACTAAACTGGAATATAAATTATGCAATAAAAATAATTACAAAGTCATTCTTAGAGCCTTTATTGCAGCAAACTGCTTGATTGAATCTATAATTTATTATTTAACACACCGTGAAAATTTCTTATTTTTCCTGTCTCAATTTGGCACCTATTTCAATTTCAGCGTCTGAGGCGGTCGACCCGCAGCCTCCCCAATAAGACCGGCTCTGTCTGTATATAGAGGTGGAAATTTTTCATAGCATAAATAGTATAATGGTTTTACGCTTCTTTATATTTTCTTTAATTATCAAGTGTAATATGAGTACACACATAGTTTTCATATTTGATAATGATTGGTCATTTCAGACATTTTATAAGCAAGTGTTTCAACTTGTATTCCATACTTAAAATTGCTGATATTTAGCACGGAGTGTTATATGATATGGTCGTATTTGCAAAGTTTTATAAATCATATTGTAACCAGCCGTCGGGGTCTATAGAGCAGTGGTGCTCAAACTTTTTTCGACAGCGACCCTCCTCTTTTAAATAAAAATTCACTTGAAAACCCAACAAAGAAATTTTTGCTAGAGATCAAATTTTAAAATAATTACAAGATAAAAAGAACTTTTTATATACCATGTTTTTAAAATTTCTGTTGAATCATATAAACTTGACAATTCTATGTAATAATAAACACTTTTCAAAAATTTTTTTGATGAACTATACCATCAACTTAAAAGAAAATGAAGTTAGTTGGAAATTAACTTGCATTTAACTTTTCGTTCCCGTTCCGGCGGATAGATGGCTGCACCAGTCTACAAAACAAAAGTAACTGAAAATAACTGAAAATTAATTTAATTCTGCTTAAAGATGGCTAAAAGTATTTAAAAAATGCATTGTCATCGTGTTCTGAGCTATTCTAAAAGTTTCAAATGACTAGCTAGTCGGGAAGTTAGTTAAAAATCGATTGCAAGATTTGTACTGGACAAACACACACACAAACAAACAAGAAAGCAATTTAATAAAAACATGGTAAAAATAGGAAGTTGTTAACAAAAAGAGAAAAAATATTTAAGCAAATTTTGACAAACTATTTTAAAAATCCAGATTTGAAAACCCAGTCTCACACTAATGGGTAGAAGAAAATGGAAGCTATGTAAGTATAGTCTTTTGCTGATGGCATTTAAATTGTGAGATCTTTTGACGTCTTATTTAACAATATCATAACACACATTTTTTAACATATGAAAAATATTACTCAAAATACAAAAAGTATTTGACCATAGAAAATTTAAAGCATATTTTTTCATAAAATAATTCAATATGATATAAATTTACTTCAGACTATCCGAGACCTCTCCAATTTTTTTAGAGACCCCCTGTGGGTCGTGACTCATAGTTCGCGCACCACTGCTACAGAGTATGAATTGTAGATATAAAATAGAGATAGCTCCATTTAGTAGACTCTCTTCCTGAATACTACAAATCTTACATGAATACAACAAAGTACTAATAAATTGAAAATAGGAATTTTCGTAAAAATTTCTAGAACTCTCTGTAACACTTTAAAATTGCTGAAATTTATAAATATTATGATTTTCCCTAAAATTAATAGAATTACAATAAAAAATTTGTAACTTTTGTTTCTAATTAGATTCTCGATATCAGTCGAAACAATTTATCTTAAAGATTCTTGTTCAGATTATTAGAATATTTGCTTTAATTTAAGATAAAATTTGCTTAAAAAATTTAAAACGTTATCCTTATCACGGAAAAGAAATTGCCTTAAAATTTCACTCTAAATGCAATGTTATCCTTATCTTACAAGCAATACTACCTAGTAATTTATAAAACGAGAAATATACAGTGTTATATTTATGTACTTTATATATAATAAAATACAGTTATCCACAGATTATTTGTAAAGGATAAAAAAGGCATTTTAATGAACCCTCTCTGAAAATTTTGAATAAAAATTTTCATAGATTTTTGAATAAAAAATTTGAAAGTTAGACTATTTTTTATCGCCATTAAGCATCTTAAAGGTGAACTCTCCCCTTAATGTAAATTTAGAAGCTAACGTAATTTCCGCCAAGGTTTCACTTAACTTTCTATTTTTTCAAATCAAATCTTGTGCCGAAAGAACATCTTGCACACCACTCCTAATAGAAATAGATGCATGTCCATCCAGTATCTGAACTGCATACAAAGCATAATTATATCACTAATAACCACATCTCTGCAGAACATATTGCCAGAGAGATACATTTTAAAAGCTTTTTAACTTGTTAATAGCTGTTTCCTGTTTGTAACTAGAGAAACATATGGCTTATATCTCCAAACAAGGCCGTGCTTGTTGTCCTTTTTTTTAATAAATTATTCAAACTAATCACGTCGTATAAGACGATAAGTTGCTAATAGCTAATTGAGAAAACTTTTTTTTTCAATAATAACGATGACTTTGCAATCGTTTAAGTGAGATACTGAATGTTAATATAGAAAAAAAAGATACAACTTACAGGCAGCTTTTAATGGGTTTGCTTTCTTTACTTAGTTTTATTTACTTTTATTTGTTAATTTTTTCACTATCGTAGATCACACTGTGCATGTCAGGCTAATTACTTACATTATGGAATCAAAGGTCTCAATTTGAAATTTCATAAATAAGCATATTTGATGCGAAGGGAACATTAACGGCACGATTTATGAGCGTTCGAAAACAGGGTCGTACTTGCCGCAGAAGAGGGGCTTGGGGAGGAGCAGGGTAAGCTACGGCTCCTCCAATGGACTTAGGGGTGTATACTTAGAATGTTCAAGGAACCCAAACTATACAGTTGGAGCTTATAAATGATTCGTGGCATATATGTGTGCTTTAATCCTCTATTCGATAGCTACCTGTCGTAAGCGAAGAATTTGATTTTCAGTACCATGAAGTTGTTCATTAATAAATTGGCTCTGATGTAAGATAGTCCTATTAAATAATAAATAGAAGTGAATACACTATAATTCGAATTATAAAGCTTAACATATTTTAAAAAAGTGCAACAGCAAAAACCATGCAAAAGACGAATAAATAATATATGAAAAATCATCCTTTAAAAAAGAAGTTTTCGAGACTTTTGTGGCACTATACTGCTTTTGTTGAAAACGAATTGATACCAAATTTGATAAAATTTCTGTATAGCATATTTCTATGTACTATATGTTGTATTCCTACAGTAATGAAGATAGGATGCATAAACACTTCTAATACGAAGATAAATTGCTTCGGTCTATCAGGACAACATATTTTCTTATTCATGTAATGTTTTCACTTTTAAAACAACTTGGGTGGCTTGGCCACCCAGGTTGTCCCCACCAGGCTAGCCTTGCCACGCTTGGCCACACCAGTCTGACTCTTGGTATTCTAGATCAACGCTTAAATTTTCAGCATTATGACGTGACGAAAACGTGACATTTAATCCCGTTGTAGCTGTGGCGTTTACTATGACATAGTAATGACACGATTCTCGCACTGTTCAAAAATACTATACATAACAAACGTAAGAACTCATTATTTTACAGATAGAGAAAGCATTTTTAAACGTCTAACAGAAATTAAGGATTTAAATATAAGTTTCCTATTTTGTTCACAAAATGGCTTAAAAGGGGGTGGATATTTTGAGGCGACATTCGCGACGAGCCTCAACATTATAGCCATGTTTCTGAGAACATGCTTTAAAATAATACTTTCAGCAAGTTATGAAGAACTTTGCACTGAGATAGATGTGGCTTTTTAACGTAGGATAACGTTCCTCCAAAACGGTCCTCCTGAAAGCAAAATTTCAGATGCCCTGCGTCACGAATTATAATTTTGGCAAGCGATGCAGACTGAGCCAAGTCTGTATCGCCCAAGCTGTTTACTGCTTTCATATACTGCGGTTCTGTTTAACTGTTTACTGCTTGGGCAAGCAGTAAACAGTTAAACAGAAAAGTACCAAAATAGGTCAAAATTTTGACATACATGTATATATATATATATATATATATATATATATATATATATATATATATATATATATATTTAAGTACTAAAATAAAGAATTATCATTATCAGCATCTGGTATATGATTTAATATTAACACGGGCAAATCATTTAAAAATAAACTTATAGAAAAAACAAAATACTGCTAATAACACTTATTGTGTACTAAATTTTACTAACCATAAACTAAATAATATAAACTTCAATAGTATATTTGATAAACTTCATGATATGTTTCCTATAAATCACATAAAAATAAAACGTGCCTTTAAATATACTCTGCCTATGGGTAGACGTATATTTAACTATAATCAGGTATTAAAATATTTTTCTCAGTCAATAAATTTAAAATGTGTTTGTCATCTACCCATTTACAATAGTTATGTAGATACGACACATGGTCATGTAATAACAGGCAATTTGGATATTGTGGAAGATGTAGCACTGCGAGAGTTGATGAGTTTGGGAACTAAGTTTAGATTACCTAGTACTAATAATAATAAGAAAATAATAAGTTTCTTAAATGCTGATATAGATAAATTTATTTACAAAATAGCAATTAATTACTCTATACCTACAGAAGCCTTCAACCCTTGGAAAATTAATTTACTAAAACTTGTACATGCTAAACTACCCAATAATAGTTATAACATTAATAATTCCTATAAACACTTTAAAGCTACTATTACAAAATTACAAGATGACTTTATAGTCACTTATGTAGATAAAGCAGCCAACAACTATGCAATAATTTGTAAAAAAATATTTTGCCATATGTTTAAAAAAACAGCTAGAAAATAGTGATCTTTTTCAGCCATTAAAAGAAACTACTAGTATTGTTATTAAGAAAATAATAGCAAAATATAAACTACTAGGTATATCATCTAACAATTATCTTTTTCCTTATATTTCTTTAGTTCCTAAATTTCATAAAACACCTATTGCTTTTAGAGCAGTAACCTGTGGTCACAACACTTATGCTACTAAAGCAAGTGTATTATTATTAAAGTAAATAAAATTAATCTATAAAAATATAAAATCTGGTGTTTGTGGTATAATTGATAATAGCTTTAGTCTAATTTGAAAACTACAAACATTAGATAACTGTAAAAATGTAGTAACTTATGATTTTAAAGATCTATTTAATAATATCGATATAATTGATTTAAATAGAATAATCATAATGTTAGTACAAAATAATATTCAATACTTAGGCAACGAAATTAAGCTAACTCGTTTCAATAGGCTCCTAGATTTAGTAACTAAACATAATTACATAGTTAATAATAATAGTATATACTTACAGTCCAAAGGTGTACCACAAGGTGGTAATGCTTCAAGTATGCTAGCTAATTTATACTTATATTATTTTGAAATTAATAATATAGAAAATTGCAATTACAATATATTTAGATATATAGATGATATAATAGTAATTAATAAAAGTAATAACCCTATAGACTTAAATTTTTACCCTCCTAATCTGGAACTAATTAAAAGTAGCCATGATAATATTAATGTAAACTTTTTAGATATTAATATTAAATTAAATTCTCACAGCAAATTTACTTTTGACTTATACGACAAAAGATCTGACTATAATTTTAATATTGTTAAATTTCAAAATTATCTAACCTGTTTACATAAATCTGTTTTTAATAACATTATTGTAAATCAGTTAGTTTGTATAAATAGGCTATGTTCTAAAGACAATAGGATTAAGCATATTTTAGACTTGCTAACACGGAATAATTACCCTGAAAGTCTTTCCAAAAACATAATTGGTTGTTTTTGTTTTAATGAATAGTTTGTTCTGTTGCATTAAATATGTTAAACATAACAATAAGATAAAATAGAAAAAATAACTACTAAAAATAAAAATAAAAATAAAAATCATAAGTAAAAATAAAAATAATAATAAAAATAACTCTTAGTAGTAATAATAATAAAAAACTAAATAATTAAGGGTATAATAGTCCTAAAATACGGTAACTTAAGTAAGTCTGTAACTGAGAATCCACTACCTCCATGGTTGCAAGTTTTGTGACATCAGTCATCTTGCGGTTACAAGTTCTTAACTTCCACTCTGTCTAGCGCCAGGCTTGGTGTTCTTTGGTTAAGTACTATTATTCAATCTTTATTCAATTATTAATCAATTATTCTGTTTTTAATGGATTGTACGGTGTCTGAGTGTGTTTATTGTATAGATCATACTCATCGGAAACAATCCATTGGTTTGTAGACAGCATTGACACCGCTGATGAATAAATGCTGTCTAAAACGTCTTTCATACTTTTCTCTTCATGTTATTTGTTCCTGGCTGCAAGTAGCTTTAGAGCTATTACTGGTTTTCTCTTTCATCTTTTTCTTATATATATATATATATATATATATATATATATATATATATATATATATAGAGAGAGAGAGAGAGATAGATAGATACATGTATGCATAACACATACATACATATACATACAAAAGAGGTGAGCAACAATAAGTAATCCTACTTTAATAACCCGCGGTAGTTTTGTTAAAAAAAAACTTGAATTTTTTTTAATTTAAAATTTTTTAAAATTTATTTTTACTTATTTTTTTTTATTTATTTTATTATTATTATTATTATTTTTTTTTTTTGGGGGGGGGTGGGTCTTTTTCTCGCTTATATAAAGCTGAGATTGAGTCCTCACATAAACTCTCAGAGATTATTTTATGTATTGGCCCATTCCCGCAGTGGTATAATTTTTTTTTTCTACAGCAACAATTATATAACTGCGCAAATTCCTTTTTGTTCGAAACATTTTCAGCTTGACAGAAAATTCATTTCTCGAATCTGTCCAAATCATTGGAATTTTTCCTCTGTCAAAGAGACGAAAAACAAGGAAAAAAACAAACAAACCGAACTGATAGGTAGAATATGGTTCTGTTAAAGTTGTACAGTCATCAAAATAGTCTAAAATTTTAATAGGGGTGTTATAAACAATAGAATGATTTTTGACAAAGACCAAAGAGATTCATCTATAGACAATCGGCAATGCCAGTGGTTCTCTTTGAATTTCGTCAAAAATAATCTCAAATCTTTTTAATCGCATATCTACATTAATGCATTCATATCATACTCATATGTGGTCTCTTGACTTTGGAACCTCTGGACAGTTGATTTAATTATTAAAATCATTTTATTGTTTAAAACACCACTATCAAAATTTGAGACATTATTTTGATGAGCGTGCAACTTTAATAGAACCATATTCTAGCTATCAGTGTGTTTTTGACCCTTTTTCTCTTTAACCGGGAAAAAATTCTAATGATGTGTATACTCAAGAATTTAATTTAATTTCCTATATTGTAACATGTTCGAAGCAAAAATTTGGTATTTTATTATAATTTTAATAGGATTCGCGAAATCCACTTTACATATGAACATCAAGCAATTTTAAATTTTTTTATTTATTAGTAAAATACATCTTTTTGTAATACAACCTCCCCCTTGCCCTAAAATGTTCATGAAACCGTGCAGATATGGTATAATCACTTCAAAAGATATATAAAGTTAAAAAGTAATTAAGAAATAGTATTTGACCCTGGCCAGTTATAAGATACGTGGGAGTAACTGGTATGTAACACTGTTCCTCCATTCGAAGTCCAGTTAACATACGTCCAAATCTGAATTAGGAAAGAAGTCCCTTTCATTATGTTGTTTCAAAATTGAAAAGGTCAGGTGGGAATGAAACCCTATCGCCTTTTAATATTTTACAGCAATTCAAAACAGTTATAAACCTTTAAAAAAAATTTTCCGATTCTTAGAGAGAGTTTCTCATGAGTCATCTCTCCTATTCTTTAATAATTCGTTCTACAATTAAAATATATCCCTGATTTACTTTAAAATCTAACCAGTTCTAATGCTTGCTAGTATAACTGTTTTAACCGTCGCCACAATTGAAAAGATAGTTTAAACTTCAGTAAATGTGATGCGATACGTTTCAAAATTATGCTTCGCATCTAATGCGGAGAAGAGAACATACAGGTCATGCAAGTAAAAATAAATTAAATTTAGTCATCGGTAAGTAAAGGAGCAGAATGAATTGAGGTTCTATGTCAAAATCAGTCAAGGGATTGGAAGCAAATTTTAAAACGATTTCAATCTTATAAATTTTATAGATCCCTTATCAGGCCCACATATTGTTTTAAAAATGTGCATTTAATTTTTTTTTCTTTTGTATGAGAGAATTTTGTATATTGTTTCGTATAAGTGCATCTTGTTTTTAATTTTCTACACCTGATGGATCCAGAGTATACATAGATTCTGAAAACGCGTAACGTAATGAACTATTTCCACTGCAGTCTAAGTAATACATTTTTCTCAGTGATATTACGGTTTACTATCGTTTTGTTTTAGATGGGAATCACTGATCTTAAACAGAAATTTGTGGAGGTCGATTTGTTTTTTAATCTCAGATCTACGTTAATGCATTCATATCATACCCATATGTGATCTCTTGACTTTGGAACCTCTGGACAATTAATTGATAAAATTATTATTTTTTTTAATCTCACATCTACATTAATGCATTCATATCATACTCATATGTGGTCTGCTGACTTTGGAAGCTCTGGACAGTTGATTTAATTATTAATTTTTTTTAAATCTCAGATCTACATTAATGCATTCATATGTGGTCTCTTGACATTGGAACCTCTGGACAATTGATCTAATTATTAAAATCCCCAATATGTGATACAGTTATTCACATTAATCTCATAACGATGATAGCATGAATTCCTAGTTCAAATTCACTATACGTCTTTAATTATATTTCAGAGTGCTCACGACTGATAAAACTTTTCACTTTGTTTTTTATATAACGTAGTTACTGACCAAGCAACTAGGTTTTATAGGAAACAAAGCATTACCATCAAGCATCATTGTTTGCCGGACAAAGCTTGAAGTCGACGTTTAGAAGCTGAACAAAATATTAGGTTATCAGAAAAGTACGACATCCGAATATAGCTCTAACAGTAATTATGGTTAATTCTAAGCAATTCCCCGATTCTCCTATTACTCAAGCACCTGTTTCAGAAAAAAAGAGAAATTACCATTTTTTGGTGATAAAATTAGTAAACGCAATATCTAAGATCTAAATATTATAAATAATTATACCTCATTAACATTAGAATTTCCTTTTTTGCACGCTTCAAATCACTTTTAATCTGGTATTAGGATTCACTTATCAAAGGTAGCTCATTTTGTTCAGTAGAGGGTAATTACCTAGCCTATAAATAATATTTCAAGCGCGATTGCCGTATAAAAAAATAAAAATAAGATACCTTTCATAGATTTAAGGTTAATAAGTTTCAGTCAGCTAGCTTTTCCCGGTGATTACTGATCCTGAAAATTATATTTTTTAATTACCATTAAAATGAAAAATTTGAATAGTTTTCTTATGTAAATATTTTAAAATTTTAGCTTCGTCATTATGCGACATTTTATCGCTGTCGAAAAGTATGATGGATGATTGTAATTGTTACAGTAACCATACGACTAACAATATTTCCTAGTTGTTAACTCTGGCTTAGGTAAATAACTTTTTAGTTAACTCTGGTTTTAGGACGAAAAGAACTAAAATTTTACGAGGCTGATATAAAAGGATCATGGCAAATTTTAATGGCGTAAGGGTTAGACGATTTATATGATAAATCAGGAGGATTTAGAGAAGAATACCAGCGATCTGCCAGATTTGTTTTCGAAGTGTGAGATAAGAATGTTTGATCTAATCTTCATATTTATGGAGTTCGTATTAATTAAACTTTTTTACATGTAAAATATGAGGAAAAATACTTTTTAATTAATGGAAAGTCTTGCGGAGCAACAAATTTTCCGTTGGATGATACCCTGAAAAGTCGTTGCCAAAAGATTTTTTCTAAATATTTTCTCTGGATGAATTTAAAAAAAAAAATTCTTCATATTTTGTCCCCTTTTGTTATATACAAGCGATACATATCAAATTTTGCCAAATAATTTGAAAAAAAGAAAATAAGTTATGTTGTGTGAAGCAAATTACATCATTACGAGATAAAACTGTTACTTCGTGTTGACATAAAAACACCTCAATAAAGAAGGTTTTTGGCCTTTCGGTACCACGAATGAAGTGATTTATTGACTGAGTGAAAATAAATATTTCAGAAAATACATTGTTGGAATACGCTAACTTCGTTTTTATATAATTTTAACCCCTGAAATATTATACATAGTGTTTTTTCAAAGATTTTTACCTTAAGATATACGAGTGGTATTGTTTAAAAAATTTCTTACCTCCAAGTAAAAAGTATTTTTCATGGCTTTTTGATAATTAAATTTATATAGGTTCAGGTGGGGTATTTATAAATTCGGGGTGATTGTAAAGAGAAGGGAAATTTCTGCTTTGAGGCAGGGAATATTGGTTACATTATCTTTACATAATCTCTTTGACATCCTTCAATAACCGCAGAGTGTTTTTGGAATTCTAGTTGGAGGTTATTTGTTAATATTTGCGAATGAAGTGTTAAAACACAATATGAATCAATATCTGTGTAAACTGATTTAAACAATACCTCCTGTGTAAACAATACCTCCATTTTTGTATTTGGATTTTGTTTAAAAGATACAGAAAACACTTGTTTACAATTACCCCTACGTTGTCGGGGTAGCTGTAAATTGTATTTTAAAGCTCTTTAATATTGATATTTTATCAAATTTTTGTATGGAAAATAATAGGAAAGGTTAAAATAACTGTTATTGATAGTTATTCTAATTTTAAACCCAAATCATATTTTTTTATAAGTTAAATATTTCGATCATTCCCATACTGTTTGAAATTACCCTACCTCAGCCTAAGGTGTTATATATATCTCTCTTTATCCACAGAATTACATGTAAGGATTTTTTATAAGGCAATTTATCCTTACTTTGTTACCAGATACTATATGTAGCTTTACTTGACGCCTTTAAAAGCGTTTTCTTCGTAATACCAATCTTGTGTAGGAAGAGACAACTTAACCTAGTACTTCTGTTGGAAAATAAATTATATTCTTATGAACAAGATTAATATCTAAAGGGATACGATAAAAGAAAAAACATATTAAGACTTTGTTCTTCATTGAAAACTCAACTAAAGCATTTTTATTTACGCTTTCAGTTAATCAGACTGATTGGTTTTAGATTTAAATAATGAAAATAAAATAGAAAAAATATTGAAATTAACTGACAAATTTTTTTTTAATCTCTCCAGTGGTGTATGCGATCTCTATACATCCCTGTTTCATTAAAATTTCAGTCTGGACTCCATGTGAACAAATATACGGAATAGAGAGTAATATATTAAAATGCATGCAAAAGGTCATTTGAGCTTAATTTGTGTGTAAAACACGTCTTTATCGCAATGTTCAAAAAAATTCCAGGATTAGTACATTCCCAAATAGGAGAGCATGATGGGATAATTTTGTGAAATAATATATTTTTCACTGAATTATTTGAACTTTCATGAAGCATTTTAAAAAAAATCGAATTCCGCATCCGAAAACCATTGGGGGCCAAAAACGATTATATGTACAGAAAAAATTAATGTATTTTGAGTATTCTGCACTCTCTATTAATCTCTTTTAGAATAACGTTAACATAAATTTTTATTTCGTTTTCGCTTACAATAATTGCTAAGTTTTCCATCATGGAATTTTCCCCTTAACTGTAAATTTCACTGGCACAGCAAGTAAAGTAGCATGCCCTATAGTAAAAATCGATCAAATATTTGGCTTTTTTTTTCTCCTCCATTTATTTGGATGATTTTCCCTTACCAGAATAGGCTTATCTGCATGATCACATCTTTCGGAAACATTCAGTGTCGGCACTAATGAATCAGAAATATTGTTAAAAGTAACTTTTTCGGGCTTTCTCCCTACTATGGGATTTAGACTCAACTTTTCAAAATTTTTCTCCTTCCATAGAGAAAGCAGCTGGTGCATGTATTTATAGCTGGTGAATGTATAATGTTACCAGTTTTAGATATATTGATGATCTTATAATTTTTAACTGCAACGATTTGGAATTTCTTAATCAAATCTACCCAAAGGAACTAACTTTAAACCGGACTAACGATAATAATCTTTGTGCGACTTATCTGGATTTAAAAATTAAAATTCAAAATAGAGAAATTAAAATAGGGATATATGATAAAAGGTTAGATTTTAACTTCGAGGTTATTACGTTTACAAATTTCCATAGCAACTTAAACTATAAAATTTATTATAATATTTTTTACTCACAACTTTACAGAATAAAAAACATATGTAACAACGCTGAGGATTTTTTGGAGGCATGTAGCATTTTCGAGGAAAACTTAAGAAAGAACGATTTCCCTAAAAATTTCGGCAATTTAAAAGTTTAAAAAAATGGCATTTAGACTCAGGAATTTTTAAAGATGTTTAGTATAGTATGTGTGTTTTCATTTGGTTAGGCTGCAATGGGGGGTGGCGCTATAGTAATGTTACAATGACGTAATTTTTAGGATAGAATTGGCTGCTATTTCGCCATAACCGTCACTTACGGAATTGGGGTATGTACGCGTCTTTTATTTTGCATTAGGATTTTGTGTGCTTGCATGTAAGGTGCGTTGAGCCCATACTGTAAGTTGTGTTTGTCTTTTCATTTTCTTTTTGACTTATTGCTTCATTGGGGGACTCGGGGCCTTGGGATGTCTTTTGGGCTTACCTGCATCCTATTCAGAAAGTTCCCCTTGAGGTAACTGACATGGTTAGGCTCCCTGACGAAGAGACATGTCGGTTACTTCTGTTGTTTTATGGTTCAGTTCCGGCACTTATACAGAATCTTGCCGTTGGTGCGTGGATGCCCAGAGTGCTTGATTTCTGTTTGTTTCTTGTCTATATTTGTATTATTTTTATCTATCTCTGTTGGATTATTTATTTGTTTTTTTCATTATGGGGATATGAAGCTTCTGCGCTATCCTCTATTGAAAATGTTTTCTTTGCAGGATATGTTTTATGTTAAAGTGATTTAGCAGTCTATGCTTGATTTTTATTTTTTGTTTATTTCTATGGTTTATTTTTTACAGCTGGTGCATGTGTCGTTCTAAGGTTATATTTGCATTGATCTCTATTTTTATCAGCTTTTAATTACGCACTTTTGTTGTCTTCGTTGTAGTTTAATGCTAAGATTTTTTTCCTTATATATATATATATATATATATATATATATGTGTGTGTGTGTGTGTGTGTGTACGTGTACGTGTGTACATATACATGAGTAGAAAGGAAATACAACGGGAAAATAATATTGTATATACGTAACAAAGCGAGTCCTAAAGATTTCAATATTGTCTTTTAACTACGTAATACAAGAAATTCAGTCGAAAATTTCAATTTTAAGACTGAATGTATGTGAAACTCTCTGCTACGCATTGAAGACATTTTTTGACTTGAAAATTTCAAAGTGGCCGCCATAATCACAGATATAGCAAAAATGAGAGAAGCTTTCACACCGGAAAATTAACCTGTATTGACGACATCTCAGTTAATGAAATGAAGTGCTTATTTCAATTACACTCCATTTCACGGCTGCTAATCTTAAGAGAATTCCAGTTATACGAAAGTTTTTAACGAAGCAACTTTATTAAATTAAATTAGCCAAGGAAGAATGAGAAATACCAGTCTTAAGGCCAAAATTGCTCAAAATTGTGTTCCTAATAAATTTAGGGTCTATTTTACACTTGTCATGTACAGGATAACCATAGTGCTTGATTTATGTATCCTTTTCTCTTTATACTCTTTTGGTATCTTAATTCATCCAGTACTACCTTCGAATTCATATAAATTAGGAATTAAATGTTACTCACAGGGATACTTTTAGAGAATAAATAAGATTACGTTTTCCTCTGTCAAGCAAAGAATCATCCGATGTTAGTGTCAGATGGGACGAACTGCCTCTCTTTAATCGAGGCGTAACAATAAATTCTCCGAAAATAGCCGCAGAATTTTTGCCTTATATTGTGGACTGGAGAAACTTTATCGTCTCTGTTTCAGTACGATTTGAAACCCCATATTTTTAATTACGATCAGGGAATTTTGTATGATTAAAATATCAAGCATAATATTTTCCTACATCTTCAAAATGTTTGCTGATTTTTTTTTAATTATTATTATTGCGACTCTGAGTGTTTAGCAATGGAATAAAATTGTAAGCATAGATACATCTTGAATTAAAAAGAACTTTTTAGAGGCTCTCCAAACTATTAACTTTAGGACGACTAAAATCCTCAGACCTCACCTCACCCCATTTTTCTTATATAGTCAAAAAACTGACTGGCTGGCCCTGGAAGTGAATGCAAGACCTGTGTTGCCTGCCGGATAAACATGCGGATTATTCCACGGTGAAGCCATCTCGAGACTGCCTAAAATTATTCTCACAAGGCGTAATGTTGTTAAGTTTAGAATTTTGTTGAACAAAAACCACAATTTTCTTCGGTGTTTTACTTTAAGAGCCAAAAAACGACTTTATTTTGCAAAAGGAAAAAAAATATCAATTGTTTTTTAATTTTGCTAGTGAAAAAAAGATGGAATCCTTCAATTATGTCGCTGAACAACCGATTAAAGTATGCCAGATTAAAGTTATGTTAACCGATTAAAGTTATGTTTTGAGCACCATTCGTGTATCCCAAAAGAAAGCGGCAGGAAATAAAACAAATACTCCGAAAATATGCCAACGTCGACTGGGAACAAAAAACGTAACACACTCTTTCCTGAAAAGAAAACGAAAAATTTACGTAAATTTTGTTATTATTCTGGTTAAAGCTTTAACTAGAATAATAACAAAATTAAATATACTTAAATCACTCTGTTTGGTCCATGTAAATCAATGGTTCCCAACCGGTAGTCCGCGAGAGCCTCAGGAGTGGTCCGGCACCACATTTAAAAAAGTTGCCAAATAAATGGGGGATTTTGAAAGCCGTGGTCATTTACCTAGATGGGCCGAATATATCCGATGACTATCAGGTGTTGAATTAAAATTTCTGAAGAGTTTAACATAATTGTTTTATTATTAGAATAGGATGCAAAATAATTTTCATACCCATGGGAGCCCCCCCCCCCCCATCTCAAGTTGGTGGAGGTGGGGGTCCGCCAAGGGTTCAATTTCTGGCTTAGTGGTCCGCAGACTTCTACGGGTGGGGAACCACTGATTTAAGCGTTTCAGTTTTTACGGAATTCCAAGCCCAGTCTGGATTATCATTGTTTTCTTATTTTTTAAAAAATTATTATTTATGCATAACCCCGTTAGTGATTATCACAGATACATACGTTGACTGAATATAATAAATAAATATATAACAAACTTAACAACATCATATAATTCGTTTGTTCTTGAAAATGTTGTGCGTTCTTTTGACTTACCATACAACTAATTAACTCAGAGGAAAACAAGCTCAGGTCGAATAAAATACGAAATAAAACAGTCAAAGTATTTATTATCTTAATTTAAAGGAAAAGCGTTGGAGAGATAGAGTGGTATCGATGACCGAAATTTCCAATAATTATAAAAATCTATGAGAGAAAAGGTACTTCCAGTGTTATTTTTTTATATAAAATTACTGTCCATCAAACCCCCCACCCCTCCTAAAAAAAGCGAATTTCAGTTGCTAGTTACACCATTGCTCCAGTAATTGAGACATTTGAGAAGGAGCGTGTACGTTTGTAAACGATTAGTGATCAAAAGACGCGGAACCTAATATTCCCTCCCCCCTAAATTTTTTTCGTAAGAGTTCGTAACCATGCATTTTTAATACTCTGTATTAAAGAGTATAATTATTGTATTTTAACTAATTTCCATGACAAATAAGAATGTTGGGTTGAGAGGGAAAGAAAACCGTTGAATTTCTCCCTTTTGCGCTTTCATTCGGCACCAGACTGCACGCGATACGTTTCGCATTTTTATGCGCCTTCTCTTGCGCAACATGTCCAGAATTCCAGCGGTGGATCTATTTATAATGCCATTCGGTGTGAACCTCACATGTTGCATCTGCAAATCATTAAATTTAAAATTTATGCTAATTGCTCCGCCGTAACACTTTTGCGAACATGCATCATCTCCGTCATTTAACACGCACACACATACACAACAAACAACAACAACAACAAAACAAAACAAAAACGAGTGTCATATGGACAAGGCTTCTATTAAATCCCATCTGGACAGCGAACACATCCGGATTTTAAATTACCAAACAATTTTTATTCTTCCTACTTCATCGTCTGGGAAACGTCCGCTTCATTAGCATTTTTCAGGGCATAGACGGCGCTGCGAGCGTTTCCTCTCCCGTGTCCCCATAGCTCCCTCAGACCTACAGCTATGATTTCAGCATTTTAATTTTTTGGCAGCGCTGTCCACTGATACGGTCATGTGCGATAATCTGCATCATAATCTAGCGCCTTTACTTCCTTTTTTTTTGTTGTTTGTTCCCGTGACAAATAAAAGCAAAATCGTTACGCGCGGAACGCACGTAGCTCTGGCTCAGATTGATTGGTCTACCCCACCTTATCAGGGGCGCGGGGAGGGATGGATTAGGGACTGCATCACAATTCGGCATTCCGATCTGTCTCGCTTGAATTCCGGAGCGAGGGCGTTTCGGCGGCTCATTAGAATGCGAATTATGTGAGAATGGGAGGCGGTGCTTGCACGGTGCTCCGCCTATCAATTTAGGTCACCCCTGGAATGAAATATTTGTCTGAGCGAGTTTCAAGGTTCATCAGGGCATGCTCCAGGGTCTGATAATGAGGGGTGGGATTGTTAGCAGACGGCATTAGTCACATGTGGGCTCTCACGAAAAAAGAATGTTGTCGTAGGAGAGAAAGAGAGAGAGAAAGCTCCTCGAATTTTAATGACTTTAGTAATTGAATTTCAGTGGAAGAACTTTTCAGCGCTCCATTTTAATCGCTCTCCGCTTAACGTACTTTTCGCGAGGGCTTAACGCTCTCTCATGCTGAATTTTAAATGAAAGGGAATAATGAATCATCCCCGTATAATAGAAATATTTTATCAGTCATATACACGCCGATGGTTGCATTGACAACACACATTGTTTCCCGTGCTGAACTCCCTCATTACCGTGGAAATACAATAGGGTTTGTTCAATACCCCAGTCAGGATAGTCACTTCCTTAACAGCGACTTCCGAAAACAGTTACATGCGCTTCACTGAACAATTCCCAATTAAAATTAAGCCACGGGCTTGGGGACACCCCTGAGTATTCTCTTATATAAGTCCGGGATAATGGGGCGGAATTTGCCTCTAATTTCGGCTATTATGGCTCTGCGACATTGACTTTTCGATCAGGGAATGCTCCCTTTCCTGATGCACGGAAACAAAAGACTTCCGAAAATGCCTGCAAACAATATGCCTGTGGTTCTCAATCTGTAACTCTAGATATACGTGAAAGGGTGGTACGTTTAGGCCTCACTGACCATTGGTAAACCAAATATAAATGTTTCGCTTTGATTATTTGAAAAAATCTTACGAAATTGTTATTTTTCTCTGGAAGACACACTCGGTTATAGAATCGAACATAAGTAAATTATGGGAAATTTATAGACGATGTTTTCAGTTGGAAACTTAACTGAAATTTTTTACTTATTATAAATACGGTAAAATATTGAGTATAATATGCACTTTATTTCACATTTTAGTCCGCAAAAATGAGGATGTGTATTATACTCGTGTACAAAAAGACGTAGTTTTAAACATTGAATAAAAGACAAACAATAGATGAGATGCATTCTAGTGAAAGTGATTAAGACTGATAATATGACAGTATTGTTTGTTTTGAATTAAAAATTTAAGTTTCTTTTCTACCGAATTTGACGTTTTCGTTTATTTTTATTACAAATTTTATTTATGTTAATAAATATTTGTGAAATTTTAAAATAAAATACTGAAAAGTTATGGGTGCGAATTATAGTCGAATTTTAATTTTTTCCGAAAATTTCGCTCAAAATCAAGCATGCGTATTGTACACGTGTGCGTATTATAGTCAAGATCTTACAGTAAGCATTTTTTATACACCCAAATAGAAAAATATATTATGAGGAAAATATAATTGCCAGAAAGAAATTGTTTTTCGTAACATGCGAATTAATAAGCAGGTAAATGCAGCTCAAAATTCTGAAGAAAATTTCGAACTTCGTTAAAATGGACGCTCGCTATATGCAGACCACTGTACTCTATTGTAGTATTATATACAGTTTCAAAGATTTAAAAAGCGGTCATAAGTCTCTTTAAAAAAAAGAAAAGAAAATTACGCCGAAGGTCTGAAGCTATGATAAACCTACAGGCCCCCAGTTTGGTGCTACAGTCACATGAACTCACTTATACGCGGTCTTGTGTACACAATGAATAGTAACTTTAGTTAATTCTAAACCACTCAACATAAAGAAAAAGTTGCACCTCAAATTGTGAGTTCAACTCTCTCAATTACTGCGGGGTGCATGTTCTAGATTTTCATAGTATTAGCGTAAATGGGGGGGGGGAGTAAGTCACATTTAATGATAGATAATATTCTGGAAACTAGTTTCATGGAGAATTAATACCTCCTCCGATCTCACAATATTCAGTGGTAGACCGCAATAGCATTTTATTGCTCTACATATAGATCCATTCCAAGATGAGACCTTTCGGTCCATGAACGTTTCAATTTATTTATTTTTTGCGTACAGAAAAAAGTACCAGTTGAGTCTCTATTTGACCAACTCTCATAGAGTTACGTGTGAAAGACTTCGTTATAAAGACAATTTGATAAATAGAAATGAGCAAAATTAGTAAAAACTTCTAAAAAATGAAAAAAGGATACAAAAACTCATCTGAAAGGCTATTCATATAGTATACAGTGAAGCACGAACTGTTCATATATATTCATTGTGCGTTCGTTGAGAGAGCTACGTTTATATTTCGCCGCACGAAAGCTAATTCGTCCCATTGTGAGCAGGAAAAAATGAGTTTTTAACCAACGAGGGAAAATTTATTAAAGAAAAATCAAATATTAAGTTAGAAACTTTACCCAATAAAATGTATTAAATGCATTTCATGAAATTATCCAAGAAAATAAAAAAAGAATTAGTACACATAAATTAGAAGTTATTTACAAAAAATTACATCAAGGAAACAGAAACTTAGTTAAAGCCATTGTGTGATATAGCTACTTCTAAAAATTTATGTTTCATATGCTTTTCATTACATATACAATCTCAAACTGGAAAAAAAACTCCCTCCATTATGCTCCGTGCATGTCTCTGATAAATGGCGTTTTAGTTGAAAAAATAAAATAAAATAAATTCAGATTGGCATTTAAAGATCGAATGATTCTATTTGTTACACTTCCTTGAAACTGTTATCTCCCACGAACATTTATCTGTAAATAAATATTATATATATATATATATATATATATATATATATATATATATATATATATATATATATACATATCACGCAAAATTCTGCCCTGATAAATTAAAAGGCCCTTACTCCAACTTTTTCTAAATGCTTTTTTGTAGCGTTCTTGAATCGGTCCTTTTTATGACATTGGAAAGCTCTAAATCCAATTCAGTGATGAGCTATATTGAAATTTTCGAGGCCGTATATCGGCTTTTCGAGACCGTGTATTACAACAGCAAACTTTAAAATAAAAAGCCCTAAATCCATTTTTTCTAAAAAAATTAAAAATTAATTATATTAACATTAACACAAAGTTGTGTACATTAAAACAACAACTTTTACGCATCAAAAGCCTTTTAAAGTATCAAAACATTGATGCAGGTGAAGAAATTGGTTTTCCTCATTTCCTGTAAAATTTTGATCTTCGGAGATAGGGCTTTCTATGTTATGGGGGTAAAATTGTAAGAAGGCAGTTAAACGGAAGTCCGTTTCCTGTATACGAAAGGTTTAAATTTTAAAACATCTGAATCTGCACTGGTCATTATACGTTATATATAATACATAACACAATACGTTCGTTTCTTATCTCGAATGAGCGGCAAAATCCGAAACACATATTTAAAAATGTTAATCAGCTTAGAAGGAGACATTCAGAATAGCTAAAAAGATTGGACGGATGTTTTCATGAATTTCAAAACTGGCGAGAATCTTGACATCTGCATCAGAAGTTTACTGCAGTGAACTTGCTGAATCTAGGATGACAAACAACGTTATCCCCAAAGGAGATCGCTACCTCATTTCCATGACTTTTAAAAAGGTAAATTGCACAAATAAGTTCGAGCTCTACTTTTATCATGTTCTGTTAAGTATTCCAATCTATTACGGTTTTCTAAAGCGCATTATTTACACGGCCGACTATAAAGTAAATTTATATAGTGAACGTATATCTTTGAACATCGCCGGATCTATGTATACGCATAAATGCATGGCATTTATATAACACATATAAAAAAATTTTTATTTTATAAAGCGATAGGTGCAACTTACAGATTTTTGCTATCGAAATTTCCTTTTGAAGGTAAGGTTTGTTCTTTAAAGTAATGAAAATTGTACTTTTTTACCTAAGCTCATTGTCATTTACATGTTTGAATTTCTTTTAACTGTATTTCAAAGGTCTTAAAAATAAAGGTTTAAGATTTTCTGAATCTAATCATAACATATTTTCTATGCGTAAGAAACACTAAATCATTTATAAATTGTTATATACGCCAGTATTCTACAGAAACGTCAGTATACTTCTATAGAAAATAACGGTTGAAATTTTTCTCGTTATTAAAGTCTTCGTTATTAAATAAGAAATGAAAAAATATCTAAAAGGATCTGTGTAAATAAATTCGAGTTTCTAACGATAAGAAATAACCTAACAAAAGAAGAAAAAAAAATTGTGCAGATAGAATAAGATTCTCAAATTACGAAATTTTTATAAAAATTCCTTAAAAAAGTAAGATTTGAGCATTAAAACTATAAGGAGAGAGTATTCTTAATTAAATATGCTACCAGTAGAAAACATAATATGTTTTCTACTATATAGAGGAGAAAACGTATATTGTACGTCGGTTAGCATTTGTAAAATATTACACTCTATTTCAGCAACAGAGAATGTTTTGATCAATCGTAAATACGAAGGAAAAAGACTTGCGTATTTTTGATGTCCTTTATAGGTCTGAGATAGTACAGAAATTTTCTGTTCAAGAATACTCAGCAAGTTTTCTTTCAAGCGACTGCTCTTTATTTTGTATCCTATATAGTCTATAAATTAAAACGAAGTATCGTGATGTAGCATTTTTATTTAAACTACATGACATCATAAAAAGCATAATGTCATATAGTATAAATAAAACCTCACTCTCTTAATTTATATACCTTTCTTGATGTAAAGACTGTCTCAAGATGGTCAACTACTGATCTAAACCAATGATTCTATGAAATATGAAAATACAGATGTTTACAGATATCAAATTATTATTTACACATAACATTCAAAGACTTGATACCAAAAGACAGTTGCGACAGGTTCTTTTCAAGAAACGTATTTTATAATCAGTCTCATTTTTAATAATGATTCAGAACTATACGTTTCCCGGCGATTAGCCATTAACGACTCATTTTTAATAAATAACTCATTTTTAATAAATAAAATTCAGTGACAGAAGAAAGCTTTTGATAACAATAGTTTCAATATAAGTGAACTGAACGAGAGATTAAGAAAATGTAACATGCGAATCATAGAATGATAAAAATCAGAGACGGAAGAATTTAATTTAATCCTAACTGTTAGAAAATTTCCAAGAGTCAAATACTTAAAATATCAAATAAAGTTCTTTGTAGGTTCAAACTGCATATTAGGGTAGAATTTTAGAAATATCATATATTTCAACAATAATGATAATAACTGCTTCATAAAAAAGAACAACAACTAAAGGATGTATGTTATCGTATGTTCAAAAACTAACAAGAGCATAAATATTACAACAAAATATTAGTCCTCATACTTACCGCGTGTAACTATAATCCAATTAAACAGTTTTAAAAAGCTATAAAAATTGAATATTGTGTTTATCTAATACAATATTAAATTCGTGTAGTTGGGTTTTTTTCTCCCGTTTAAACTGTATTTTACATTTAAATTGTATTTCAATAAACGGTTGTGTTTAGATATTGTAGCTCATAGTATTGCCATCTTGTATTGATATCATATATAAATTTAAATACTTTATTTGGACAGTTTAAATATTCATACCATTTTGTCTTGAATTAAACATTCAAAAATAATTAATTTTATTACAGTTCTTACAAGACTAGTTGGACTCAGTTAGAATTTTAAATAATAATTTAAGCAAACAAGAGTTAAAATTGTTCGAAAAAGCTCCCACAAATCTCTGCGTTTTATATATGACCCGATCTGACAGATTTATTTATATTAATCTCAATTCTATAAATGCTTCCGAAGCAGTTGTCACGATCATACAGAATAAATAGTACCCTCAGGAACATCTATTATTACAGTAATGTACATAGTAATTAACTATTAATTTTCCAACGCGTCGTTGATTATCTGAATTTCTATCGGTCCTCAGAGATGTTAAGTAAAATTAACAAATTTACTTCAAATCCTCTTATACTACATTACACCGTGTTGTATAAAACGTGAATGTTATCTTACGAAAGTTTACAATTAATAATACATCCGAAAACAATAAATATTTCATAGAAACATTTTATTTTTGTTTCATTAGATTAAGTTGATTTCATCACCGTTATATGGTTGTTAAATACGGTGCGTGAGCTTATGTAAAAAAAAGTAAATTTTTTATTACTTTAAATAACAAGTTTTACTTTTAAAATGAAATTTTGATAGCAGAGAGCTTAAGTTGCAACGTCGCTTCATAAATTAACTATCTTTTACGTGGTTCAGTCCGATTTATGTTTACATTAGGTTAGAATTTCATAATGCATTTTGTTTTTATCTTATCAGTTTTGATTTAGCTGATGATTTCAAAAATCTCAGAACTGTGTGGCATTATGGCAGATGTTGATATGTCCTTTTTTCATGTTTTCGTCAAATTAAAAAAAGTAACTTTTGTTGTGAAATATAAAATCGCTTAATTAAGTTTTTCAATCCAAATATTCTTTAGTTAATACTCATATTCAACATCAAGAATATGGCTGGTCTTCAAGGAAAATTTTCAATTAGGGACTAAAATATTCAATTAGGGACCAAGTATTACCTCTTTTATACATAACAGCATTTGCCAATGCGAATAACTTTGTATTATTTCATAATTATCCTATCAGCTTTTTCCACATTAAAGAATCAATTTTAAGTGTGACATATCAACTTAATACATAAAATTGAATTTTTCGGACATAACAACATCTGCCATAACGCCACAGAATTACACTAGAGTTTTTACTTTGGGTTGAAACTGCATTATATTACTACCCATGGGCGGTACAGCTTATGTGAAGGTCTTTGCAAGAAAAGTGCATCGTATACAGCTTATGGTAGGAAAATAGTGAAAAAAGTAGTTACACCCTGCAAATGTAAGAACTGACGATAATTAACTAACGTTTAGCAAATTCGAACCCCGCAGTCTAAAATACCAACCTTAATACTTTTGAGCTGTGACAAGTGTTATGTATGGGACCAGTCGCATTGTATATGATTTTGTATATCAAAGCTATATCTCTATATCCTGAATATATTTTACGTATAATTTAATTTTGGAGTTATAATTGTATATATTTTTTAAAACTCAAATATACAATATAATTCTTCCATTTACATTCATTGTTCTAAAAGATGTTCTGAAATCTTTGTGACAGCTGAAAAGTGTATATTCTAAGTATAAGTCAAACAGCACAGGTTTTTACAGTATGATTATCTTGAAGAACGCGAAGTTTCCTCAAGAATTGCAGAAATCTTCATTATATTTCAATAATTTATTCTGTATAAATTCCGCAGAACTCCCCAAACATGAAATTACTTTTTTGGGACTACAAAAGCATAGCTTACCACCCCGCACGATTCGAAGATTTATGAATTATTTACTTCATGAGTTCAGTGTGAATGTTAAATATTTTTTACTTTTCACGCGGGAAATTTTTTCCGTCATTCACCTACTATTAAAGTCCTCAGTTCCTGATTTCATTGAAAATTTTACTTAGCATACAGGTGGTTATCAAAATAATGGAAACACTAAGAAACATCATGAAAATACTGGACATAATCACCTTTGTCGTGTAGTACCACCTGATTCACCTTAGAATTGGATTATACAAGTCATGAATAATGGTTGAGAATATATTATACCATTCTTCAGGGAAAAATTATGAAAGTTCCTGTAGAGATGCTGTGGTGGATATCGATACCTAGTTCTATCCGGTTATACAGATCCCAGTGGTTAGATGATATATTATAGTCGAGGGGGGGGATTGTACAGGACAAGATAAGATATTTGACTTCTTTTTCATGGTCTTCAAACCAACACTTGATAGATTTAGCTGTATGTATAGGGGGATTATCATACCGGAGAATGCCATCTCCTGCGAGAAACAATGTTTGCACCATAGGATAGACTAGTGAGCTAAAATTTGGACATAGTCCTTCTCATTCAATCTCCCTTTTAGGGTTGCAATAAGGCCTGAAGAAAACCACGAGATGCCATCCCAAACCCTGATAGATCTACCTCCATGATTGACAGTTGAGATGAGACAGCCAGAATCTTACGCTTGTGTAGGTGTTCTCCAGACATACGCACGTTCTGTTGCGAGGAACAATGTGAAAAATGATTCGTCAGACCAAATGTCGTTTTTCGACATATTACTCGACCAGGATTTGCGCTCGTGGCAACATTGTGGACGATATTTTGTATTGGTATCTATTACGAGTGGTTCGGGAATAGCTACTTTTCCGTAAATGTTTTGCTTTTGAAGTTCCCTTCTACCTCTGATGGTTGATACCGGAACATGCAGATGCAGATTGAACTCTTCGGTCATTTTAGTTGCAGTTGTTTTCTTTCTTCATGTCACAATCCGCTTCAATACCTCGTCCGTCTCTTTCACTCAGCTCTCCCTTTCATCCACTATTCTGTTTGGCAAAGGATGTTTTTCCGTGCTCTCTGTATGCTATCATGACTTCCGATACCATAGCTCGAAAAGCACCGATTAGCCTGGGGGTTGCAGTAACAGATACTCCAATTTAAACGCACTGCAACAATTTGTCGTTTTCACAAGGTCTGCAAGGTTTGACATTTTACGCTGTTCCCCCCAAAAGCACGATGCCCTTAGCTCAGAGGTCCCCAAACTTGTTTGTCCCGTACACCCCCTGCCGATTTTTTCTGTTTTGGGTAGATCCCCTGCTATCCTAATACTGATTTTTTACAAATTCATCAACTTTAAAAGTGCTTTTGAAGCTGACACAGAGCTACTCACTTTGAGAAGGTTTACTTTAGAGTGAAAAAAAATTTAAATTAAAAAAAAAATCTGTTAAGTTTTATAGTTATACATTTATTAATTAAAACGACACAAAATGCAAATCTAGTAGCATTTTTACATATAATAAATACACAACTAAATCAATGCTTTTAATAGGAGGGATGAGCCTGATGGTTTGATAGCAAAATTTCAATATTTGGCTTCAATTTAGTCAGGTTTAACCTTAAATGTCCTCGGCGAGTGATTTCCAATCTGTTTCTTTTTTTTTTCGTAAGGATATTGACAACCACGCTGAAACCTCTTTCCACGAGGTATGAAGATGGAAAAGCTATCAAAAACTTTCTGTCGATAGTCCATAATGCAGGATATGTAACAGGTATGTTTCTCTGAAGCCACAATTGTTGACATCCCTTTCTAAACTGCACCTTAAGTTCTTCGTTGGTGATTATACCGATCAGTTTTTCTTGTAACATGACATCCGTTTTTTCAATGTCACCGTATGGATTGATAATCCACTGTAGTATTTCCATAGTCAATACATCTTCAAACCTAATTTCAAAGCCTGTGTGAAGGACATTTAAATGTTGAACGTAGGCTGAAAGGTTATCCTGGCAGTTTGTCTGGGCCAAATTGAGAAACTAGCAAGTTCAGTATAACGGCTACCTGTTGGCACTCGCTGTAACCGTTCCAGTCCATGATCTCGCAACACAAGTTACGCGTACTGAGACAGAAAAGTGAATAGATTTCTTACAGAATTTTTGGAAATATGCATATAATTAAGAAATGTATCTATCTATTATAAGAAAGTACTCGTATTACGTAAATACCTCCATAGGTACTATCTGTGTTAGGCGGATTATTACATTTACGGGATGCCAAAATTTTGGTGACGGCCTGTCTAACTCGTGGACCCCCATTTACATCTCATGCACCCCCAATTTTCTTTTTCACTGGCATGGACCCCTTGCAGGTCTATGTCGACCCCCAGGGGTCGATATAGACCACTTTGGGAATGACTGCCTTAGCTTCATTACTGCTACCTGACAGTAGAATAATACATAACTATATTATATAAAAAATATCGGTGGCCAGACTTGCTTTTAAGGAAAACGAAGCACATTCATAAGCACCACTAATATTGATGGGTGTTTCCATTATTTTGATAACCACCTGTAAGTAAAGAAAAAAGTAAGTTAGGTTGCTTTACTTTTACTCATATATATTTTTAATAACCACAGAGTTCCAAATTATACCATTGTTTTTTTAGGAAAACTTTTGATTCTAAAATTTAAATTAAATCCAACTTGTCATTTGCAACATTCTGGCGGTCAAATATACTCTATATCTTTAAGACGACATGGATTATGTCATTACAAAGATTGAGATATATAAAACACTGCAGAGATGCTTCTGTGGTAACTTAATAATAAGTGATTACATAACTAATAGAATAAATAATAATATAAGGGAGCAAGAGTTAAAATTGTTTGATAAAGCTCACACAAATCTCTGCGTTTTATATATGACCCTATCTGACAGATTTATTTATCTTAATTGTATAAATGCTTTCGAAGCAGCTGTTACGGTCATTCAGAATAAATAGTTCCCCCAGGAACATCTATTATTACAGTAATGTACATAGTAATTAACTATTAATTTTCCAACGCGTCGTTAATTATCTGAATTTCGAACGGTCCTCAGAGATGCTAAATAAAATTATAAAATTTACATCAGATCTTCTTATACTATATTACTCCGTGTTGGTATTGGGAATTACATAACTATTAGAGAGTTAATCAACTTATATGTGACTAGCTGAAAACCTGCACTTTGCTACGGAGTACATTCAAATTAAATACAACGGTCAATGTATGCAATTAATGCCAAATATATATATATATATATATATATATATATATATATATATATATATATATATATATATGTATAATATATATATATGTATATGTATAATAAATACGACGATCAATGTATACAATTGATGTAAAAAAAAACAAAGAAATATATTTATAAAAAAATCGTAAGGGATATTTTTATAGACAAAATAATGTAGAAGAAATTATTCAAATTAAATCTAATAGGACATACTAAAGAATATAGTACAGTTAATATATAGTACAGTTTTGAGGAACATATCTTTTACTGCATTTTAATAATTTTTGGATAATGTCCAATCGTCTGCCGCATTAGCAAAGGAAAAAATATTTTTTTCTCTATTTCATTGTTATGGACGTGACGATAAATCTATTTAAAGTACCAGAAAAAGAAATCACGTGATCAGCATTTAATAAATTAAATTTTAAAAATGAATCTTTAAAAATTCACCAAAAATCAAAAAATGGAGATAAAGATTCGAAAAAGATTTCATTTTAAAGGAATTTTTATGGTCTTTTTCGTGATATAAATTTTATAACCCTCAAATTATTATTTTAAATGCAAACTTAAAAAAGTTACTAAAACAGCTTAAAAATTTAATTTTAAAAAATCTAAGAAGAATTTTTCAAAAACTTTCTTTGTGCACCCCTACACTATAAGAAGAATCGCCATGCAAAATTTCAGACTTTTAGGTCCAGCGGTTTGGTCTGTGCGTTGTATGTCAGTCAGTGAGTCAGTCAGTTACGGAACTGTTTTATATATATAGATTTTATTGCGCATGACTTACGATTACAGATTTCAAATTGCCCATATATGTACAAAATTAGTGCACTTTTTACTATTAGTAATAAAAATGTACATAAGTTATAATTTTTACGCGCATGAGGAATATGGGCAAAAATCTGCAATTAAAAATTAATTTCTGCACTAAAAATTAATTAATTTCTGTTTCCTTATTATACAATGCCATGATATGGAAGATATAACATTTTTTCCTACTGATTTGTGTGACTAGTGCAAATAAAAGAAATTTTTATCCTAGACCGACTCAATTTATATCCAAACCTGTATATTAAGGGCGGGGAATTATGAAGTTATTTTCCTTCGACATCTGCTTAGAACGTTTTGAGAAATACTGCTTATTTAACAAATCTACATATAATCCTCAGCACAAAATAATAATAAGCAAAATCTACATAATTCTAAGTAATCAATCGGGACGAGTCTCCCGCGGTTTAATTAAATGTTTCGTATAGTATTTCAAGCTCTTAATAAGAACAGAGGAAAGTCATCAAAATTATATACCTAGCAAGAGTTATTTACTGCTGAGAATCATGTAGATTCGATAAATAATCAACATTTCTCAAAACATTCTAAGCAGAAGTCGGGAGAAAAGAGTTTCATAATTTCTCGCCCTTATATAGAGGTTTGGATACAAGAAAAGACTGCGAGATGTGAGAACTTACAGTGTCTAGCGACTGCTCCGATAAAATTTCTTTTATGTGCAATAGTCGCACGATCAGTCGGGAACAACTGATTACTTACTCTAAACGACTATTTACTCTATTTCTTTGAATGAAAATAGAATAAAATATCCCTTATCCAAAGGTTTTAAAAGCTGAGGTTTTGTATGAAGCCATAAAATACCCCAGGAAAATAATCTCCGTCTTTTATTGTTCACTCATCGATTAATATTTTCTAGTTGCCCTAAAATCAATAGAAATCAAGTTTTAATTAAGCTAAAACACATTTAATTTTACGGAAGAGCTATAAAAACTCCTCAAGAAATTTGAATTAATCATAGTTTTATGGTTTATGTCATTCAACCTTCAAAACTTTTCTTATTCATTTTATTTGTTTTTACCAACACGAAATATCAATTTTTTTTCGCTGACATATTTATGTTTTGTGGATTTTGGTTATATATATCAAAGCAGACTTAAAAATATATATAACTTTAAAATTCCTATGTTTAAAAATATTTCTCTTTGTGTATAACTGCTAATATATATATATATATATATATATATATATATATATATATATATATATATATATATATATATATATATATATATATTAAAATTTTCAGCCTAAAAAATTTTCAAGCAATTTTCATTCAAATATTCCGTTTTTAAGTTCTCTCCTTTTTCTTAAAGAAATGAATAGCGTAAAATGATTCGGCGGATGTGTTGATTTTTATAGAATTTTGTAAGAAAAATTTTCAAGCAATATTCAATCCAAAAATCTGTCAGTAAGTTCTCTCCCTTTTCTTCAAAAAAAAAAATATATATATATATATATATCGTTAAATGAATCGGTAGATGGGTGGGTTTTTATGGATTTTTACCAGAAAATCAGGATGAATATCTAGTTAAAATTTTTTCATTTTCGTCACAATTTGTTAAAATTTAAAACAAGATATGATTTCAATTTTAGCAAGAGAGTTTATATAAATCTATACAGCCTTGACGTTCTATACAGTTCGCTGAAAATCATACAGAACTCTAAACAGACAACAATTCTAGAAGGAAACATTTAAATTACTTATGAAGGGCGTCCGTGATAGAAAAACTTTTCGCCTTTTGTAATGATTTTTTCATCAGCTATGTCATCATATAAAGATATTTATACATAAAAAGTACATGGGCAGTTATGAAATGATGTTTTGAAAATATGAAGTTCAAAAATTTTGAAGCATTTTTAATTTTTGATATGTCTTTTGAACTAAAATCTCTGTTTGTTTTTTTCACTTTCGTATCTAGGATGAATTTCTAAATAATTTGTTGACAGGACACAGATTTAAAAAAAAATTTGTTTTGTAAAATTTTCAATTCCTCGAGGGGCATTAATTTAAAGATAACCATAGACGGTACAGAATTAAAATGTTGCATCTGACAATGTCATCATCGTAGAGATGTGCGATATAAGTTATTTCATCCTAAAAGATCTATAATATATGTTTTCAGCCAAGGAAGTGAAAATGAACTTTTTCGTGTCCCGGATTCTCTTAAAAATAGAAATGATTTCGAAGATTAAGTTTTGCATGTTATTATATACGTTTTAACGTAATAATAACATGCAAAATTATGACTTAATTTATTATACGTTTTAACGTAATTTCTGAATAAAATATTTCACCTATGAATACGAAAGTACTCAATTGGAGAATATCAGCAGGTATGCATGAAAACAGAAAACAAAATATTCGATATGCGAAAATGGAATGTTACTAAACTTATTGCATTGAACTAACATAAGCTGTGTCGTACAAATTTAAAATACTCCCTTTTAAAAAAAAATCATTTCTTGGTCTCCTCGAAATCTTCAGGATAGGAGACCTTTAGACACTCCATAAACAAGAGATAAATTTCGAAAAAGAACAAATTTTTATTTTTTTTACTCAAAAAAAGTTATAAAATATGGAATTTTATTTGAAGTCTTATATGATTCTGATTGTCACTTTCAAACATTTCATTTCTGAAAAATGTTTCGATATTTCATATTTTTAAACTTTTATTGCTCTGGTAAAATGGATGGCATTAATTTCTTTACAATATTACAATGCTATGCAAATTATTATAGACTTCTGAAAACATCAAAATAAAACAGAAATATCTTTTTTAAGAAGAAATTAATTTAACAGAAGTCATAAAAGGGTTACATATAAAGAAGTAATTTTTTTTTCTAGCAAGCCCAGTTTTTGCTCTTTAAAAAAGCTTTGCAGCTTTCAGGCATTTCCTTTCGAAAACTTTTACATGATATATTATAAACTTTTAATGTAATTTCTGAATTAAATGCTCTATCTATAACTATAAAAATCCCTACACATTTCTGGAGTATCACAGAGAAAAAAAAATAAAACGGTATGCGAACATGGTATGTTACTACAGAAACTGTATTCAAGTAACATAAGGTTTGGCTTAATGACAGAAAAAAGTCAAATAAATATAGGATGAAAATATGTAAAATATTGTAACTGCTAAATGTGTGTATTATGTTCCAATTAAGGCTTATTGGATTGCAAGTAAAACATACATTTAAGACTAAGAAAATTGTTTCCTAAATGGAAACATTGACAATATTTGTTAAGTTCAAACTAACTCTTAAGAATTGGGAACATACACTGAAATTTGCACACTATGATAATTTCCTATGACACTGCCCATCTAAAGTATGTTATTAACTAGAAAAACGGGATATTAAGTGATAGCTCACAAACTGGGACTTACAAATTGCATTCAGAAATGAAAGTAGGGTATATACTCTGGTCGATCCTAAACATATTTCAAAGTTTATCATATAGAAATTGTTATCGCCAAAATATTAAATAATAAAGAATGTGCATTAATTTTCAAGATTTCAATATATTATATTTACGTTCTTTCCAGTAAAAGTGAAATAATGATAATATGTATAATTATGATTCACTTAAACTTTATTTTTTCTGGTAATACAAATGATTGATTAATTAATGTTAACACTTCAAACGCGATAGAAATTTTCATTTGTTAAAGTTATTTTGAATTCCATAAAACAAAATTTGGTAGAACCCAAATTTATTAATTATACGCAATAAATTATTGCGCAAGAATCGCATGAAATTTAATTTTCCAACTTTTAATGAATATTTCTGCCTAATTAAGTGCGTATTTAAAATGAACATAAAACATTTTTAACCGCAGTACATAAATAAGTATAAAATCCCCGTCATATAATTAAATACACTTCAAATGGTGAAAAATAGGATACTAATTTTTTTGTGTGTTGACATTGTGTCGACCAAAATACAAACAGTTCCGTATACACAAATGTTTCAGCTTGAGTAACACAGCTGTCACACGACCGAGAATGCAACTTTATGGCTACGTTTTATTAATATACTATTAGGTACAATTACTTTCAGCTGAGTCAGATAATGAACACCTTTTTATTTACTTTCGTGGCAAGCTTATTAGTAAGGGGACATTTAATCTATTTCTTTGATTGAACACACATACGCATTATCAATCATAAGAACTTTTTTCGTTTGTTTTTTTCCAAATTATATGTAGACGTATTTATGTATTTCTTCGACACAAGTAAGCAAATCAGTTTAAAAAGAAATCAAAGTGTTCATTTCAAATATTTAATCATTTCAATCGAACTCCCAGTGTCACTAAGAGACAGTAAGTGGTTAATTAATATATCGCTTAGACTGGACATCTGGTTGATTTTTATCTAAAGGTTTAAACGTTGCAGCGATACATAATAATAATGAATAGAAATAATAATTGTGACTCCAAGCGATGCAAAGAGTCCACACATTAATTTCTTATTGCTCTTTCTTAAGAACCCATCCCATGAGGTTATTCCGACAGGCAAAAGAGCCGCGGGTTCCACTGCTTAAGACGTAGTAACATCTGTCAACTTTCAAATGACACAAGATTTATCATTGCATGATTTGCTGCCCTTTATCCAACTGCCGCCACTTTTTAGTATTGATATCTGTTAAGATCTCAAAAACAATGTCATTTTAAGTGGAAGCGACTTTAACTGTAGTTTTACCACGTGTTTTGCATACCTTAGAACCTTCAATGTGTATTAATGACGCAAGTTTACAGCTGCACAAAATAATAAAACGAGGAAACGTTCTACTTAGCCCTCATTTTCAAAAGGTATTTTTCCTGCGTTAAACGTGGTGCGAGCTCATATTCCGACAAAACCATGTGATCTTAATTTCATGTGAAATTCTAAACAGCACAGAAAGCCAGGCATTAAGGCTGCTGCGCACTAACCCTATTGGATTCGCCCACCTCAATGTTTACTATGGAGAAAATTTGTTTACTATTTACTGCTACATAAATTCTGATAATCGAATAAAAATTATGTTTTCAGATAGCCTGAACTTTTCTGAACCTTGCAACGGGATTCATTTTATAAACTTTATACACCAAAGGAATTGATGACCGTTTACAACACATTACACCAGATTTTTCTCCGAATAATTTAAATTTAAAAATATTATTTGCATTTTTTTTAAATACGAAAAATACCCTAAAGTGTAAAATTTTTATCTCCATTACGGAATACAATTAAAAAAAATCTTTCAATCCAAGTAGGCAATCCTTGGACACATTTTGTCCATAGGTTAACATTGAGGCGAGCGAATCCAATAGGATTAGTGTACAGCAATCTTAAAGTTATACAGTTACATATGAATGAGACGAAAAAATTAAACCTCATACATAATTTCATCCAAATGTCAAAAACGCTCTATCATCACAAGAAAACACCCGACAATTTATCTGATATAATGGTTGTTTTGTCTTAAGTTTTGAATTTCCTCACACATCAACGCAAAATTCATATTTACTCTTATAACAATTTTGTGAAACTTTAGAAAATCGTGATAGATTTCTGCTCATGAAAATGAGATACCAAATGTATAACATTTATGTTTTTAATTTCTTAGCGATTTTGTATATCAGTATTTCATAGATACCGAGGAATGCATTTAAAACTTAGAATGTTCCCCTTTTAGTATGACACTAAAACTCTCTCACGTGGAGTTATAAACCGAAGAAAACTAACTTCTCTTGGAAACCCGAATTTATGGGTCATCATGGGGAACGACTCAAGTTGTCTGTCTCTTCACACATCATCTACTCTTTCTCCCCACAATTTATGATTCAAAAGTTTTGAAATTCATTTCCAGTCATGGATATTTTAGGGTACGCTTACGTATTTTAATGACAGAGCTAGTTTGGGGAGCTCGACTGTGTGCGTTGCATCTTGAAGGATTCATAGCGGCAACTTTCTAAGAAATGCGTGTAATAAGGTTCCGCTACTTTGCTTCGAAAAATTATATATTTTTAAAGTTATACGAAAATGCCAATGTCGTTTTCACTGCATATCTTTTCAGTCACCTAGAGTTAAAAGCGCAAAGAAAACTTATTAAAATCTCATAACTCTTATCGTTCGAAGAAGCAAATATTTATACGCAAATATTGAAAAGTATTAATAAATATATTAAAGAACGGAAGGATTAATGACCATTTTTATATTTTTTTGCCTACTATATGTTATTTCATGCACCTTGTACTTTCAATTTTCATTTAATTACACAATCATTTATGACTGGTTACGTTATAAGAAACAGTAAGCTTTAAATGAAATTTACACATTACAGAATGATTAATTGTAATACTTGACAACTTTATAAATGGTTAAGGTAGTACATCATCATTCAAAGAAATGATTCTATAGTAAATAAAAATAATAAAAAAGCATTGGCAACTAAAATAACGAATATAATAACATACGCCAAAGATTTTTTTCAGTGCCAATATCTCCAGTTATATTAAAACCCAGTTATTTGATATCAGAGACCATTTCGAAATATTATCAGTACGTCGTCCACATAGCGGAGGTATATCATCTCGTTATTGAGGTTTGTACCGCTCTCATATGAATGCAAGAATATGTCCGCAAGTGCTGATGAACAGGCACCGCCCATTCGAATTCCTCTCTTTTGTTTATATAAATTAAGTCCATTACATACATAAGTTTCTATTAGCACGATCTGTAATAGTGTCATGTTTTTGATATGGGGTTAGCTTGTTGTATTGTTTAGTCGTCTTGCGTTCATATATTTTTTGGTTTTTAGATTTTATCGGGTTTTAACATCTTTAACTATTTTATTGAGCCCTTTTTATTTAGCTCTTTTATTTAGCTCTTTTATTGAGAGCAAAGGTCTTGAAATGCTCTGGTCTACTGGGAGTGTTCGCATTGGCAAGCAAAAACATGTTTAACCAGGAAAGAGGGGTCACAATCCCCCTCTGGCCATTTATGTGCATTGCTCCATGTATATTCTATATCCTGTTCTTATTAATTTAATGTTTTACTCTTATATAACATCTTTCATATATATAAATATATATATATATATATATATATATATATATATATATATATATATATATATATATATATATATATATATATATATATATATATATATATATATATATATATATATATATATATATATATATATATATATATATATGAAAGATGTTAAGTTGGCTTCCTAGCAATGACACTGTTGTGAAGATTGAAATATTTCAAAGGGCGAGAGATGGATCCTTTCACTACATATATAACTTAAAACTTATTATTTGTAATATGTTCAAACTTAAAATTCGAAGCAGTGTAGCAGCGTCTTCTTACACTCTACAGAAAGGTCGAAAAAGACTGCTGAAGAAATATGTTGAGATTAATATATTTTTTTTTCACTTAGGATGTATTGTATTTAATATTAACGTATGCATAACACCAACTAATGTATTAGACAGTCCAATAATAGCCTATATTTTTCTTCCCTGAGACACTTACATAAAAGTCGTGGCCCTATTTTGCCTTTAATATCATAGATAATAATACGTATAATGTATTAATTACTACTTTATTATATTTAATACTAGATGTATTACCCGGCTTCGCTCGGGATTCAGTTTCTGTTATTTTTTTTTTAATGATTAGCCTCATGTTATGATGTTCTACAGCTTTCGCTAAAATTCTTTTGCGGTAGCAAATAGCATTAGTTTGTTGTCGGTGCTGTCGTTGTTCATCGATTTCCTCTCCTTTTGATGTTGAAGCTCGAAGACAATCGTATGCTCGACGCGTTAAAAGTTTCTTCATCAGTTTCACTGCTTCGGATCACTACAATTCGAATTCTGTTACCTTTGAACTCTTGGGAATGTTTTTTCTTCAGATTCTTGAGTGCGTCTAACTGCATTTCGAATTCTGTTGGCTTCGCGCTCTTCTGTTTTTTTTTTCATCATATTGCTCATTTCTCAACAATCTTCCCCTTACTTCTGCAGGATTAAAAGTTGCTCTCCTCTTTTTGGGCATTTTAAAGCATTAATTTACAGCTAGTCAATAACGTTTGAATGGATTTATTATTATAGAAAAATAATCAATAATGTTTGAATGGATTGAGATCACATTCAACATTAAAACACAGCAAATCTGGTAATTATTATAGAAAAAGTATATACACGTATTTCATGCTCGGAATTCTTTCTCAAAACTAAATCGTCTGCTACGTTTCAATGCCAATTTCAGACTTCATTAATTATAATATACACGTATTTCATGATTGTAATTCTTTCTCAAAACTAAATCATCTGCTATGATTCAATGTCACTTCAGTTATATAAATCATCGCGTCAAGGCTAAACGCACGTGTTTCTAGCTAAGTCAACGTGTCCTGCAGTATATTTGAGTTTGAACAGGTAGCTTGGGATAGTTTCAATTCATGAAATGGATAGATAACACATTCATTGAAAATGAATGACTTTCCATCCTTATATTTTTATTTTTAAAAAGAAACATTCCGGCATTGCCACGTACATGAAAATAATATATCATATTCATTCTTGCATGCGCTAATATATGAACAAATCACGTTTTTGATTCATGTCTATTTATTTTTACGGAAATATTATAATTTAATTGGCAACAATGAAATGCTACAATGGCTTTGAACAAAAATATCCGGGGAAATTTGGCGATTTTTTTTTGCGATTTTCAATATCCGTTGATACTTCTAACATAATTCGGGAATGGAACGCCGTAGCGGAATAAAAATAGTCTATAACCATCGCGCAAGTTCAAGCAATAAGTTGACCAAGTGTCATCGCAATCGGATGAACGGTACGGCAGCGCATAAAATACGAACAAACAAACAAACAAACAAACAAACAAACATTCATTTTTATATAGAGAGATAAGGTGGTATATATTACTGATTGTAACATTCATAGTTTAAAAATTAAATGTTCAAAAACTTAAAGAATATTTCGATATATTCGAGATTCACATATATAAATTTTGTTACTTTATAAGCGCGTTCTAATAAGTTTTTTTTAATTCTCTTTTCACGGAAATACTAATTTATGTAAATGAGTAAAATTTACACTGAGAAAATAATAAGTTCTGAATGGCTTGATAAACCACTTTTTTTCCCGAAGAATGTTTCAGATCGCAAGAGACATTTGCTTCACTACCTCACTGCTAAAGGACTACTCATATTTTAAAAAATTTAAATGAAATTATTTGAGCCAATCATAAACAGCAACTTGGCGCTATAAATAGAAGAAAAAAAATTATGTAGTCTCTTCAAACGAAACTACCGCGGGTTATTAACAAAGGATTACTTATCGTTGCTTACCTCTTTTGTATGTATATTACACACACACACACACACACACACACACACACACATATATATATATATATATATATATATATATATATATATATATATGCGTATATATATATACGTATGTATATTATATATATATATATGTGTCAAATTTTAACGCATTTTGGTTCTTTTCTGTTTAACTGTTTACTGTTTGCCCAAGACATACAGACTGGGTTTGGCGCGCTGCCAAAATTATAACTCGCGACGCAGGACATCTGAAATTTTGCTTTCGTAGGTCTGTTATGGAGGAACGTAATCCTACGTTAAAAAATAAAAGCTCAAAATTGGCCCCCCTTTCTTGAAAGTAAAGTCCTTGCCGACAAATATAATAGATCTATACACTTATCGTTCCCCAAACCTATATGACTGACCTATAGCTGTCAGCTATATATTCTATAATTCACGCTGTGTCTCTCAAGTTTTTAAGCATGTTTCAAAGAAAATAATTCTGAAACCTACACTCTTTTCAGATCATGCAGAAATGCAAGAAAATTTCCAGCTGGATTTTGCCTTCAGCATCCAGGCCTTGGAAATGACAAGAAAAATCTTTAAATGCAAAGGAAATCTACTAATCAGATATTCTAGCATCTTTAATATTGCTTTTAGTTTGGAAGCACAGTGAATAAAATTATACCTTTCATATTAATCAGTTCGTCAGATCGTAAAAATCGGTACATTTTGCATTTACTTATGTACTAACAGAACATAGTTATGTTGCTTTCACAATAGCAATTGAACTAGTGAATGCAAAAAAATTCAGGTAGTCTCTTCTAACGAAACTATCACGTTTTATTAACGTAGGATTACTTATCGTTGCTTACCTCTTTTTTTAACAATAAAATTCCTATGTACGAAGAGAAGGATGAGTGATAACTCTATGCAGAATAGATCGATGGTAAGAAAAATAAGTTACATATGTCTACTCTTGATTTATAACTCGCGACGCCGGTTTTAGCGTCATAAATTTTGCCTTCCGTAGGAACATTATGAAGGAACATAATCCTACGTTAAAAAGAAACACGGTTTTATTTAATGCATTAAAAATGAAAAAGTTAAAAAGTTAAAAATGAAATGAAATGATGTGATAAGTAATTAAATTTTCAGCTTTCATAAATTAACTAAACAGCAATGACTAATTTTATACTCGTATATATTCCCTATATAACTAGAACAATTATTTATTTCACATTTTTTTTCCTTTTCACGATATTTAAATATATGGAGGATATTTTTCCTTCGAGAGTTATTCCCTTAAGATGATCTCGCGGGTAGAAATTTATTTTAATGCTTCACTCTCATACTTTGGAGCGTATCCAAAACATGCACTTCTACCTTTTATTTTAAAGCGTTAAATAAACAAAAAGTCTGAACGTCTCATTCGGAAATCTCGGGCATATTGTCAATGGACTTGAATTCGGTAGTTCTGAAGTGTTCCAAGAACGAAGTCCCAAAGTCACGGCGAAGAGTTTCGTTCTAATGAGAACCATTCAATAAACATCGTGTCTACGACAAGTACAAGAAAATTAAACATAACGCTCGAAAGTTAGAGCTCACGTAGATAATTTCGTTTAAAAGAGAAGCTACAGATTCTGGTTTTAGGTTCTCAGGAAAAGACGATTAAGATGGCTTTAGTTAGGCATATCAACATCATATTGAAATTGATGCCAAATTTTATAAAACAGACCATACAGAAATATAATTTCCTGGCCAAATTATTGCATTTATGAGCAGTTAAAATGATTTAAACAACTGTTTCTGTTCAAAGAAAACACCCGTATTACCTGTCGATAAGAAAGGTTAAATAATTTCGTTAAATAAATCTTACTGATATCTCTTATTATCAATAGTCAACACCGTTAAATTTAATATAGCTACGTTCATTCTTATTAACATCTGAACAACAATTTATATATAAAAAATGTTACAGAATTTCCTGAAACCCGAAATACACCTCAACTCAAATTCAAAGGATTTTTCAAAGTAGTATTTTCAATAATCAGAGAAATAATTTTGCAAATTTAATGGCTATTTATATTAACTTAATTCCGACATTTTTTAGCGATTTCCTCATATTATTTCGAAGCCTCAAGATCTTTCGAATAAAGATTTTGCTCTCGGGCTCCAAAAAATGATCGTAGCTTTCCAAATCAACCAACCAACCAACTTTCATATGAGCCATTCACAAGCCAAATAAATTTTTAAAAAATTGAAAAAGTGGAATTAATCTAAGTGTCAAAGCCCTTGATTAACTTTTAACTTTTTATATTCATAATAAATTTCAAATAATAAGAAAAGAAAATATTTTATGTATATTGCGTGTTACTAATAATCAAACGCTGCTATTTTTGGAACACTTATATTATATATATATATATATATATATATATATATATATTATATATATATATATATATATATATTATATATATATATATATTTATTTATTTTATAAATTAAGAAACGGTTTATTTTATTTGTCAAAAGAATGATAAAACTATCAAACTAAATTTGTAGCTTTGACGTCATGACAAAAAATGCATACTTGATACCAAACATCAATCTTCCCTAAATAAATAAATTCTCCCCTAGTTATAGTAGTTTTCAGTTCATGGTCCACACTTGACCACATTTGTCTATTCCATACATTACCATATGAGCCATTCACAAGCCAAATCGGTTCCGTCCACTTTTTGAAATTTTTGAAATTTTAGTGTCAAAATACTTGATTGACTCCTAAATTTTTACATTCATAATTTACAAAATAATAAGGATTAACACCACTGAATGACGAAAATTTTTTTCGGCCATCCAATAATAAATAATTTGCTTCAGAGGCCAATCGAGTTAAGTCCATTCTCTAATGTATATCGTTGCAATAATGCAATTCAAACGCAGAAACAAGTACAGTCGAACCTCCATATATCGAAGTAGCAATTTGCCGGAAAAAAATTCGATATATAGAAATTTCGATATATAGAATTGAGCTTAGCTTTATCATGATTCTCCTAAGAAAAAAAAATCAAAGCTAATTTTCGTATACGAAACTCCATTTCTAATTTATATGCGAATCCCATTAAATGAAAGTGAATAACTAAAAAATGAATTAATATGAAAGATTTATTGAGTACTACATACTTTTAAAAAACAATAATCCAGACAGTGGTTACAATGATCACAGTTACATTCTTATAAAAAAAAAACTTCGAATATCTTGCTCAACAGCCAGCTTTGCGGAAAGTTCAAAGAAATGTTTGTATTTATTCAGTCCACTAAAACCTTAATCAGGGACATTTTCCGCGAATTGAAGTCCACTACATATTGTTTCAAATGCCAAAAATTGGGAGATTTTATTCTAAAGAGGAATAAAATCTCCCAATTTGTCTTGAAACAATTTCGATATATAGAGATTTTTTCGATATATAGAAACAATTTTTCTATGTAATGAACATGGAGATTTGCTAAGAGTTCGATATATAGAAAATTTCGATATGTGGAAGTTCGATATATGGAGGTTCGACTGTACTTGATGTTAACTGTAAATTGCTTAGTGTTATTTCATCACAAATCGAGAAAATAAATGAGTCAGTGACAGTCTAACTGCTGCAGAAGTAAGTACTTGCGAATTATTAAACAATTATTTCAATTTTTTCTTTAATCAAAAAATAATTTGAAGACTGAATTGGATGTTATTACTTTTCTACACTTTCCAAATCGATTAACTCCCTTTGTTCCGCAAAAACTGTAATAATAATAATGATTACTCCAAGGATATTCTCTATCATAATTTTATATGGTGTTAGATAAAAGTTACATCTGCAATGATATACTCTACAATGTGTATATGAATTTATATTTTAAAGAACAATGTATATTATTTTATCAGTTTTCTCCACTTTTTGTTTTATGGAGTTAATCGATTTGGCAAGTGAGCGGCTCATATAAAGTTACAAATTTCTACTTTCGTTTATAAAGTGTAGCCTAAAATGTCACTGTATAATCTAAAGTTAGAAATTTAATTTAATTTAACCAGCCTAAAAAAATTGTGTCTAAAAGAGACATTTTCTTTTCACTCAACAAGTGTAGAGGCTTTTTCTTTTCATTCAACAAAATCCTTGACACAACTTTAGACGAGGAATGTTCAGCATACTGAAATCACCGAGAGAAAAAAAATTATATGTAAATGTAGAGATTTTCATGTCGTCACCGTGGGTCAAAGGCGTCATATGTATCTACGCGTCACGACTCGGTGTTATTTAGGAGCTGTTATGTAAGCGACAAAACAAATAAAGACTTAAAACGAATCCCGAACAATTATAAACATTGTGCATGTCACTGGAGGAATACTGAGAATATTTCAATGAAGTCTTCTGTTTCACTATGGGTAATTCGAAATGTGTTTCGCTCTATCAAGGGTGTGTCGAGAATACTTCTTTCAGGCAGGGGTAAACTTCGTGATATTAGATATTTAAATGAACAGAAGTGTAATGAAAGATACATGCAGATACACTTTTAATTTTTATAACTGAAATTTCCTCCTGTTATTACAAGTTTTCCGATTATTGTATGTCCCCTCTTTTTGAAGATCTCTCCAGATTTGGGTCTTGTGTAATTTTTTAAAGCTCTAAGTTTTCCAAAGCGTATAAAAACATCTAAAACATATATAGTGGTGAGGAAAAAGACACTTTGAAAAAAAATGGGAATTCGAAGCTAATTAATTTCAACTGACTGATTTTGTTACGCGAAGGGTTTATTAATAAAGGAAAAATCTGTTTTATTGACAGTATAGTTGATCTATTTAATAATATGAGGGTTACTAAAATGGGAATTATTATAGAAGGTGCATTTTAATATGTCAGGAAAGACGAAAAGAGATGTCTCCTATGGAGTATTTTCTAAGAAATAGTGTAATTAATCTCAAGTAAGCTGTTGTTGTTGTTACTAATACTAGTCGATAGACTAGACCAGATCCATGAGACCAAAAACTTTTAAAAATCCAAAACGAGGAGGGGATTCTGTGTCAAATCCTCCTTTTCAAGCCCCAAGAAAGAAAGAAGATGGTCTGGGGTGGAATGAATGATGTTACATTTCCCACAAATGAGAAATATCTTATTGCCTAGATCAAGTTTAAGGCACTTCAGGCGACAACTTAGGAGCCTTGACAAAGCAGTCTGCTGAACACGATTGCCCACAAAAGCCATAGTCTGCCACAATACCAGTCATGTGGAGGAGGTCGCCATGAAAGGGCGATAGCAACAAAGGGTAGATAGATGGTAATAAAGAAAGAAGTAATAGATGGTAATAAAGGGTGATACTGCATCAAGTAAGCTAGCAGAACCTAGCCCACGCACTTAGTCAAAAATAAAGCTTGCTGGGGTTTGAACCCCCTCCTCAGGAATCATAGCCCTCGGAGGCTATCACTACTTAGTAAGTGATCGGTTGACAAAAAATACTATTATTTATAATACCATTTGTAGGGATAAATGTTCTCGAAATTTCTACAGACATTAAAGGGTGAAACATATGTTCCCGTTCAATGAACTGGCGAACCAATGGACAGCATCATAAAAAAATAAATGGCCTTTACCAATTTTAAAACACGGGTTCAGAAAAACACAGTACCAGAGAAGAATAACGGCGATATTTCTGACTTACTATTATATCCTTTTCATCGATGGTTATAAACACACGATAAAATAAAGTTGACAATGAATGTCCTGGAAATTTCCTGACGTAAAGTGTATCATAAACTCCAGTTTATTTTCAAGTCCCTTGCTCTGAGTACCTTTATTTTTTATATACACACTGAAATTCATTTTCAAGGTATGTGATATAGTGTTGTCACTGACTGGTAAAGGGAAAAAAAACAATTGTTGGTCTATCTATTGCATACTCTATGATGACGTTTGCAGCACAATTTTAGCTGTGTTCGGACACGTGTAATGTAACCTAGATTTAAAAGAATCCACCGCAAATTTAAAAAAAAAATAGTTCTGAAAGTCCACTGCCCCTTTAAATCAGTCGAACTTGAGATGATAGTTAATAAATAAAAGTCAGTTGATATATGAAATCATCTTCAGGACAAAAAGTTACGGATCCATCGAAATGGAATGGAACTACCCTATGCGATCTAATTTACACTTTCTCCGGTAATGTAGTGCTTTCAAATTTCAATTGTAGAGTGTTACTCATTAACAATAGGTTTACATAAAATCTGTTCATAGAGAGCATTGTTTGAGAATATATTCTTATTCTAAGGAATCCAAGATATGTTACCATTTTAAGGTTTCTCTAAGATTCGTGCTTTAGAAAATTTCTTAGCTTGAGAGGGAGAGATGGAATTCCATATCTAAAATAATGAATGGTAAGACGGTGTTTCCACTGAATCAAGAGTTGACAATTCTTTATGATAAAGTTAATCAAATAATTTAAATGAAAAGATCAATTTTCATGTGCTAGAGCATTTAAAAGTCGAAAACGTCGCAGACACGTAAATTTCTGAAAATGCTTTGCGATTACTGGCGTTTTGTTATCAATTAATTATAAATTTACAACTATATTATTACTTGTGTTTAAATTTGAATACAACAGATATAATTCTGGATGATAAAGTTTACTCAGTAACTATAAATAAAAAAAAGCAACTTTTACGTTTCAGGAATTTAACAATCGAAAATGCATGCAAAAGCAATTTTACTTCTAAATTTGAGAAAATGCTCTTGAGAAAGTTAATGTCGTTTTTCTGACCGTAAATTAATTTCCTGCTCAATTAATATTTACGGTTCGGGTAATAGTACAATATTTTTTTTTAATTTTTAAAGTTGAATTTTATTTTAAATAAATATCTGAATTATCGATTGATGTAAAATGGCATAAAAAGAAATTTTGCAATAGTTTGAGAATTTCCTTGGAAAAACTCACTTTTATGATATCTGCCAGTTCGAAGAGATATTGAAAGCAAAAAGGCGTTAAACTGTCAATAAATTTAGCATTGTCATCGTCTGATATGGCAAAGAAATATAACGTTATGTTCTGTAAAAATTAAAGGTCCGATAAATACTATGGCATGATAGTTCATTAGTTAGAATATCGGCCGGCATGCCGAAGATGCTGACTTTGATTGTTGTCTCATACCTTAAAAATTTTATTCCTCATCAGAAAAACTTTGAGATGGTTAATTTAAAAAGCAAAATTTACAGCGCTTTACATTCCTTTGATTGTATTTTAATATATTAGCTGTATTTTAAAATTTCAATGTTTTTCGGTGCTCGAACTTATAAAACTAATTATACGTGATAACGAGCACATCGATTATACACACATATAACACTAAAAGAAGATATACATCGAATAATTATATCTAATTACATCTAAAAGAATAATTAGATAATACTTCTTAATCATAATTATATCTAAAAGAAGATATACATCGATTATACACACATATAACACTAAACTTTTCCCCCAAATCCATAACTTTTACTAGAGGAAAATCTCAGATATGCATCAAGAAGAAATCCCCAAAAAAGCTTTAAGTTGCGTATTCTTTTATTTCAGTTCATAAGAAAATCATTTTTTTCCTGAGATAATTAAAAAGTACTGCAGATGCAAAAATAATTAGAGAATACTTCTTAATAATTAGATAATACTTCTTAATCATAATTATATCTAAAAGAAGATATACATCGATTATACACACATATAACACTAAACTTTTCCCCCAAATTCATAACTTTTACTAGAGGAAAATCTCAGATATGCATCAAGAAGAAATCCCGAAAAAAGCTTTAAGTTGCGTATTCTTTTATTTCAGTTCATAAGAAAATCATTTTTTTCCTGAGATAATTAAAAAGTACTACAGATGCAAAAATATATTTATATATGCACAAATCAATGACAATAAGCTTAACATTTGATTTTAAACATTTTTCTATAGCTACAAAATTACAATTAATTTTTTCAAAAATATAATAAGACTTATCTATACGCATGAAGCAAATATAATAGCAAACACATACCTTATACGGCTCTTTAACATGAAATCTGAACAGCGTCCATTTATATCCTAAAAAGATGAGAGAAACATTGTGTAAGAATAAAGGGAAAAAATATATACCTTAAACACCTTGGTTTTAGAACTAATAGTTCTTATCACAATGATATTTTCGATATTAAATCTATTTTAAAAGTTCGATTAAAAATATTAAGTAGAATTTTGTAGCTGTATAGCTTGAATTTTTTAAAATGCAGATAGTTTATTTAGTTTTATAATTACTTTTGTCTCATGACAGTTTAATTAAAAGGTTCTTCAAATTTATGTCCTTTTCCTGTCTTTTCTCTATCGAAATCTATTTCATTGCCTAGATGAAGTATTAGTTTCAAAATTGTGCTGTAGAGTGCATAAAAGCCGAGAAGCAAAATTTTTAGATTTTTACATAGGGCCTTAGCGGGGAGCCTAATGGATTGATTGAAAATTGAAAATTGACAAATGTAGTTATAAATTTTTCTTTATAATTTCCGAAGAAAAATACAGCCTTTTATTTGTTCCTGTTTCAGTATTTAAAAGTTTTTGTTTGCTAATTGCGGAGATGATCGAATATTTAAAGAACAGCCAAAATAAATTGAACTTAGCAAGAATATATTTTATGCATTTATCATCGGGAATTTAAGCAGCTTGGAGGTACTTATAATGTAAGTTTTAACACCTTATAAAAACCACGTGGCAACAGACAGGAATTCGAATCTGAATGTCCTAAACACGAGTTATTTTCAAAAAATTCCCTCACAACCTTCTTATGAATAACTTTTAGTAAAAAAAGGGTTATTTTCAAACGATATTACGAAGTTTAAATATTTTCTAGTAAATGTGTCACGAAACAACTACTAAATTTAAACAAACAAACAAACAAACAAACAAACACACACACACACACACACACACACATATATATATATATATATATATATATAAATTCTAACCTCTGAGCGACTAATGTCTTACGCAGCTAATTATGCAAAACCTTGGCTTATTAACTGATGATCGTTTGTACTTAATTTCAACACAGCATGACTCATTTACAAGTCCTCCTGTGATTCACTTAACAAATTAAATTTTAAAAAGTTAAATTTTAAAATAACAGTCAATTGTGAAGAATGTCATGGATTAGAGAGTTTAGAATTACAGTATCAACGAGTCTAAAAAATTGAAAATCCCGTTAGCATCTGATGCTTTTTATTTACTTACTAGCGGCCCGTCCCGACTTTGTCCGGGTTGAACAAAATATTATACCAATAAATTTCCAGTTGATAGCCAATAAATTTTAAATCTTTTTTTACCTTAAAAATAACCTTAAATTAATATTACGTTAGTTAATAATTAAAGTTAATTTTTTAAAAGAAAAAGGCGTGTCGGAGAACGGATAGATTCGAACCGCTAACGTCAGAACAGAAGCCCACCGCGATAGCACCACGCTAAGGATTGTTAGAGTCTTCGACAGAAAAAGGGGTAGAGGACAGTAGCGGTAACAATGGAGATTGTGAATATTAAGCCCCTAACTTTATTTCTACTGATCAGATATACATAATATATAGCCTATGTCCATCTGGAATAATGTACCTTTCAAACAGTGAAAGAATTTTTCAAATAGGTGCAGCGGTTCTGGAGATTACCCTCCACATAAAAAATCGCTCTCTCTTTATATATAAGTATAGATAGAGATGGAAACTCGTAAAAATGTATGCAGTGCTAAAACATTTCGTTCCGTTTTTGAAGTTAATTCAGATATTAATAGAGTTTAGAAACGAAAAACAATAAAAAGTACAAAACTTAATTGCTATAATTTAAATATTTTAGAAGACAAGAGTTTATTACGATTGCTCGCATTTTTAATCGTTAAACTTCTTTTGCTTTTGAAAACCAGAAAAGGAGCCGATGAATTACTTCTGGTTGTTATATATAAATGTACAAATGTATTCAGCCAGTTGTATCAAACTTCTTGCCTTTAAAAAGATTTTTAGAATAACAAGAAAATTGTGTCGATTACAGCTGCTTTAGCTCCGCATGTAAGAGATTAGTTATCCCAACAATACCTTTCAATATCCGAATTTCAAACACATCTTACAGTTTAAATTACTATCAACTGCACCAAACATTTACCATTGAAATGAATAAAGAGAAATTGTTATTAATCTTGTTCCTATTAGAGAAAAAAAGCTCCTACTCTTTTGTTTGCTACTCTCCAAGGGTAAACCCCTCAACTTCTATTTAGGTACAGCTATATTCTATTAGGTTTTCCTGAAAGATATTTCACTCAAGCACTGCAATTAGTTACACATTTTTTTATGCAGACTGAACCGGGTTCACCTTGGGCCTTTTTAACTAGCGATACTAACCACTTCAAGGTAAGTAGGATTTCCCAGACAAACCGTGTTGTTGGCTTTTAAAGATGATTTATTGCTTTTTACTCTAACTAGTATACTAGGGATGGCGAACTTTTAATAAAATTTCCGTTTGAAAAATGGTTTTTCTCTTTTATGATTCTTCTTACACACCACCCGACACAAGAATTAGATGATTACCATATACAATTTAAAACTGACATTTGAAAAGAAATAAAAGTTTCAAATTCATGACGCAGGTCACTGTGTTTAAATATTTTTTCCCAAGTTTGTGAGGATTATTTACTTATTTATACAACAACTAGCTGAATACCCATGCTTCGCTACGGTGTACATTCAAATTAAATACAACGGTCAATATATGCAATTAATACAAAATACAAAAAAAAAAAATATTTAAAATAAATACAACAGTCAATGTGTACAATTAATGCAAAAAAAATATTTATAAAAAAAAATCGTAACGGATATTTTTATAGACAAAATAATGTAGAAGGAAATATTCAAATTAAATACAACGGTCAATGTATGGAATTGATTTGTATGTTTAATATCCATAAAACATGCTAATTTGAATTAAATTCTTTAAAAACTTCCATCTCAATTAATCTAGTGGTAAATTTTTATCTTTTACCGTATTCTAATATTTCTTTTGTTAATTAATTTCGCTGATATGGCAAAGAAAAATTACGTTAATTTAAATTATCACAAAAAGAAATCATGTGATCAGCATTTAATAAACTAAAATTATAAAAATTAATCTTTAAAAATTCCCCCAAAAATAAAAAAATGGAGGTAAAGATTCAAAAAGATTTCATTTTAAAGGAATTTTTTTTATCTTTCCCGTGATATAAATTTTATAACCATCAGATTAATATTTTAAATGCAAGCTTTAAACAAGTTACAAAAGCAGATTAAAAATTTAATTTTAAAAAAATCTAAGAATTTTCAAAAATCTTTCTTGGTGCATCCCTACACTATAAGAAGAATCGTCACGCAAAATTTCAGCCCTTTAGGACAAGCGGTTTGGTCTGTGCGTTATCAGTCAGTCACGGAACTGTTTTATATATATATAGATTAATAATAACTGTAATTAATATCCCAATATAGCATGAGACATACGATTTTTCTCGTACAAAAATTACACTACTGTTGCTATTTTTAAAACTTAATGTCAGCAGTTGTTACATTAGGTGGACATTTAAACACCTAGGTAGCTGTGACTACAGATCCATACAAACTTTTTAAGTTTCGTTAAGTTTATCTCTCTGAGAGAAATTAAATTTCATAGATTATTTGAACATTCAAAGACCCGAAACGAACCACTGAAAATAGCTACCATTTATATGTTACCGAAGAATGCAGTTTAGAAATACTATTTTAGTATTATTTTGGTAAGATTTGTTGCAAAAAGGTTTTATCTACTAAATGGTTTCATTTTTTATACCAAAATATATAGAGGAATTTTTGAATCAGTACGTTTCTGAAAACGAGGCCTAAGTCATAAAACTTTCACGAAATTTTTTTGTTCCTCAGTTTTTACGTTTCCTAAAACTTTCTCAATTTTTACCTCTTTTTATAAACTTAAATACCACAAATCAAAACCCATTGGTGTAATAGTCCTTTGTAATAAAAGGATGACAAAAAAGCTGCGCGTTTTTAGTGTTATTGTTGTGATCTGTGTGCCACGGAATCGGAACTACTGTTACAGAAAAAACTGAAATAATTGTTTAATACACAAGTATTTACTTCTGCAGCAGTTACACTGTCACTGACTAATTTATTTTACTTTTTTTGTGTTGAAACAACACTAAACGATTGACCGTTATCATCAAATACTTGCTTCTGCATTTCAGTTGCATTATTGCGACGATTTACATTAGAGCAGTGGTTCTCAACCTGGGGGGCGTAGTAGGGATGCGACATCGATGTCGATGTTTTCAAAACATCGATGTTTTGATAAAAACATCGATGTTTTAAACATCGATTTCTTGAAGCCGATGTTTTTTTAACATCGATGTTTTGTGCTCGATGTTTTACGTTGTTTCGATGTTTTTTTTTAATGAAAAAGTACCGTAATAAAAAAAAATTACCACGTAGGATAATTTTCACACTCAGTAAATGTAAGTCTGAATTCTGAAAAGGACGAATACAAAAGGGGGAATGATTCCTTAGCAAACAGACAAATGGCAATGAACAACTAATGAATCAATCAGAGCGCTTGGAATGTTCCTGACACTCCAGAACCTTCCATGGGGTTTTATTTTACAAATAGTATATACACGAGTTCATCCATTTAAGTTTTTGTTTTGTTCTGGTTTTATATAAGTTGACGTTAATATTATTAGTAAGATGCCTCCCAAAAGTACCGTTTGGGAATATTTTTACAAAACCACTGACAAATTTGCAAAATTCAATATTTGCCTTAAGTCCCTCAAAACTTCTGGCAATACCACGAATTTATCTGGACATTTGAAGGCAAAACATGGCGGTATTTACAACGAGAATTTTGAGTCATCAATGTAGCCCAAAGCAACCAAGTTTTTGTCATTTGTGCCTGCCCAATCAGAGAGTAAAATTAAATCACCCCCTCCCCCCACGACTAACGGAAGTAACATTAATGTTAGAGATTACTAAACCAGCTTTAAAAAATGGATGTTCTAAAACATCGATGTTTAAAAACATCGATGGTTTTTGGGCGATGTTTTATTAGCATCGATGTTTTAATATTGAATATCGATGTTTCAAAACATCGATGTTTTGTTATCGATGTCGCATCACTAGGGCGTAGAAGAATTTCAAGGGAGGCGTGAGTTTAAAAAAAAATAAAAAGTAAAACTAACTGTAATTTACTGTACTCAATTTTGAGGTCACAATGAAACCGTAACGTATTTTCGACATACGAACACGAACATGATAATTGTCGTACACGATAATTGTCGTTTCGGTACAATGTCAGATAAACGTTCTGAAGACCGAATGATGCAGTCAAGGGTTTCACAGAAAAGATTGCTCTTTGGCAACGCCGTCTTCAGAGTTCAGAGCCAAACTTTTCATCCTTTCCAAGAATGAACGACCTCCTCGATGATAAAAAAAAATCTCCCATTGCAACAGATAAATGAATTGAAGGACCTTATATCAGGGCGTTTGGTAACATTGCAAAATGAAATTGCAGACTATTTTCCAGATATTAGTTCTGAGAACTGGGAGTTTAAGTTGACAAGAGATCCTTTTAAAATCGACGTGGATGTACTTCCTGATCATATTCAGGAACAGGCAATCGACATAACATGCGATTCTGACGCAAACGCGGAATTCGAAAACATGGATGTTGAAAATTTTTGGTTACGCTATTTTCCTGTTTACCCAGAAGTTGCTTCGGAAGCTTTGAGGTTGTTAGTGCAGTTTTCATCTACATATCTCTGTGAATCTGGATTTTCAGCATTAGCATACATAAAGTCAAAATATCGAGGAAAGCTGGACGTTGAAAGTGACCTGAAGGTGTGCTTTGTCACAGTTACAACCTAATATTCAAAAACTTGTCAAGGACAAACAGTGCCAGCCCTCTCATTCATGTTGTAAAAGTGACTAGTATTACATGCCAACCTCACCTAGATCCTTGATTACCTCATATATAGTATTTGATCTGTATTTAATTCTTTGATTTCATGTGTTGTAAAAATAATATGTTCCAAATTAAGATATGTGTAGTAATATTAAATTTTGTGTATGAAATTATATATTCTATATTTTCATTTAATAACCAGCTTCGGTTTCAAATTCCGATTGTACTACTTGTATTGACCACATATGGTGGTGGGGGAGGCGTGACCTCACATCCGTGTTCAAAGGGGGGCACAGAGCCTGAAAGGTTGAGAACCCTTGCATTAGAGTATGGACTTAACTGGATTGGCTTCTGAAAAAAGTTATTTATTATTCGATAGCCAAAAAATTTTTGTCGTTGAGGGGTATTAATCCTTATTACTTTGTAAATTTATTATGAATGTAAAAAATCAGGAGACACTGAAGTGCTTTGACACAAAAATTTCAAAAAGGGGACTAAACCGATTAGGCTCCTAAATGACTGATGTTCCTAATCCTATTCGAAATGCCCTTCTAATTTTTTCTATTTATTCTTCTTATCCTGAACACTTGCGATCTAAATACAAGGTGCGCCCATAAAGTAACCGGACAAATTAAAAGTACAAACTATAAAATAAAAATGTGAAAGAATAATCGCCTGGCTAGAAAGAGTGACATTTCAACTCTTGTTAAAGCCAATTTAAATTGCTTAATTAGTCGTTTACATATCAAAGTGCCGTAGTAATTTTCATTTACTGACAAGGCATTGCACCAAAAAAAAAAGAAGAAAAAAAAAAAGCTTCGGAATGGAACAACGTTGTAAGATTAAATTTTGTTACAAATTAGGTAAATCTGCTACCGAAACTTTAGAGATGATTCGGACATGCATTGTTATCAAGAACACAAGAGTATGAGTGGTACAACCGCTTTAAATGTGGGCGAGAAAGCATTGAAGATGAACCAAAGACAGGGCACCCTTCAACTTCAAAGAACGGATGTGAAAATCAAACACTAAGGTGATGCTGATTGCATTTTTTGATTACAAAGGACTTATTCACCACGAATTTGTCCCTGAAAATCAAACAGTTAATCAGTATTTTTACAAGGAGGGGCTTTTTCGATTAAGAAACAGGATGAGGCGAGTTAGGAAGGAACTGTTTGATTCTGGGCAATGGTTTCTTTTACCCGATAATGCTGGGCCCCATACAGGAATTTCTGTACAACAATATCTTTCTAAGCATTCAATTACAGTGATAAATAACCCACCATATTCTCCCGACTTACCGCCAGCTCATTTTTTCCTTTTTCCGAAGCTTAAGATGGCCATGGAAGGACAGAGATTGGAAATCGTCTCCGATATTAAATCAAATGTTACGCGTATTTTGCGAACGGTTAGTTCCAACGCCTATAAACAATGTTTTGATGACTTGAAGAAACACTGGAAAAACTGTATGGACTCTTTTGGCGATTATTTTGAAGGAGATAAATTTATTTGAAGGTGAGTAATATTTTTCGTATTTATAAAAAAATTGTCCGGTTACTTTATGGGCGCACCTTGTATTTTTATTTACCTTCCTTATCCTAACCATGATTTCAGTCTAAATTTTATATTTACTACAATTCCAATTTTAATTTCATACTTCTTACAAAAACATTCTTTGTGTAGCTCTGGCTCTCATGGGAACTGGATCCAATACCACCCCCTTAGAATTCTTTCTTAGTCACTGGGGGCCTTCGATGTTCCCTTGTGCTAACGATATCCAAAATTTCAGGTAACTTTTTTACAATATGACTATAGTAAGTGGAGGACTATGAATGAAATTTCGGAAATGGCACAATAAACGCTTGTTAAAGCAAAATGATTATTCTGCGCCTTTAGAGCTTGCTTCGAACAGTCATTTTCAAATGAAGGCTTTATTTGAATAGTGGGCCAACTCCATTTTTGTTCGTTTTGAGATACATAGCCTTAAAGTCTAATGAGTGCTGAAAAATGACTGCTGAAGTCAGATTTGTGGTGACCTCTGTTGACAGCAGAAATAAGCTGGAGGTGTACCAGTTTTAAAATAAGTTAGAAATGACTTGTATGAACATAAAATTGAGGCTAACTCCATTTTTTTTCAAAAAGTGTAGTTGGACCACTATTCAAATAAGGCTTTTAAATGTGGACTTCTATCGACTAAGTGTCAGAACATCTGGAAATTCCGATCTATAGATTGGGGCATCTTTTATTAGGGGGCTTATATTGAGGCTTTTTATTTACATGTCGTTTAATAATTTTCAGCATAAATAAACATGCTGATTACCAAAATTGTAGGGGATTTTCTCAACTTGTCTTTCTTTACACAGGGCGAAATAATCTTTTGTGATTCCTTTCCGGGTTAGGTCTTATATTTACCCCATATCGTTAGCTCATTTTATTACAGCCATTTGTTGAACGATACTGGGAAGATTTAGCTGCAATGACAAGTAATAAGTTTTTGCCTAAATATCTGTATTTTGATTCCTATGAAATGTAAGCATAACTTATAATTTTTTTAAGCATAATTCAAACTAAATATGTAATTAAACTATGTATAATTGTATATAATATATTATATACAATTCTCAGACAATCTGAGTTAGATAATTGACATTTTTTTATCTTTATCGTCTAAAATTTATACGTTCTGTTAATTACACATTAAATTCTTTCTGTACACAAAATGGACACGATCAGGAAATATTCGGTTATATGGAAAAACCTAGGGGAGAATTTTATAAGAGGTGTCGTTATGATGAATCATGTATAAGCTATAATCTTATTTTATAATAATATATTGACGATAAAATTTAATTATTAAAATAAACGTTGAATTTATCATAGTATACTACCATTTTGTATTGATTACAATAGGAGTAGAACTGTTTTATATAAAGTTACCTCAATTAGTTTTCTTTCTTCATAATTGGTGGATAAATATAATTTATACTGTGCGTACATTGTAAATATACACCTTCATAATCTTTATGAAAAGAGGCAATTTTCAGTGGGATGTTCATCAATAGTTGTGATGTGCTCCTGGAAGAATCTATATTTGATAATATTTTAAATCCCGAATTCCTTTCGCTTCATTCAACGTCCCCTCTCCCACTTTTCAGTCATGTATTGCAAGCACAGATACTTTTAATGCTACAAATTTGGATAAATTTTAGAGCAGAATCATGGTTAAATATTTAATTGTATCCATTGGATACCATGACACAGTACATTGTACTTACACCACCGAGCCACGAGCGTAGTATAAGGTACTGCTGAAAGTGCTCAAGACGATTCTTCATATTTGCAATGTCAATCATTTAATGATTTTAAACATCTTATTAGTTGATATATTATCAAAATTGGTTAATATTATACAATAGGAATGAATTAAAATCGCACAGTGGATTTCGACGGGATCTAGCTTTGATCTTACAAAGATGAGCATTTCATGCGAATATATCAGATAATAATACAAAAACCTCTGATTACTTCCATCACCCCTCCGGAGATAATCCATGAATTAACTTTTCACTACTTGTTTCGGACGTATCCGAAGGCTATTGAAGCTTACTCTCGAACTTATGCCTGCTTTATATATATGGCCCAAAACAAGTGACGTCTTTTGTTAGCATTATTCAGGTACTTTAAGGAACTTTTTATTTACATGTATTTTAATTATTTTTATTCAATAGGCATGTTTGAAGCACATAACACTATACTATCTGTGATAATTAAAAAAAAAATTAGGTCATTAGCTCCTATCGAAATAAAAAATTTTGCGTTGCATATTCCAACAAACTTTCGCAACGTTCTTTCGCTACGTACTTTTCGCTTATTCCAATAAATTTTCGCCATGATCCTCCTACTTTTTTTTACGTTACACGAACAATTACACAAAAATTAAATTTGTGTATGATTACAAATTTGAAATAGGGGAATATACGCCAACAGAAAATGGAATTTAATGTATGCAATACGTCCCACGTGTGATGTATAATAGCATTCCCTATTTTAATAATGCATACATTAATATGCATGTAACCCTCAAAACTGTGAATTTTTTTTATCATCATTAAAAGCACGGTTCGTGTTTCACCAAACGAGGACGTATTGCGCAGGTTAACCTCTTATTTCTTCCAGCCGACATGGACATAAACTATTCTAGCATGCTCAGCTACATTCCATCATACACTGATGCTTCACTTCAGGACCATAGTACTGATAAGCTCCACCCACTCCCTAATTTCTCTCGGGATCTCATTACAAAATGAAGGGCTCTGAACATTGTGTTATAATTATGGGATCCTCGTCAGTAGTTTATGCTGATGTTCTAAGGCTGTTTATTGGATTCTTTAACCGCGTACACCCGTAAACCAAATAGCACGCAGTTGCATTTGACTACATTGTACAACTACTACACAAGTGCGACACATGGCACTACTTCGATGCCGGGCTGATGGTCTCTATAACACTAATGCTGCGTGGCAACGAGAGGCAAGTTGAATAACCGTTGCTCTACACATGATTTATAACAACGGCTCATGCGCAGATGTGTGCAGAGTGTACATCACTAGCACGATCTTCAAACTGCTCATCCGTGATTTGTAGATTCCATGACAGCATGCACTAAGGCATACATGCTCAGAATCTTATTCAAACGTGTGCAGATGAAAATCGTTTGATTTTCGAAGTAATGACGAACAGAAATTAAAAATTTGATGTAGATAACTTCATGAAGGTTTAAGTTGCTGTATATTCTCGAGCAGAACGAAACTGGGTTCCCTGTACAGGTTTAGAAACCTACCTCCAAAATTACTGAGAATAGAGTTAGCCATAGCTATCTTAAAATATTTAATTTAATTTTAATGATTATCTGAACCAAGAAATTAACAAACAAAATGAAGTGATTAAGGAACTACTTTGCCGTCATAATTCGCCACGACACACTATGTCTAACTCAAAAACTGGGGCAAAGTTTTTGCATTTGGGAATATTGTTATTTTGGCACTTTTAAAGTGTTGGGTTCCCTCATTGATAGGCTCTTACAAAATATCAAGCAATTAGAGTATGGGCTTTTCTCTTCTTGTCACCTATTGAACATCCTGTAACAAGGGTTCCAAAATTTTGAAAGCTCGTGGACTCCTCCTCACTTTAGGAAATCTTAATTTTTTCCCTTGAATATTGTTTTCCACCAGAGTTTTCAACACTCTTAGAAAAGGTTCTGGTTGAAGAAAGGTCTCATCTGTTGAGCCATGACCACTACTGTCCCACAGAATTCTAGAGGTCGGCAGATGAATCCGGGGAAAAACACAGCTGATATAGAGAGGGAGAAAAGACTTAGATGACCAAAACAAAGACGTCGTACCATACACCATGAACCCCAGTCAGCTACAGAAGTAAATGATGAATAGGCAACTTGTCTGAGCACCGGTCCCGAGGCCTTAACACTAAGGGCCTGTTGCATATAATCTGTCAGCGTCAGCGTTACTCGTATTGAAATATATTTAACCAATTACAAACCCCCAAACGATTAGCCACGAAATTGCTAAGGTCTGTGATTGGTTTAAAATATGTCAATACAAGTAACGCTGACGGATTCTATGCGAACAGGCCCTTAGGGCTACACCCGAAAGTCAGCCATGGTGGGATGATTTCTCTACCAGAAGTATCTAATTACCTAAGAACAGATTAATTAAAACAACAAGCCTTTGCCTCTTTCAATAGTTGGCTCTAATTAGGCGAAGGGATAGTAGCTGAGCCACCAGAATTTTGCTGTCGAGAAACAGATTTTAACACCCTCATTATGCACTGTCGATATCACAGTATGTGAAAACAAAACTATTTTTGGACACTATGATTTTTCAAGAGGGTGCATCAGTGAACCTTGCAGATTTTCAGTCACAAAGTTAAGTTACGGATCATTTTTCTTTCAGTATTTTTCCTGTCACAAATTAACTAATGCATAGTTTTAAATTAATTTTTTTGAAAATGCAGGTAAACGTAAATAATGAACACGTAGTTTTTAAAATTTTAAAATTTTCCTCTGTTCATTTTTACCAGGTATTCAATTAGTGATGTTTATAGCTACAGAATTAACACTTTAAAAAATATGTATACAGAATTTTGAAAAGCATGTGCATTACATTTAAATATCTATTTTTAACTGCAGATGACAAAATCAAAAAAATATGTATTTGCTAATCACTTATTTAGAAAATCCTGAGAGGAGAAAATTCCATAGCTTAACACTGGGATTGGAGATTTGACATGTCACCAGATGTAACGCCTCAAGATCAGCAATAGATGATCAATAATATGTTTTGATTATCATAAATGAATGCCAAAACAAAGTAAGTTCATATATTTTATACTTCTATTTGCGGGCTTGTGGCGGCCCTGTGGTACAGCGCGCTGGTTTCCGGTGCTGAGGGTACTCAGATCGAATACCGGCGTTGCGCCACGAAAAATGCCTCCGTTCGTGTCGTCCTTTCATAAGGAGTAATGCTGTCCGCCTATATGGTGCTCCCATAATAAAATGGACAATAAAACTACGGCGTAGTAAGGGCTAATGTTTGATTACAAGTGCCTCTGCATTGTTTTTTAAAAAAAACTTCTATTTGCGTAGCAGGTGAAATAAAAATTTGGTGTGTTGTAAAGATATTTCCTTTCTGTATGATCTATTGAAATACCGATATTTCATGCCCTTATGGATATTTAAATTGTTATTTTCAATTATGGGAATCTATCGTTTCGGCCATTATCCGTGAACTCGATAAAACCTATCAAACACAGAAATTTTGATCGTTTTTTTTACATGACGTAAAATTTATCTAGATATATTTTACACCATGATACAATACTTATATGTTTTTTATGGGAAATTGAAATAAGACAAAATATTTCTTGATATTCATGTTGCACAATGAGACGTACATATATCACTCTCTTCATTTGAAATTCACCATGTTTTGACTTAACAAATGTAGAATTAAATTTAAATAACGTTATATTCGTTATGATTTAGATATTGGTATATCACCTACATTTTAAATGGAGAATGGACTTTCTTATAAAGTAATTGGAAATATCCTCGATCTATACATTTTAAAGAGACCCCCCCCCCCCCTCGTCTGATAACGAAAAAATGCTTCTTGCAAATTAATTTATATATATATATATATATATATATATATATATATATATATATATATATATATATATATATATATATATATATATATATATATATATATATTCTATTACTTGATTGATTATAACATTACAAAAAAGCTTATGAGTGGGTATTCGTTAAACTTTATAATTTTGGAGCTAAATTAAAGATTTACACTGCACCCTCAATCCACTTCTTTAGCGAGTTTCAAAGCATTTTTATGCATCTTAGTAAAAGGGTGTATTAGTACAGAAATCATCTTTTCTGGGAAAGGTCAGTTTTAAAGTTATCTTGAATGTTTGAAATCAAGTGTTGTAAAAAAGTATTAATTTCATGAATAAAAATTCCATCTATTTGTACACAGGCTTTTCTCATAACACAGTGATGTGTCTGTGTGGATATTATATATATATATACATATATATATATATATATATATATATATATATATATATATATATATATATATATATATATATATATATATATATATATATATATATATATGTATATTCATAGATCTTAATAAGCATTGGTATGTTTAAGAATACCAAAATATGCCGATAGTTTAATTAACTTTAGCTCATGTTATCAAATAGCATGCTCCTCTCTTAAACTCTAAAATTAATTAAATATTCATTCGAACAAAATAGTTGATTAATTTTAGGGTAATTAACGATTAATCTAAAATTTAATCGAATTTAATCTACAACAAGTATTATAATAAGCTTCCTACTAGCAGTATCTCAATATAATACCAACAATGCTATAAATTCCATTTGATTAATAGTGTGGTATCATTACAGAACTTTGCGTGTTTGAAACACTAAAACTATTAACTACCTACGTCCATATCTGTGGTTGCCATATTAAATAATCAAAGGAACCTTCAAAAACTTTCTCGACTAACTTTTTTGTTAATTGCATGGTGTCGTAAATATTCCAAGCTTTTCGATCCTAGATTACAGCATATATAAATAACACCTGATGTAATCGAAGTTTTCTCAAGTTTAAATGAACGCAAAACGTGAAACAGCTGTAAGATAATTTAGCTAATTTATTCCAACTACTATGGAATATTATTAAATAGGGATACTTAACTGTGAGATCTTATAACGAAGAATGAAGTTTTATAAGTGTTGGGGATATGAAGGGATTAAAATAAAGGTCCCGATTTTTATATCTCACTAGCTGAATACCCGTGCTTCGCTACGGAGTACATTCAAATTAAATACAATGGTTAATGTATGCAATTAATGCCAAAAAAATATATTTATAAAAAAATTGCAACGTATATTTTTAGAGACAAAATAATGCAGAAGAAAATATTCAAATTAAATACAACGGTCAATTTATGCAATTAATTTGTATGTTTAATATCCATAAAACATACTATTTTGAATTAAATTCTTAAAAAACTTCCATCTCAATTAATCTAGTGGTTAAATTTTATCTTTTACCGTATTCTAATATTTCTTTTGTTAATTTATTTCGCTGATATGCACGTGACGCAAAATTAATTTGAAGTATCACAAAAAGAAAAGAAACCACGTGATTATCATTTAATAAATTAAATTCTAAAAATTAATCTTAAAAAATTCACCAAAAATCAGAAAATGGAGGTAAAGATTAAAAAAAGATTTCATTTCAAAGGAATGTTTATGATCTTTCTCGTGATATAAATTTTATAACCCTCAGATTATTATTTTAAATGCAAACTTATAAAAACAGCTTAAAAATTTAATTTAAAAAAATCTAAGAAGAATTTTTCAAAAATCTTTCTTAGTGCACCCCTACGCTATAAGAAAAATTACTGCTGCAAAATTTCAGCCCTTTAGGTCCAGCGGTTTGGTCTGTGCGTTATCTGTCAATCAGTCACGGAACTGTTTTATATGTATAGATATCCAACCTAATGCAGAGTCCCACTCTGGGCAAGGACGTTTGTAGCCGTTCAGAATCGGCTATAAGGAGTAAGTCCCGGTCTAATGAGCCCTTGAATAGCAAAAGTTGACCGTAGCACTCCAAACCAATGTAATGTGGCATAACAGTTATAAAATCCGACTTTATTATCTTAACAATGTAATTTATAACTTTTATAAATGACTCGAGTAGATATTTATTTAACACTTTCAAAGCAGAATTCAATAAATTTGTCTTCCTATATCGAGGCATACAGAAAAGGGAAGGAATAAAAGTTTATATAAAGAGAAAAAAAATAATTGAAGATATTAACACGAAACCTCCTTATCTGAAAAATGAGAAAAGTATTTTTAAGTATCTGCGTCAGAATAAATGTCTACGAAAGATGGAATTGTATATAATATATTATATCGTTCATATATTGGTCATTCATAATGGAGGATTCATCAAATAACTTGTATTTGCCAACAGTATATAAAACTGTTATGTACGCGCTTCCTTTGCATCGTAGAAAACACCATACTTTATTAATGAGAAATTTCTCAAACTTATTTACTGTATAACTGGTTTATACATCCTATTTAAAATAGTTAACTTTCTCCACTCTTTGAGTGTTGCTCTTAACGAGGCTTTCCAACTCTTAATGCGTGTCACATCTATTTAAAATATATATCATATGTCACATTTCAACTGCTGAATATTCCCTGTTTTGTTCCTTACAAAAGGGCGCTGGAATTCGATTGCGGGTTCGAGCCCCGTGGATGAAACTGATTTTCATAGCCGTTTGGGAGAGGCATTGATTTGTAGTTTCAAGTCCAATTAACCTTCGTGTGGCAACAGATGGCCGTAGCGCTCTCGAGCAACTAACCATCCTTACAAAAGAAAACGACAAAGCACGCGTTTGAAAAATATTTAATCTTTGCTGCACGTTTAGGTACTTTGATTATCATTTTATATATATAAAAAAATCCCGTGCCTTTAACGATAGTAGTAAAACACATTTCTACGCTCATGGCCTCATCATGTGGTTTTTTAAATGTGAAATTTTCTAAAATACACAACTGCATCACCGCTTGAATGCAGAGTATCTAATTACGCTGTAGGGAACTGTGTCCCTGTGCGAAACGAGTGTCAGATAATGATCGGTCAATTTCCTTTAATTGATTTTTTTTCTCTGTCATGGGGAGATCGCTTTCTTATCTTATCCTCCTATCACCCGAGCCACACAGCTTGTGGTCTCGCGATATTAATCTTTGCCAGCTACTTAATAACTCCGGCCATGCTTTAGTGATTAACCTGGGTCGCTCTTGATTTTACTTTTGTTTTGTTTACTTTGCCTCATGACATCAGGAGGTAATATTTACACCCCTTTACTCTGCCGTATAAACCGCAGACTGCAGGGGTGTTTATGTAAAGAGGAAAGGGTTGTAAAAATAAAGTCCAAATCTTTACCATAATTTTTTTTTAAATCATCCCACAATGCTTTGGTATTTTGTAAAGGTGAAATCTCTCTCTTGTATGTTTTGGTTTCACATAAGGTAAATTTAAGATATAGACAAATAAATAAAATTCAAATTTCGTTTTTCAGAAATTTGCGATTTTCGTTTGAATTTGATTCAATTTTTGATTTTCTTTTTTAAATTAAAAAAAAATGCGAAACGCTCCATCCCTCAATATTTTGGTTTAAAACTTGTACTGGTTTTTTCAGCTGATTTAATTTATCCTTTACCATTTGTCCTTTTTTGATTTTGAGTACGCAACTGTGGTCTGGATGGGGAAGTCCTATCCAGAAGATTTTGGTTCTAACTTCACGGCTTTTATCACCTTTTAAACTTCCATATAAACTTGCTTTTATCATCCTTATTTGTAATTTTTTCTTGTCACTTTTAGATATCATTGCTTTTACTTTTCATAAATCACTGCATTTGCACATCTTGTGCATCATTACCTTTTACATTATACATATCATACTTTCTTGTATATCATTGTTTTTATCACCTCTATGCTTTTGATTGCAGTCGTTATCATACCTTACTTTTTTTATATATGCATGGTTGTTCCGCTTTTGTCTTGCGTTTGGTGCAGCTTATCCTCTCTGGACCTTGCGCCAAAAAACCCTAATCAACCAACCAACCAACCAAAAGAAATGGTAAAATTTCCCCCATTTTTATTTTATTCAAAGGTATTATATAGATGAAATAAGTTCGAATATGAAATTCTTTTATCAGTGCCAAACCCAATTTTCAACTTCCGTAATACAAAACGAGTATCCCCAGGTACACCTAATAACTTATTCTACGGTTAAAAGAAAAATAAAATACTTCGGTAATCAGTTCTACTGAAACATTATAATAGATCTAGAGGGTAAATATTGGAGTAATAGTTAAGTATAAAAACTCCAACTCTCATCTCTCTGTCAAGCCAGTTCACCGGAGACTATCAGAATTCAGTTTGTCCAAAGATAATACCAAAAGAGAAATGTTTGTCTCATTGGAAAATACAAACTAATCACAGGATCATAATCAGATAAAATACTGATCTAATATTAACAATATATCGTCCAGGGGCGCACCCAGGATTTTTTCTTGGGGGGGGGCGAGATGAACGGATAAAGACATTTATAATGCATGGGGGGGGAAGAGATGAACGAATAAAAATATTTATGATGCAAAATCAATATTCATAATGCAATTTCTATTTCTTTGGGGGGCAGGGCCCCTTCCCCCCCCCCCTTGGGTGCGCCACTGATATCGTCAGTGTTCTGTAAAAAGGGCGAATACCCATAAAGATTTACATACATATTCGCCCTTTTTACAGAACACCGACGATATATATTTTGATAGTGTATTTTCTTGAAATCTTATACGAACTCCAAAGTTCCAGTTAGTTCCTGTAATATAAACTGTGAAGGAAGTTATAACCCTTCCTCTCATGTCCGTGGCTGGATAGTGTGTAAGTAGAATACGGGTCACGAGGTTAGGAGACGTACACTGAAATTCTTCTCCTGTTAGGCGGTTGTTATAGGGGTGTTTGACTAACAGGGAAGAAACTTTAAGGCTGCTATGTACTAACCCTGTCGGATTCGCTCACCTCAATGTTAACCAATGGAGAAATGTGTCCAAGGATTGCCGACTTAGATTGAAAGTTTTTTTTAAAATTGTACTCCGTAATAGAGAAAGAAATTTTACACCTTTGGACATTTTTCGTTTTTTTAATTGCAAATAATATTTTGAAATTTAAGTCATTCGAGGGAAAAAAAATCAGGTATAGTATGTTTTAAACGCTCCTAAATTCCTTTGATGGAAGAAATTTATAAAATGAATCCTGTTGCAAGGTGCAGAAAAGTTCAGGCTATCTGAAAATATCACTTTTATTAGAATATAGGCATTTATGTAGCTGTAAATAGTAGACACCATTTCTCCATGGGTTGACATTGAGGTGAGCGAATCCAATAGGGTTAGCGCACAACTGCATTAGATAAAATTTCACCATCGTTGAAATGGCTAAAAAAATTAAATAATTAAGTTAAATTATACAGATTGATATTCTGTGTCATTGGCCTATTAAAGAAAGGGTGGGAGGGATATAAGGGAGGGGCGAAATTAGCACTTTCTCACATGTCCGGAATACTTCAATAGGTAGAGGTCTTGAGGTTAGAAGCGTGGGCGAACACCGCTCCTGGCTGACTGTCATTATAAAACGACATATGATGTATTCTATGAAATTGCAGCACATAAAATATTTCCTTTAATATTTGAAAAATGCGTATGAAATGTAATCAGAAAGTTTTGAAAAGATTTTATAAATTCTTACTTCTCAATTGAGGTAAAAATTTGTAAATAGCATATTATTTGAAACAACTAAGTTACAAAGAACTATTTTTTTCAGAATCTCTTTAATATCGTTCCATCAGCTTTATGACAGTTTTTAATTCCTAGACTAATATATTTTCTCTAAACATCTTTTTCTCAATACCCGTACCTAGCAGATATACAGAGACACCAGTACATTGCTCGAAAATAACTTTCGTCAGTCGATGTAAGATTAGCCATATTAGTAACATTTCCTCCTTATTTCTGTCATAAGTTAACAGTTTTTTTTAAAACTAACACAACTTGTTAATTTAAGACCTATTCAATAACTGATTAGAACTGAAATTCAAAATAATAACGTCGAGATATTCGGGCAACAAACGGTAGCAACAACCAAAAATCTTGATATAAATTAGGAAGAAATGGAAATAAATACAAATACATCGATACCATGTTCTATTTTAACTCTTTTCTGAAAAAAAAAACAACAACCGGCACGGACATTTATAGCCATTCGAAATCGACTTTTAACTGTAGGTCCCGGTCTAATTAACCCTTGTGTAGCAAAAACTGACCGTAGCGCTCCCAACCACCCACAAAAAATGAAGTCGAAATCTCAAAACGTTATAGCATGAAAAATATAAGTAAATAGTTATAATCTATACTTATATATAAAGAGAGAGCGATTTTGTACGTGGAGGGTAATCTCCAGAACCACGGCACCTATTTGAAAAATTCTTTCACTGTTTGAAAGGTACATTATTCCAGATGGACATAGGCTATATATTATGTATATCTGATCATCTATACTTATATATAAAGAGAGAGCGATTTTGTAAGTGGAGGGTAATCTCCAGAACCACGGCACCTATTTGAAAAATTCTTTCACTGTTTGAAATGTACATTATTCCAGATGGACATAGGCTATATATTATGTATATCTGATCATCTATACTTATATATAAAGAGAGAGCGATTTTGTACGTGGAGGGTAATCTCCAGAACCACGGCACCTATTTGAAAAATTCTTTCACTGTTTGAAAGGTACATTATTCCAGATGGACATAGGCTATATATTATGTATATCTGATCATCTATACTTATATATAAAGAGAGAGCGATTTTGTACGTGGAGGGTAATCTCCAGAACCACGGCACCTATTTGAAAAATTCTTTCACTGTTTGAAAGGTACATTATTCCAGATGGACATAGGCTATATATTATGTATATCTGATCATCTATACTTATATATAAAGAGAGAGCGATTTTGTACGTGGAGGGTAATCTCCAGAACCACGGCACCTATTTGAAAAATTCTTTCACTGTTTGAAAGGTACATTATTCCAGATGGACATAGGCTATATATTATGTATATCTGATCATCTATACTTATATATAAAGAGAGAGCGATTTTGTACGTGGAGGGTAATCTCCAGAACCACGGCACCTATTTGAAAAATTCTTTCACTGTTTGAAAGGTACATTATTCCAGATGGACATAGGCTATATATTATGTATATCTGATCATCTATCTATACTTATATATAAAGAGAGAGAGCTATTTTGTACGTGGAGGGTAATCTCCGGAACCACTGCACCTATTTGAAAAATTCTTTCACTGTTTGAAAGGTACATTATTCCAGATGGACATAGGCTATATATTATGCATATCTGATCAGTAGAAATAAAGTTAGGGGGGATACTCTAGATTTGTGTACACGGCCGCCATCTTGGATTTTTCCGCCAGGGTTTGGCGCATTTCGCATGGCGATAATTATTGCGTTCTGGTAAAAATAACCCAATGTCAAATTCTCTAATTTTAAGATCAAACAGTTATTTCTGATGTGATCTTTTAATTACAGTATAATAATTTTAGGTCAGATCTTGGCCTTGACCTGGAAATCTGAGTCAAATTGACTATACTCAAAAGAGTAAATTATTTTTAAAACTAAGAGTCTTTTTGTTGAAAATTTTTGAATCCATTATCAGTTTTTCGTTAACTTATTAAATTTAAGTTGCTTTTAATTTTGTTTATCAATTGTCAATTAGTATACTATAATGATACACCATTTCATTTATTTGAAGTAAATATTATCTGCCATCATTTTTTCGTAAAATGTAAAATACAGTATACATTTTAAATACAATATATTTTAAAATATTTTATAATTCCAAGTTGTAGTGGATTACAAATAAATTTAAATAACTGAAGTTCAACTTCTCTCTCCCCAGGAACCTAAGTTAAAAAGTTAGTTAAGGTTAAGTTATTGGTTTAGGAAAAGGTTTTTTTTTCTTATTTCCAACACAGCAGGATAAATGGTCAAATAATCCTTGTCCCGATTTTATTGTATGCACCAAATATTTGGTTAAGGTCAAATCTGATTTGATAATTTAAACAGGTGGTTTTTATTAAAAAAACAAAAAAAATTCTAAGTCCAGCGTTTTGAAAACACCGCTTAAAACACATTGGCGAGAAATTTTCCACTCCTCAAAACACGGTAAAATCGCCAAGTTGGCGCAAAAAAATCCAAGATGGCGGCCGTGCACACAATTATTAAGTAACGTAATATTAATTTGAATATTATTTTAGGTGCTTAAAATAATTAAAAAAACATTCTTTACTTAAAATCCTTTTTTTATTTTTGTATTTTTATTCCATCTCTTACTCTAATTTTGAGATACCAATGTGTATCTATACTTCTATAATCTATACTTATATATAAAGAGAGAGAGCGATTTTGTACGTGAAGGGTAATCTCCGGAACCACTGCACCTATTTGAAAAATTCTTTCACTGTTTGAAAGGTACATTATTCCAGATGGACATAGGCTATATATTATGTATATCTGATCAGTAGAAATAAAGTTAGGGGCTTAATCCTAACAATCTCCATTGTTACCGCTATTGTCCTCTACCGCTTTTTGTGCCGAAGTCTTCAACGATCCTTAGCGTGGTGCTATCGCGGTGGGCTTCTGTTCTGACGATAATGGTTCGAACCTAGCCGTTCTCCGGCATGCCTTTTTCTTTTAAAAAATTAACTTTAATTATTTACTAACGTAATATTAATTTGAATATTATTTTTGGAATATTATTTGAAAAAAATGTTAATATTATTTAAAATAAAACATTCTTTACTTAAAATCCTTTTTTTATTTTTTATTTTTATTTCATCTCTTAACCTCTTTCTATTATCTATCTTATATATAAAGAGAGAGTGACTTTGTACGTGGAGGGTAATCTCCAAAACATATATATATATATATATATATATATATATATATATATATATATATATATATCTTTTGGATATATGCTATCCCACCCCGTAAGGAAAAGGTTTAATATTTTTAAGATTCAAGGAGAGGGGGTATTGATAAATACAAAAAGGATTTTTGAAACTGGAAACGTTAAAGGGTTTATTGAAGAAAACTACATTTGGAACTACGCTTTTTATTGGACATTTAAGGTAAAAAAGGATTTACAATTTATTGGGTATCAACTGGAAATTTATTGGTATAATATTTTGTTCAACCCGGACAAAGTCGGGACGGTCCGCTAGTAGTTAAATATAATGACGCCTCTTGTTTTAACAGAGACACTTCAGTCATCAAATGAAGGATTATTTCTGTGAGATGTGATCCTGAAAATTGATCCACCTTGGGATCGGTCAATTGTTCAAATGGAAAAAAAAAACTATACGTTAAAATAAGCAATTAATATAGTGAGAAAGAGACACAAAAACCAAGAAATGCTGACGAAAGCACTCTGGAATCACTTATTGGAAATGCTAACAAAATGATTTAGAGTGCAAAGTTTGCTTTTCTAATCAAGATTATACTGTTTTACCATGTTCTTAGCGACTACAGTAAGGGATTCAGCATCTTTGCAAATAGCGTCGCCTTGGTTTCTTCTGATTTAAAAATTTTTTACCCTTTTAAACTCGTGTCCATATAGTTACGGTGTGTTTATCTTCAGGATCACACCCTTCAGAAACAATCCGTTTAATGTTAAGGGTGGCTCTATTGAAAAAGAAACTTTGTCATTAAATTTATTACGGATTGCTTTCCTGTTTTAGATTTCACTTTCAACTGAATTGATTATGCGAAATTCCACAGATATATTCCCGTGAATTCAATTCCTAAATTAAGAACTCTTAATATCGAGCAATAGCTATGACGTCCAGCTAAACTAGAATGATAAACAATATACTTGATGAGTCTTCAAAAACTGCAGTTTGAACGAAAATTAATGTTCTGAGTAGATCGGTACTTGCAAGAAACACGCGGCTTCTTAAAATCAATATCGACAATAAAAAATCATTTTTGCTGAAGGGTTGAAGCTGTCGTGTGTCTACTATGCATTTCCCTATAAATTTCAAGTAAATAGTATTTGAAAGGTAACATCTACGGCAGAGTTTCCATTCTTTCACATTACTGAATTTCAGTCTAAACGCTTTAGATCTGGAAATTTTTTAACACAGGGGTAAACAAACAGTATTATTTAAGCAAACCCTGCGCATTCGTTTTTTTTTATCTATAACTTTTTTGTGTCAAACTTCTGTCATACAAGCAGATAGTCGATAGAGAACATGTTATATTAATAATAGAAATTCAATATAAAGGCTATAATGACTAATCGGGGCAGTTTTGACATTTTTCTGGTAGAGAAGAGATGCTCTCCTTAGCACATCTGCACGTATTCTGATTTGTTGAGATTTATTTTTAAGCAAAGTGATGCATTCTGATCACGTTTATAACGTAAAATAATTTATAGTTAAAACGATACATCAGTTTACATCACCAATCTCCAGTCCCAATATATATATATATTCTAATGCGGAGGCACTTTGTCGTGAGACATTCTCCTTTTGTTATTCATTCAAGCCTTGCTGGATACTTTATTGTGGGAACACCATTTAGGTGAGCCAGCATTGCTCCCTATGACGGTACGACACGGTAACGACCAAGTCTTCGGGATTTGAACTGAAGTCCACGGCGTGGAAGAGCACGACGCTAACCACTATACCCTGTGAGCGGCTCAGTCCCGCTATTAAGTTAGCAGAATTTTATTCTTTGAATTTTTCGAATTACGGATTAAAGAATGCATATCTTTTAATGCCATTTTCTACATTTAAAGATGTTTCATGAAATGCGCTTTGTTTTTAAAATAATCTTTTTAAATTAATTTAAACTTTACAAAAATATTAATTTTGTATCGATAGACCTCAATAATATAATACTCTGCAAAAAATTATCTACAGGAAAAATTCAACATTTTAAAAACTACGCATTCTTCAATTAAACTTTTACTAACGTACGCAAAAAAAACTTACTGAATTGAAGCGTATGTATTGCTAATCAGTGATAAGACTGATTTCCACAGATAAATAAACTGTGGAAAATTCACTACAACTTAATTTTGGGATTGAAGATATGCGTCGTAAAACTGATGTACATAGTCTTAAAACCTTTGACGCATAATACTCATTATTCAGTAGTTGCAAAGCCCACGCACCTTACGGAGTGCCACGCACTTGCAAGCAGACTGCGTCGTATTACTGAACGCGAACGGAACAATTTCTTTAAACATAAAAATGAAACAGTTTTGTATATCAGTTTTAAGCATACAGTTCGTGTTTCGAAATAACGACAACACGTAATAAGTATAGTCATTATAATAAATAAAGCCCCTTTTCTTGTTGTCCCATCATCTTAATGGAATAGATAAATTTTGGAAAGACCATTCGTTTTATGATGTGTCTGAAGCGTGTCAGTCTATCATAAATATTTATTCGAGTGGGTAAAAATCTCCGCTGGATCACGTTCAGATTCGACCCCATCATAACTTTACTTCTATAATTCCTCTCCGTAGGCAGCTTAAAAGATCAACGTCTCATAATTGCGCAATATTTTGTGAACCATAAATTTCAAGCAGTCTGATTGAATATATAAATCAAGTTATCACAAGCAGCCTCTTTTTTTGAAGCGCTGCCAATTAATAAAGGAGTAACAAAAAAGGCGATTTTTTAAACATATTTCACGTCATGATTTTGCGTGACGTGTTGCTAGAGTTTACGCTATTCAGTCTCCCAGCTATAAATAACGGAATATGAATGCTTTGCTCTACAACAACGCTGGGCTACATGAATTATAAAAGAAAGCACGCAATATTTTCTGGCTCTGTAGCATTCACAACATGTTTGATCGAAAGGCAGACTGACTCTATGTTAGTTCCTTTGACCTGTGGATAAGAATGTTATCAGTTTTTCTTATCTGTACTGAATCATCTTTTATTAACACTTTCTCACATTCGATGTGGGAACTGCGAAAACCAGTTCTATTCCTCCCCCCCCTATTTTTTTGCTGCTCATCGCCAAGTTTTTGTGCATTCATTTGCACTCAGTGCCAGTCCATTCTTTAGATTTTGTAACCTTTTTTTATAATCTATTCCTCACAGATCTAAAGAGATAGCATTCATTAAAACTATTTACTTGGGTTTTCCGTTTCTTGGTTAATTATAATAATTTCTTCGGGCGCCTGAACGCGTATTTGTTCTCCAGTTTAGCGCTTAACGAGTATTTGAAATTCAGTTTACAATTTGTGCCTCCAATTCAAGCATTATATAAAGTTTACGATCAATTTGACGATCGGTATCAAAGCCGGGCCGATCCATTGTGGCATCTGAGGCAAGTTCTAAAAACGGCGCCTCTACAAATTTTTGAAGGGACTCTTAAAATTGTTGTGTACTTACCCTATTGGGTTCGCTCACCTCAATGTTGATCTATGGAGAAAATGTCTCCTAAATGCCTTTGGTGGACGAAATTTATAACATGAATTCTGTTGCAAAGGGCAGAAAAGTTGAGGCTGTCTGAAAATACCATTTTTATTGGATTATCAGAATTTATGTAGCTGTAAACAGTAGATAAATTTTCTCCATAGGTTAGCATTGAGGTGAGCGAATTCAATAGGGTTAGTACATAGCAGCCTTAAGTAGCGAATGTATCTCTATTAGAAATAGTCTATTTAATAGAATAACGGGCATTTTGGAGACAACTTATATTTATTTTTTTTAAAGAATTAAAATTTAGAGAAATACGGAACTTTTAAAAGATAGAAAAAGTGAATAAATTTGAATATAATTTGTTACGCAATAAAAATAATTTCTAAATCCTTCTTCGAGCCTTTAGGGCAACAAATTGCTTGATCGCATCTCTATAATTTATTGTCTTTCATACCGCTTTTTCGGTACAAATTACTGCTAGGTCATTCCATCGTTCTTGAGTTGTTGTTCGTAGATAATTCTTAAACATTTTCAGATTAGAAAAACTAAGATCAGCTGCTGGTACAGTAGCAGGTAGAGTCAGTAGCATTCTTAGAGCTACAACAACGTTTGGAAATAGGCATTCAAAATTTAATACTGATAATCTCAAATTCATAAGTTTATAAAAAAAAGTCTAAATATTCGCTTATATTTGTACATTTTAATGAATTTCTTCATTTATGAGATTAGACATTTAAAATTTTTTTGTTATTCGTGAAAATTTATATTTTTACGACTACCGTAAGACTACTTTGTGACTACAGGGGTAACTTTGTGACACACAGTAATTTTTTCGTATTTCTGATCTTGCGCCGCGCCCGTGATACCGGGTAGGCAAAGAACAGCGCCAACAGCTTGTCCAACGTACAGAGACACATAGTGGCCAGTGTACGAAGCTTCTGCGCGCCATTTGTCTTCACTGGCCAATATATGGTTCAAACCTGTTGTCAAGCTATTGACTCAAACTTGGGAAACTTTGTGTGCTGAAGTCTAACACCTTATACAATCAACTACCGCAGGTAATTATCTTTTTATTGTCAATATGTTGATTAGATTGTGGAGCAATATAACTTTTGTGTAGTGATATTTCCGACAAATATGAGAACATAATCTAAATATCGGAAGGTGACGGCGTTGCTTTGTGACACATTGACACTTGCACAAAATGACCCACAAAGTCGACCCTCCTCCTTCGGCCGCTCGATGTTGCATTTTCCCGTCCTCTAAAATATCAAAGAAGTATTAACTATCTTGAAAAAAACTCCCCGAAGGAGCAGAATGTGCCGAAAGACGAAATTCCTCATCTTCTCAAGGAACTGATGGCTGCCCAGGGCACCCGAGATCTCTTTGATGTCAAAGATATAGATATAGCTATCCGATATTTGTAATAGGTATATATAATTGTGTATCAAGCTTTTGATAAGCGTTTTGCTGTCTAACTTTGTGTCAAGCAATTTTTCCTCTTGGATTTCAAGGCGAAAACACAGATGTCATAAAGTAGCCCCACTCGGCGGAGCAACTTTGTGACACATTTTAACTTTAATTTCTCAATGGTAATTAAAGATCCGGGTTAGCGCAATACGTTACTACGTAAGGAAAGGACGTACCAATGTTTTGCAATTGTTTGTTTTGGGCTGATTTTAAAACTGATTGGCTGGAGAGGAAAAAACTTAAAATCCGTCACAAAGTAACCCCCATCTTACGGTATGTCTCATTTTGGCACCAATTTAAATTCGGTGCCTAAGGCGGCCGCCTCGCCGCCTCACCTATGGGACGGAACATGCTTTTATGTATTCCACGAGTCATCATTCTCTGGTCGGAATGATGACTCATTAATTTTTTTAAAGGGACAAGGGATCTTCAATCTCGTTTTCTTGTAAATTTTCAATATTTTACTTTACATACCACATTAGTATGATTAATATTCTTTTGTTACTACATTTAAGTCACTTAGAATTCACAAATAAGCATTTTCTGGAAGACTTGTTCATCAAAAAGTTCTTCAAAAATGTTAAAAATTTTCAAAATTCTCCATGCGCCTTCATTTTCTTATGATTTCTTTCAAATTTCTTAGGGCTGCCAACTGAAGTATTTGTCATAAAATTATGCATAGCTCTTTTGAAACCACAAATATTTTCAAATTTATTCACTTAGAGATAAATTAAAAACAAGCAAAAACATAAAAAAATAACTAACAGAACAAACAAATATTATTTAAGACTTTAGATTCATAAAGGAAAAAAAATTCAGTGCACAATTATGTTTATATTTATATCGCAAACTTATATTTAAAAAATTTTTTTTTCAAATAATATGTAATGCGCATGAAGAATTTTGTAAAATGTTAACATTTTTGAAAAAAAATTGAAAAAGTCTTATTCTGCCAAAAAATCTCCTTATTTTGAATTCTAAGGGTCTTTAACGTAGTAATAAAGAATGTTCATTATTTTTATTCTGTATATAGATTAAAAATTGAAAATTAAAAAATGCAGGTTGAAGGTCCACTGTCCCCTTAAACACACCACAGTCAGAAACTTTCACACGTTAGGCATAATCTGATTTACCTCTAAAGCTTATCATAGGTTCCATTACGTATCTTTAGTTATAACAAATTTCAGCAGAATTTTTGGCGGCTAGGATATCTATGGTGCCCGGTATAAAGGGCTTAAGTCAAAAAAAGTTATTTTTAGATATTTGTTAGTATTGATAAAAAATAACAAAAATATTTTGACTTGTATAAAAAGCTTAAGTCTATCAATTTTATATACAAAAGTACATTTCTTTGTACAAAAAACTCAAGTCGAAATTATTGTTCTGCGATTGATATAAAAGCCAATAACTTGGTATATTTAAATCACTGTTTTTGACTTAAGCCCTTTATAGCTGGCACCATAGATGTATTTTCAGCTGCGTTCAGAAGGAAATGGTAAAAATCTTGTTTCGTGTGAGAGGAGCAAATGTGCATGGATGTATTCATATAAAATTTCTTACTATTCGCACTAGAAAATATTAGTCCCGAAGATTTGGCACGAAGAAATATCTTTGTGTTTCATCCTCAGGCAGAACATTTCACGAAAAACCTCATAATCTACATACGTGACTGTTGTATGTTATTCCTCTTTTTCTGGTAGCCATAATAAGGTCAGATGCATTAACTTTATTTATTTAACATTCACTAGGAAATGTCCAAGTCCCCGTGATTTTTTATAAAAGAATATCCATGTTTCATCCTCAAGCATAGTATTTCATGTTAACATCTTAAAGATAATCAACATATGTTGCCGTTGTAAATTATTCTTCAACATCTGGGTGGCCATAAAGTTGATCGCATTCGCTCTGCGATTGCGTGTGACTTGCTTAACACCCACTAGAAAATGTCCAAGTCATCGGGGTTTGTTAGAAGCATAATTTGTATTTCATCCTCAGGTAGGGCACTGGATTTTAACATTCTAAAGTTAATCAATATTCGAGTCGTGTACGATCAAAACTAGCCATCTCCATTTTTTCTTTTTTCAAAACTGAGTTAAGGATACTTTATTATAGTGTTTTAGTATTTCAATCAGTTAAAAAGAAAAGTTTTTGGAAAATGATCCACTAAAAAAATATGGAATTTTTTAAAGGAAATTTCAAATTTATTTCTTCAAAAATGCATAAGATATAGTTCTTTGTCCTTTCCAGAAAAAAAAAGACCCATCAGAGGGAGATTGCTAGTTTTGATCCTACACTACTCATTTGTGGTTGTAGTAGGTTATTTTTCTACATCAGGGTGGTCAAAAGATCGAGCGAATTCACGCTTGGATATTTACTTCTCGTCTCCGTGATTGATCATCCTGATATGCTAAATCTGTCTCGAAACTATTTTTCCAGCAACAAGTCAAATGTTTAAAAAATTTATGAATTTTGAAAGCTTTCATTTTATCTTTTTGTCTAAATTTACTTTGAGAATAGAACTTTCTTTACCCGTCGTCTCTAACTAGCAGTGACGGATTTCCGCAGAGGTGGTGGAGGCGCAAGCCTCGGGCCACCGGAGCCCCCAAATCAACCAAATAATTTTAACTACTCACATATAAAATTTTTTTATTTAGGTTGTCACTATTGTGTACTCTGTGAAGGCAAAAGCATACACTTTCCCTTAGAAATTCGTAAAACTGGGATCTAAAGCCTGAATAAAGCTTTAGCAGATGTTTGGAAACTCCGAAACAGCATATAAAGATAAGGATAGAACACTACCTGGACCGATATCGACACCCTTAACCTGACCCAAAGTCCTTGCCGACTCTGTATTATTCTTACCTCGATGGGCAGTACCTATTTTAAGTCATTCACATTTTGAGTGCTTTGTTGGAGTACTGTGTTTTTACTGATTTTTTTATTGTAATTACTTTATGATAGTTTTATATTAAATAATATTTTAATTACGGAATAAAAATGTGAACGTACAATTCCGAGGTTTTCTTAAAGGAAGTGACCTCCGGGTCGTACCTTAAGCAACTAAACTTGAACAATATTTTAAGAAAATATTTTGTGATATTGTTCTCATCATAAAAATAAAAAGTTTATAAAAAAATTCCAAATTTCTTTATTGTATTTAACTGAGTGAAGTAATATTTAAAAAAACATCAGATAGGGCCCCAAATTTATATCCGCCTCGGGCCCCCTCAAATGCATAATCCTCTACTGATAACTAGAGATACCTTATATATTTTTAAAAATAACTTTAAGATCTTATTTGGGCGCGGTGGCCCAGTTGGCAAGAGCAGCGGGCCAGTTATCTAAACGTCCCTGGTTCGATGTTCGTCGCTGCAAATCCACCGCCGTGTTCACTAATAGTGGCTGGGGAACGTAAAATAGGTCGTGGATGCAATATCCTCCAAGTTCTCAAATTTACCTCTGGAGGTCCGGGGTCAAGTGTACCGGTCTCGTCACTTGACTCGGTTCAAAATTACGGGACCGGTCATTTAGCCATGTCGGACTCCGACCCTTGTGGTGCTAATTCAAAACAGGAGCTGCCCCTTTCAGCCCAATAGCCTATTAGGACCTGGTGAATGGAACCCCCATCCAGGGGGCATTAGCAACAACAACAGATCTTATTTAGACGTATTTTCAGTAATTGAATGATGTAAACATGAAATATTGAATTACAGTGCATATTAATACAGAAAGTACCTATAAGTACGAAAGTAAAGTTATTAGATTTAGGATTAAAATATATTGATGGAATTATCGAATACCTGAATTTTACACTGGGGGTAAATTTTGGTCAAATATTAGCAATAAAAGGAACTGTTTTATTTGGAAAATGAAACTGTAATATCACGCTGAAAAAGTATAAAGAAAAGTATGTAGCTAAAATGATAAGTAAATAGAGACAGACTTTCTTGTAAATTTCCCAGTTACTTTGTTATGTTACAAATAATTAACTATAAGTAGTTGTAATTTCTCTTTTAAAATTTCATTTCAAAAGTGTTTTTAGTACGTTAGTTGGTAGAAAAAATAGGCAAATTAATTACCCCTCTTCTTGACAGTTCAATAATTTACATCTATTCTTCGGAAAGAAAAATTATACTTTTCTCTCTATCAGTGAGATAGTGTTTGATTTAAATATTAAAATAAAGCTGTTTTCATTAACGTCTGACTGAAATTTTCCTTTCTTACGGCTGCTGTGTACTAACCCTATTGGATTCACTCATCTCAATGTCAACCTATGGAGGAAATGTGTCCAAGGATTGCCGACTTAATTTTTTTTAAATTGTACTCCGTATTAGAGAAAGAAATTTTACACCTTAGGGCATTTTTGTTTTTTTAAAGGCAAATAATATTTTTAAATTTAAATTATTTTGGGAAAAAAGCTGGTAAACGTCCAAAAATTCCTTTGGTGGACGAAATTTATTAGATGAATCCTGTTGCATGGTGCAGAAAAGTTCAGGCTATCAGAAAATACCACTTTTATTGGATTATCAGCATTTATGTAGCTATAAATGGTAGACAAATTTTGTCCATAGTTTAACATTGAGGTGACTGAATCCAATAGGGTTAGTACACAGTAACCTTAAGTTACAGGATTTTTTTTCTTATGATAATAAACATAAGAGATATCATTTGAAATATTCTTCTGTATTGGGATGACAGATACATTACTTCTATTTCAACTAGTTACCTAGAATCATTTTTGCTTAAGTTTACATTGTGTATTGACAATGTGTTAAAGCTGCTATGTACAAAGAAAAAAAATCGTATTTCCCTTTTTCTCTTCTTGCAGACTCTTGTGGTGGGAGGAGTCCAGTTGACAGTTCGAGAATTCCACCCCCTTAGGATTGACATTTTGAGGAATTGTAATTTCTCTCTCTCTCTATAGGGGGGGGGGGGTTAAGCGCTGATATTGTTTATTTAAAATATATTTTTGTCAACTATTTACTGTTACATAAATGCTGATAATCAAATAAAATTGGTATTGTCAGATAGCCTGAACTTTTCTGCAAAGCGCTACAGAATTCATTTTATAAATTTCGTCCACCGAAGGAATTTATGAGCGTTTAAAACACACTATACCAGATTTTTCCCGAATAATTAAAATTTTAAAATATTAATTTCATTTTTTAAAAAAATGAAAAATGTACATAAATGTAAAATTTTTTTCTCTATGACGGAGTACAATTTTTGAAAAAAAATCTTTGAATCCAAGTCGGCAATCCATGGACAAATTTTCTCCATAGGTTAACATTGAGGTGAACGAATCCAATGGGGTTAGTACATAGCAGCCTTAACAGAAGCAGTTTTGAATTTCAGAATGCATAGAAGTAGATTTCACGCGAAGTTCACTAACAAAAGTCTCCATAGTGAAAGTGAAGTTATATTATTCTGTACCTACGAACAGAGGAGGGTCTAGTTGGTCTAGTGCATTGTTTCTTAACTAGTGGTCCGGGAGAACCCAAGGAGTGGTCCGCGATGTTAGCAGTGATTAAAAAAAAATTGGTTTCATCATTTCATAACGACCGAAAATTTTTAAAAATTAAAAAATTGGGAACAAAATTTTTTTGGGGTTTCAAATTTTTTGTTCAAGTTCTAAAAATTGACGTATCTATTACGTTTTCTGGCGTTTCTTACAAAAAAAAATTCCTGCTTAAAAATCCCAAATATGTATATTTTCTGTGAAGGGGAATCGCAACAATTTTACAGCTAGTACACATCTCAAAGCTCAAAATCTCCTTAATTTTTTATTCAGTTTTCACAGGTTGTTATGTTTGCTATTAAGTTTACTTTTACGCTATATTTGCTATTGTTATTAAGTTTATTTGTAACTTTTTATTAAAGTTATTTATCCCAGATAGTTTGTTAATTTAGAAAATTAAACCCAATTTTGACTCTAAAAGGGCTGGCAGAGAGTCCCCGATGATTTATTTTTTTTTTGATTAGTGGTCCTGATGATCCAAAGGTTAAAAGAACCACTGTTCTAGTGGGTGTAGTCTAGTGAAATGTCTAAGGTTCCCCCTCAACAAGTCATTTGTAAAAAATACATTATCATTATTATTACTATTAATGATTAAGTAACCAAATACCAAAATATTTCTAATCAAAACATTCCTGGATGTTGGTAAGCCCTACAGTGCAACAAAATGCCTCCAGAAACCGGGATCACGAATTGAAGTAATTCCACCAATTAGAACAAAAATAGCTTGTAACTACTCTTAATATCTAAATTTTCTCAAAGAGCGCAAATGCCTCTTTTTAGAAATAAAACGTGTAAAATTTCTTGTTAGCAATAAATTTAAAAATGAATTTCTCAAATTTAGGGGAAAATTAATCTTAAGGTTACAAATTAATTTTGTTTTAAACAATAAACGAAGTGATTATATATATACATATATATATATATATATATATATATATATATATATATATATATATATATATATATATATATATATAAAGCTGCCCTCTTAGTGAAACTTTAATATAATTTGTGTGCCTCCAAAAATCAAGAACCAACCACAATTCGAATTTTTTAAAAAAATCTTACGTACCGAAAACTCATTCTATTCATTACGGTAAGAAAGTCGAAGAGTCATAATAATATACTACTCCTATCCTTAGTAATTTCAATTTTTTAGAGCACTTGACAATCAGCTGTTTAGATTTTATGCTTCTTATTTTGATATTTTTCAGAAATAAATGATTTGTCGTTCTCTAAAATATGTTACGAGATGAAATAACAAAATCAAAGGAAAAAGACAATCTTTTTTTCAACTTTATGTTTGCTTTTGAAGACACTAGCACAATTATTAGTTTAAGGAGCAATATAGGAACTATATTTATAATTTGTTATACAAGCTTCTTACATAAAACAACAAATCCTGCTTCTGGAACTATTAACCCTCAGTTTCAAAGCAGTCATACTCGGCCATAAAGCCGGTAACAAGCCCTCTCACTATACCTATGTCATTTCTAAAGGTTTTGGATCCGGCTTTTCAGTTTACTACTTAAACAGTATTGTGGAGGCAAAGATTATAGCCCTTAACTGGAAACAGTCAGGCAGGCTCACATGCAGAACACCGATCTGATGATATCGTGCATCCTGCAACTCTTATCATTTGATGCCCTGTTTAGTGATGCTGTCTGCAACGAGTTAATGGACCTGAAAAGGCATGTAACAGGTGTGAGCTCAATTTATCTAACATTTAAAAGTTCATATCAAAGGAAGCTTTTCAAAGCTTAACCAATTCTACCACAATTGAAAAAAATTCTTGAACAAACAATTTTGGCAGTGGCGATTAATAAATCCAATCTGTTAACGTCATCTCGAACAACGTATCTTGAACAATAGTTAATATCTAGCTACTCGGTATAGCGCGTGACATTGAATAATCACAGTTACCTGTTAACAACAGGCTCTTATGCACGTCGTTAACACTATTTAGCTAACTATCATGACTCCTGTATATTACGGGGTTGGAGCAGCTGGATAGTTCTGTGGTACGAAAAATATTTCCGTAATTTATTTCAAAAACCGTTTGTACTTAGGATGACAACATCTGCGATTTCAGTAAAAATTTAAACTAAAACGATTTTCTGATAAAACAATCAATCTCTATATATAAAATAGTTCCGTAACTGAGTGACTCACTGACTGACATACAACACACAGACCAAACCACTGGACCTAAAGGGCTGAAATTTTGCATGGCGATTCTTCTTATAGTGTAGGGGTGCACCAAGAAAGATTTTTGAAAAATTCTTCTTAGATTTTTTTAAATTAAATTTTTAAGCTGCTTTAGTAACTTTATTTAAGTTTACATTTAAAATAATAATTTGAGAGTTATAAAATTTATATCACGAGAAATATCATAAAAATTCCTTTAAAATGAAATCTTTTTCGAATCTTTACCTGCATTTTCTGATTTTTGGAGAATTTTTAAATATTAATTTTTAGACTTTAATTTATTAAATACTGATCACGTGATTTCTCTTTCGGGTACTTTAAATAAATTTATCGTCACGTGATAACAATGAAATAGACAAAAAAAATTTTTTTTCTTGCTAATGCAGTAGACGATTGGACATTATCCAAAAAATAGTAAAATTCAGTAAAAGATATGTTCCTCAAACTGTACTATATTCTTTAGCATGTCCTATTAGATTTAATTTGAATATTTTCTTCTACATTATTTTGTCTTTAAAAACATCCCTTACGATTATATATATATATATATATATATATATATATATATATTGCATGAATTGTATACAATGATCGTCATATTTGTTATAAATATATTGTATATATTTATTTTTTTGGCATTAATTGCATACATTGACCATTGTATTTAATTTGAATGTACTCCGTAGCGAAGTGCGGGTTTTCAGCTAGTACTCTATAAAAGCGTAAAAGATACGTAGGGATTTATTGAGAATATACAAAACAGATGTTAGTGTATCGGAATTCTACGCTAAGACATACACTTTTGAAAATGTGTAAAGAAATCAGACTCATTTAAATGAATTTAATATTTTCAATAAAAACGCATATTATACCCTCTTACTACGAAGTATCTTTAATTATTGCTAATAACTCAGTCAATATTTAAGAAAATAGTTAATATGGAACAGGACGCACGTATGAGAAATATTAATACTGTGAGGTTAGTCTGCGAAGATCATGCTAAGGCAGGGTGGTGCAATGATGCAGCCCGCCTTTTCGGGATGCAGACGACCTCAAGTTCAGTTTCTGAAGTTACAAATTTGTTATATATATATATAACAAAGATAAAAATGTGCTTTGAAGTTTTCCAGATTAAACTTAGTTTTAATATTACAAATTAATATTCTTCTCTCCAAAATATAAATATTGCTCCTAGCTTCTTGAAGTGCTAAGGCAAACATCTCTTTACTAGGTTTCCTTTTCTACCTTTGACAATCCCTATACGTTGCCCCCCACAGAAAGAAACCAACGAATCTCGCGGATATTTGGTGAAAATGTCTCTGGACAAGGCCTCCGCATAATCAAAAACCCTCGACAACCACGTACTGCTTAAGGACAGTTCTCGATTTTTCTGATCGAGGAATCAATCATTAACTCATAAAAAATGAAATTCAAAAGAAAATTCCCCTGTTGATTTAAACCGGAATTCAAAGGATTGTTTTAAAATTTCTTAACAATTTATTGACCTTTTCTTGCCTTTCACGATAAAAAAAATGTAACCTATTGACAAGAATAAAGTTAGCCTAACGGGCTGACCAATGGTTTGTGCTCTGAAAAAGAATAACTGCTGTTTTTTATTAGAATTTTGACTCAGTCAGGTGCAACAGTGCACGCGTGGGATAATTTATGGGTTTCCTAACACTATGTCACATAAATACGAACAATTTAAATAAGATATATTTATCCTAAGAAAGTTCTCTAAGGCGAGCCTTTTCATTGAGTTTTTATCCTTAGGAAAACCAACGATGACTTTGAAAAACAAAAACAATGAGATGATATCTCAAATTTAGCAAACTAGATTTCATACTAATAAGCGTTGTATATATATATAAAAAAACTCTTTACGAAATGAATTTTTTTAATTAGTACTTTCGATTCGAACACATAAACGCTTTTTCTAATAGACTGTAGAGTTTAATTTCATCTTTAATGATTTTTTTTTCTGTTAAGTGTACATTAATTACACCGAACCTCGATTATTGCGTTTCCTGTTACATAAATCCATTCACATTATATGAAAAGCCGCGTTATAAATAAGAGATGTAGTTTTAAAGTTCATCTTTCAGTGTTAAAAGTTTGTTTTATTAAATAATTTATATTTTAAAAATTTAAAAGCCGACATTCCTCTGAATTTAACTAATTTTGTTTGTGAAAAACTGTAGCACGGAAAATGAAAATATGCGTATATTAGCTTTATATATGGATACGCGATATTGCCGAAAGGGTTTATCACCAGTTCAAAGTACTTTGAAAATACTTTGGACGAATATTTAATGATGTTTATGTATATGGTTGTTACATATTCTGTCCTTATTATAAAATTTTCTAATACAGTAGTGACCAGTAAGGAGAGATAAAATATTAGTTTTCTTTTTAAGGTATCACTAATTAAAAATTTTTCTACGAATAAATTCGTTCCCCCGATTCCCGTCAGAAATTCGAATAATCTTTTTTAAATAGCCTTTCAAGAATAGGGCAATGTACAAAATATATTACTTTACTCTACAGGAAATTGCTTTTGATATACCAGCAAATATACGCTCTTTAAAGACATAAGTTTTGATCTGAAGTTTTTTAGGTTTAATTAAAATTTAACTTATCGTCGAGAAAAATATTTTAGTATCGGGAATACAAAGTTCTGTACAATTGAAAAACCCATTCTATCGTATAAAAATTGATTTCATTTTCTGACTAAGTAAAAGCATATAGTGAAGTATTCCCGTTATATGTACGGGTCCTATGAATCTGGAAAAACAACATTGTTCTGTTCATTGATTTACCTTATAAAAATAACTATATACTTAGATCCCGGTGCTGAAAACTATGATTGAAGGAGATAATTCGGATAACCTGCTGTTAGGACTTTTTATTTAATAATTCCATTCTATCGTATAAAAATTGATTTCATTTTCTGACTAAGTAAAAGCATATAGTGAAGTATTCCCGTTATATGTACGGGTCCTATGAATCTGGAAAAACAACATTGTTCTGTTCATTGATTTACCTTATAAAAATAACTATATACTTAGATCCCGGTGCTGAAAACTATGATTGAAGGAGATAATTCGGATAACCTGCTGATAGGACTTTTTATTTAATAATTCCATTCTATCGTATAAAAATTGATTTCATTTTCTGACTAAGTAAAAGCATATAGTGAAGTATTCCCGTTATATGTACGGGTCCTATGAATCTGGAAAAACAACATTGTTCTGTTCATTGATTTACCTTATAAAAATAACTATATACTTAGATCCCGGTGCTGAAAACTATGATTGAAGGAGATAATTCGGATAACCTGCTGTTAGGACTTTTTATTTAATAATTCCATTCTATCGTATAAAAATTGATTTCATTTTCTGACTAAGTAAAAGCATATAGTGAAGTATACCCGTTATATGTACGGGTCCTATGAATCTGGAAAAACAACATTGTTCTGTTCATTGATTTACCTTATAAAAATAACTATATACTTAGATTCCGGTGCTGAAAACTATGATTGAAGGAGATAATTTGGATAACCTGCTGTTAGGACTTTTTATTTAATAATTCCATTCTATCGTATAAAAATTGATTTCATTTTCTGACTAAGTAAAAGCATATAGTGAAGTATTCCCGTTATATGTACGGGTCCTATGAATCTGGAAAAACAACATTGTTCTGTTCATTGATTTACCTTATAAAAATAACTATATACTTAGATCCCGGTGCTGAAAACTATGATTGAAGGAGATAATTCGGATAACATGCTGTTAGGACTTTTTATTTAATAAGGTATCCGATTTTGTTCTATAGACGATTTTCAGTCAAAATTTAAAAAAATTTTATTGCTTTATTTTAAAACTTAAATATTCAGCTGTTGAAAACAGGCTATATTTTGCTGATATTTAGTTAAAGACAAAGATATAAGCCTTTTTGTGAGCTTCAATAAACCGGAAGAGATAATATTTTTAACCGGAAGTGGATGTTTAAAAGGGATTTTTTTTTTAACTTCTGAACTTCATTTTTCTGCCGTAATTAGTGTATCTTATCAAATTTAGACATTTTGAAGTATTATATAGATGTCTGGCAACAAGGTTTTACTTTTATTTTCATTTCTAAAATTATAAAAATGAAAGTTTCAATGGCGTTGTGTGGCAAAATTTGCCGAAGGATACTTTTGTGAGCCTCCGAACACTCCTTTTTGGAACTAATGTCAGTGTTGTGAATGTGCTCGCAAGACTTTGGGGACAATCCTGGAAGTTCTACTGGGGAAGGATTCAGAAAGCTGGACAATGTTTGAATTATAAATTCTCAACGGTATTCCACAACTTACGCAAAAGTGACAAGAAACAAATTATGGAGATTTAAAAAAAAAAAGCAAATAATGTAAAGGAAAAAAAAGGATGGTATGACTTACAAATGAGGGAAATTCAGGCAAATGAAAGAAATATTTCATTTAGAAACATGGCAGGAAAAACTTTTAAATGCATTTCCTGGAAAACTTAATTTTTCAAGAGAGTGACTTATCGCAAGCATAATAACTGAACAATTTATTTATAGAATTTTACTTTTTTTTTCTCATACGTTTTACATAGCTTCTTGAACGCAATGAACTATAAGTTCTTAAATATAGTTAGAATTTGAGTTACAGCCACTTTTGCTGGAGTTTAACTGTTTTTTTAAATTTTTTTCTTTGCATCTGACATATAATGACATATCTCTGGGGTTCTAAAACGATTTTTACACTATCCCAGTTCTTGTATAATATATATATATATATATATACGTACACACACTCACACACACACACACACACACACACACATATATATATATATATATATATATATATATATATATATATATATATATATATATATATATATATATATATATGTTATTAGAAACAAAAAGCACTGCCTATTTTATATTTTTTAAGGTATGACGTTTGTCGTAGGGGCAAAATTCAAGAATTTTTTCCCTTTTTATCTCATTTTCCCCATATTCAAATATATTTGTTTTCGCTAGACATTTAAGTTAGTGATAACTTCATCTTTCCATATATACGCAATAAGTTTTAAAATAACTGTTTTTTTTTAAGGTACTTGAACGAGGTCGAATCAGCAAACATTGAATGATCCATTAAGAGACAAATTGACTTACAGCAACTTTGATGCTTGGGTCTGCGTAAAAGTGTCCAGTCAAGGAGGAAATTTTGATCTCCTATGAAAAAAGAAAACGCAGGACTTCATTAAAAGTTTTACTTAAAATAACGAATTTATTTTTCTTTTGTTTAATAAGGTGTTACATAAAGTGGGCATGTAAATGACACAATTTTACTTTTAAAAAAAAGTTGCTATATTCTGATTTAAGTAGCTTAAGGCCCATTTTAGAACTTAACGAGTCTTATGTATTTTTATATCAGTGCTAAAAGGTAGTAAATTGCTATAAATTATTAAATAATATATTCAGTTCAAAAATAAATTTGTGTTAAAGCATTTAGAGTTATGTGTTAAAGAAAACAGAACATTTTACTTTGAGAAATAGGATGTCTGCGGCTAGCATAACATCAGACAATTCAAAGTCTTAAAATTTATTTTTTTTAATCATTTTTAATTTAACACTGCATTTGGTCCCCACTATTTGCCCGGAAAACAACCAGTCATTTTTTTCGGGTTTCCAAACTAAACATTGAATATTGTTGAATATATTTAATATCCCCAAAAATGTTTTAAAAATCTATTATACTGCATCAAAGCATGTTTTAAACATTTAAATTTACCTTAATAACTCTTAAGACTAACACACACATGGAATTAAAAACGACTCTTCATGGTTGTTTTTGAGCTCATATTTGCTGTACAATGACTGTACAGAATGGAACCAGCAGTATAAAGCCGATTTCCAACTGCTATAAACATACTACATATCAAACCCGAGAATTCTAGTAACGATCGCCAGCACCCTATGTTCTTAGGCCTTCCTTAAGCTGAAGCATGGGTTCTGTATCGTTTGTCAATACATACGTAGATAGCAATATAATATAGATATTTATAAAACACAATTACATGGAGAATTATGTTTTACAAATTTAATTTTAGCTAAGCTGCAGAATTATCCTAAAAGTTATTTTATGCATCCTAAAATTCCATCTGGCAAACTATGAAATAATCGCAAAACTCGAGGTTCTACTCAGTATAAAATAACTGTCTCAAAATTGACATCATCCTATTATTTACCGAAACACGTAAAAGCAAGTTTTAAGATCAACCTGACCATTAACCAGACCAGCTTAAGGTATCAGCCTATGTTGAAATGGCTGTTTTTGTGCAAAATTTCGAATTTTTTTTCAAAGGCCAATCTTTTAGGATTCTAAAACTGCTTTACTTTTGTTCGTACGATCATTTGGATGTGAACTTATGGCTAATTTAATAAACGGAAAGCTCTATTAAAAGACCGGAAGCAATATCTTTAAATGCATTTTATAGAAAACTCATTTTTTTCAGTTACTTTCGTAAACGAGAAAGCTGATAATTTAAAAAGCTTTCGATATATTTCAAAGAAATTTTGCAATAGTGTTTTACATAATACTAATTATGTTCTGAACTAAAAGCTAAGCTATATGTGTTAATTTAATCAGTCTATAAGTAAGTGGCGCACCCAGGGGGGGCCCAAGGGGCCCTGCCCCACCCAAAGAAATAGAAATTGCATTAGGAATATAGATTTTGCATTATAAATATTTTTATCCGTTCATCTCGCCCCCCCCCCATGCATTATAAATATTTTATCCGTTCATCTCACCCCCCCCCCCAAGAAAAAATGCTGGGTGCGCCACTGCTATAGGTACCTGTACTTATAAAATGGTAATGAGGGGGCGCGGTGGCCAGTTGGCAAGAGCAGCGGGACAGCTATCTGAACGTCTCGATGCTCATCGCTGCAAATCCACCGCCGTGTACGCTAATGGCGGCCGGTGCACGTAAAATCTGACGTGGTCGCAATGTCCTCCAATTTCTCAAATTACCTCTGGAGGTGCTGGTTCAAGTGCATCGGTCTCTTCACTTGACTCGGTTCTGAATTACGGGACCGGCTCTGTAGCCAAGCCGCGGTGCTATTAAAAACCGGAGCCGTACCACTTTGAACAATAGTGTTCTTAGTGGCCAGCCTTAATTGGACTTGAACTAATATATATTTTCGATCAAGCGGCATCAGAAACAACAACATAAAACGATCATTTATTTTTGGAAAATCAGTGTTTTCACTTTTTTGGTACATTTCAGCGGTGTTTGGATATAGTGTAAAATTTTTAATTCAGAATACAGGTAAGTGTCACAGTAGTATATATTATAAAGGAAATCAAAATATATTGAGTCGAATGCAGTGTCGGGTCTAAGTACTAAATTGTACTGAAAATTTATATTAAAAAAAACCTATATTTTAAAATGTTATGAAATTTTTACCAAAATTATGTTTGTTTTCATGATTTTATATCACATTTCCAACTAAAAATATATTTAATCAGTACTATATACGTTTGAAAAAATGTGCTCCCAGCTTAGGAGCTTAGAATTTAAGTTTTTAGGTAATTTCACATTAAATACGAAAAATACAGTTGACATGCGTCGGTATAATGCATGTTGACTTGAACAGTACTACATAATACATTTTAAAGACATTACGTATTTGATACGTTTTATAAAGATATCTAAATATTCATACAGCTCTAAAATAAATCCTGCATCCTAACAATCCATTACCCTTTTTTTACAGCATTCCATAATGAACATGCATATAACAGTTTACACACATTACTTATGAACTTTATAATGGGGTTCATAGCGCACTAAAAATGAGCTTTTAGTCATCATTTCCCCCAATCCATTAAAAAAGCAGGTGAGACAGTTTTTTATTGTACGCCTCCGGTCTAAAATACTACCGAAACCAAAAGGGCTTAATGCAAATTAATCACTGTTTACATTGTATGCATAATTTATAACTGTACTCTGCCCGAGAGCGTAATTAATGATCACCGTGATGAAAATATTGAAATGAGGCTCCATTACGGGCCAGGCTCAAAAGTTAAAATTGACATTTATTAATTTTACACATGGATCGCATTTACATTTTATCAGTTACTCCGTTGGTTGTTTATACTTTATTTTGACATAGTCCACTGACTCAGCAGTAATAAATGTAACTGATGATGTATGAATGCATTTATTCTTCAATGCACGATTTCGATAAGTACTTAGTAAATTTAAGGTATCTAGACCTCGGTTTGAATTCCAAATGCTGACACCGGGCTCAAATTTGGGCTCGGCCGATATATAGGGACTCACTCGGCTAGGTTGGTCAGCTGGTTGTCTGAGAGAGCTACAGTCATCTATTTTGAAACTCTAGGACTAAAAAAAACGATTCTAAACGGCTACACACACTTATGCCAATCGAGCAACTTGGACGAACTCCGGAAGTGAAAAGGAGATTATTGACAGTAGTTGAGTGTTTTGAAAAAAAACCTGAACAGAAAAAAGGTATAAAATTAAATTTTTTAACAAAAAGATGAAACACTGTATACTCGACCTTTATCTTTAATTTATTCTGATGTAGCAATGAATTTGTTTTAACTGCTCAAGCGTCCTGTTTTATTTGGGTATTTTTTATTAGTTTTATAATTAACTAGCTTTATATACCCGGCGTTGCACGGGTGAACCCTTAATAAAGCTTACTTGTATGATATGTATATTTGTATTTTATGGCAATCTATACCCCTCTCCTCTGGTCATCATCCCATCAGCATATTATAATAACCCACCCCCCATGCTAATGTCAACATTAAAATGTTTCTTTCAATTTTGATAACCCACTGGATCCCGGCCCTTCGAGGAGTTTGAGGGCTTCCCCGTAAACCCTTGTGAAAATCGCCGGTTTCATAAACAAAGAATTACCTGACGTTGCCCAGGATAATAAAAATGAATGGAGTTAACCTGAGCTCTAGATGTATACGTACTAACAACCGAAATATATACAATTCACACACACACACCTTTCCACACTTCATTTAATTAAGGTTGATCTCTCTCTTTTCTCCTACCACCAATTTGGTGTTCAAAATGGTGATATATAGGAAATATAAATTATTGGATTGTTTCTAGCAATTTTTTCAAAATCTAAAGCGAATGTCGAAAAATCGTGACATTGATCGTGTTTGTTACATTTAATCGTGTTTCTTACATTTTAAATCAAGAATCTTATGGATATCTGTTTCCTTCTTTGAGATATGACGGAATATGTAAAAAACACGTAAAAACACGTTTAGCCCCCCTAACCCCCTTGTGGGCCGAATTTTGAAAAATCCTTAAATTGGTTTTTAGGTATTCATATTCCTTACATTTTAAAGCAAGAATTTTATGGATATCTGTTTCTTTCTTTGAGATATGAGGTAATATGTAAAAAATACGTTTTGCCCCCCCCCCCAATGGGGCCGAATTTTGAAAATCCTGAAATTGGTTTTAATGTATTCGTGTTCCTTACATTTTAAAGCAAGAATCTTATGGATATCTGTTTCTTTGTTTGAGATATGAAGGAATACGTGAAAAACACGTTAAGCCCCCCTCCCCGTCCCCTGGGGCCAAATTTTAAAAATCCTGAAATTGGATATAAGGTATTCGTGTTCCTTACATTTTAAAGCAAGAATCTTATGGATATCTGTTTCTTTCGTTGAGATATGAAGGAACACGTGAAAAACACGTTAAGCCCCCCTCCCCGTTCATGGGGCCAAATAAAAAAAAATCCTGAAATGGGATTTAAGGTATTCGTGTTCCTTACATTTTAAAGTAAGAATCTTATGGACATCAATTTCCTTCTTTGAGATACGAAAGAATATGTAAAAAACACGTTTTGCCCCCCTCCCCCCCCTTGGGGGGCGATTTTTGAAAAATCGCTTCTTAAATGACGCCTTCAGCACAAAAGTAATAAGCTCTTAAAATTTGATATCTGTATCTCCAGTAGTTTTTGCTGGGTGTTGATTCCTTTATATATATATAGGTAAAACACGTAAGAACACGTTTAGCCCCCCTCTCCCCCTTGGGAGACGAATTTTGAAAAATCCTGAAATTGGTTTTTAGGTATTCATGTTTCTTACATTTTAAAGCAAGAATCTTATGGATATCGATTTTCTTCTTTGAGATATAAAGGAATATGTAAAAAACACGTTTTGCCCCCCTCCCCCCCTTGGGGGGCGAATTTTGAAAAATCGCTTCTTAAATGACGCCTTCAGCACAAAAGTAATAAGCTCCTAAAATTTGATATCTGTATCTCCAATAGTTTTTGCTGGGCGTTGATATATATCTGGTGCAATATATATCTGGATTTGCTGGGCGTCGTGTATGTATATATATATAAGTCAGGACTTCTTCCTTTATAGATATAGATTATGGATATCGATTTTCTTCTTTGAGATATAAAGGAATATGTAAAAAACACGTTTTGCCCCCCTCCCCCCCTTGGGGGGCGAATTTTGAAAAATCGCTTCTTAAATGACGCCTTCAGCACAAAAGTAATAAGCTCCTAAAATTTGATATCTGTATCTCCAATAGTTTTTGCTGGGCGTTGATACGTGTATGTATATATATTGTAATGACTTGGTGCCTCTTTTCACACCCGGAATTTCTGGGAAGGCCTGGCGGCAAGACGGCCATTATTCCCCTACCGTATTCATCGGTGACAGTCGTTTTGTCACCGAGTTGTGGCAGACGCCGCGTCGCCATCGGACAATTAGGAAGCCGTCTTCTGTAAAGAATCCTCCCTCCATGCAGACAAAGCCTGTCCGGAGGAAAAACGTTTAGCCTTTAGCGGAAGGCGCGGAATAGTTTGAAGACGGTTTACAGAAAGGAAATCAAGAGAGCCGCTTCAACCACCCACAGGCGTTTGTGAGGGTATATATTCGCCACCTTGATGTAAATGGGGGCAGATGACCCTTTTTTTTTACAGGTGTGAACAACCTCCATCGTCGGACGTGTGCCAGAGACGGAGAGCCTGCTGTATCCCTCTCATGATGTCCTGAACCCCGCGAAATAGCCTCAGATAGTGCTTATCTTTTTTTGTAATTATTGTATAAAGCCTATATTTAATCGGGATGCAAATAAAGCATTTTGTAAATATTAAAGGCTGTCAGTCTTAGTTTTAGGCAAAGTCCTTACAGACTGTTATTAACTGGTGTCAGAAGAGTCATAGGATATCAGTGATGAACGAAAGGATTACAGGTAGGCCGATTCTTTTTATCAGATTCTGGCTTTGATTTAAAAACTAAATAATGGTTTTGTATAAATGCAATAAGTAAAAATTATTTTATTGTTTTTTTTAAATGGTATATTTATAAGTAGCCATTTAGAGTTCGCATTAAGAACTAATATTTTAGAAATTTTGATGAATTAAATCAATTTCTGTGTTTTTTTAAATGGTATATGTACAAGTTAGCCATTTAGAGTTCGTATTAAGAACTGATATTTTATTTTAGAAATTTTGATGAATTAAATCAATTTCTGTGAGTTTTTTAGATGGTATATGTACAAGTTAACCATTTAGTGTTCGTATTAAGAACTGATATTTTAGAAATTTTGATGAATTAAATCAATTTCTGTGTTTTTTAGATGGTATATGTATAAATAGCCATTTAGAGTTCGTATTAAGAACTGATATTTTATTTTAGAAATTTTGATGAATTAAATCAATTTCTGTGAGTTTTTTAGATGGTATATGTACAAGTTAACCATTTAGTGTTCGTATTAAGAACTGATATTTTAGAAATTTTGATGAATTAAATCAATTTCTGTGTTTTTTAGATGGTATATGTATAAATAGCCATTTAGAGTTCGTATTAAGAACTGATATTTTATATTAGAAATTTGGATGATTTAAATCAATTTCTGTGTTTTAATGGTGTATGAGTTAACCATTTGAAGTTCTAAGTAGGAACTATTGTTTTAGGAATTGTGATAAGTAAAACCAATTTCTGTGTGTTTTTATGGTATATGAATGAGTAACCAGTTAGTGTTCAAGTAAAGAACCAATTTTTGTTTGTTAGGAATTGCAATAAGTTTAGCCAATTTCTGTGTTTTGTTAATTGCAAATACTGTATGTTTTTCTCTATTTTTAAAGAAAGTGAATTTTTTTTTGCAGTGTTTATTTAGTATTTTTTTTCTTTTAATAGTAACAGATATATTTAAGTTTCTTATGCTTTGATATTAACAGTGATAATTTAGTATTTGTGTATTACTGTGTGAGAAATCTATATAGAGCATTGATTAATTTGAGAATTCTGTTTATGTGTATTCTGTGTAAGAGTTCGGTATTTTGATTTGATAGGTATTGAGTAAATTGTGAATGTTTATATTGTGCGGTGCTAGTTTGGTGTTCATAAGGGCTAAAATTATAGTTCGGTCTAAAATTGATCAGTTTTGAACTTGTTAGTTCCGGTTAGGACACATACCGTAGGAAGGTATTGCTAGTAGCTGAGGAAAACTTTATTGGTTATCATACAGTTAGTTACCCTAAAGTTAGAAAAATGTCCTTTTTAAATAAGGGTAAGAAAGGGGACCTTTTAGAACTTTTAGAAGAGTTAGGAGGACTAGCTGACGATACGCTTAAGATTTTCGAAATTAAGAAGATCATTACAGAAAACGAAAATTACGTCGAAGAAGACGCTAGACTCGCACTAGAGCGTATTATTGAAGATAGAAAGGAACGTGAAGAGAGACTTCGCCAAGAAGAAGCGAAACGAGAAGAGAGAGAGAGAGAAAGAGAAGCGAAACGAGAAGAGAGAGAGAGAGAAAGAGAAGACAAAATTCGTCAAGACCAACTTACTCTCGAAATAAGGAGACTGGAGTTAGGAATTAATGGAGACAATAGAGCCCGAAATGGGAGGGACAGAGATGCAGACGCAACTCAGAACATTCAGCTCCTTAAAACCATGCAGAAATTTGACGAGAAACGGGACGAAATGGGCCTGTATCTAATTAATTTTGAGAGAAGAGCAGAGATGGCGGGAGTCCCTAAACAAGATTGGGTGCCATATTTGTTAGGGGTACTAACCCCAGAAATTTCCAACATGATGGCCAGAGAATCGCCAGAACAGGCAAAAGATTATGACTACGTAAAAGAGATGATTCTCCAGAGATTTAGGATGAATACAGAAAAATTAAAACAACTGTTTTATCGCCAACCTAAACTCGCAGATAAGTCATGGAGGAATTATGCCCATGAGCTTAGTGGCTATTATGATGAATGGATAGCAGATTTAGAAATCACTACATTTAAGAAACTGAGAGACCTACACATAACGGAACAGATGAAGAGACGGGTACCTGCCGATATAAAAGATCATTTTTTGGAGCAGTGGATGCAGATTAATACTCCTTTAGAATTAGCGGAAAAAATAGATAAGTATGAAAGCTTGCAAGACAGTTTCCGAACAAGAGAATTCCCAAAGGATCAGAAGTCCACAGATAAAATTAATAAGACATTTAAAAATAATCATAAATTTAAGGAAGAGAAGAAAGAAAAAAAAGATGTGGAAAAAGAAGCTTCTAGTGGACAAAACAAGGAAAGAATTTTTGAGAAAAGAAAACAGCTCCGTTGCTACGAGTGTGGTTCTTATGACCATCTGCGACCACAGTGTCCTAAACTTAAAGAGACGGAAATTATCGCGGCAACAGAAACTAGTGGAGGAGACTCGAGTGGCGTGATGACTCCATATATCAGTCAGGGAGTCGTTAATGGAAAATCTACGTCTATTCTGAGAGACACAGGAGCGAGCATTGATCTGATTTCTAAAAATTTGGTACAACCCCATATGTACACAGGAGAGCACGTTTATGTCAGTGCACCTGTGTTAGATTCATCCGTTTGCTTACCTATAGCAGAGGTCGATTTGAAATGTGAATGGGGCCACACCAGAACTAGAGCAGCTGTCAGCAATACGGAATTCGAGCAGAAACACTATTTGTTAGGAAATAAAACGGCAGCCTTGCTTGAGAAGATCAACAGGAATGTTGAAGTTCCGGTGAAAAATACTGTGCAAACTCGGGCCGAAAAACTAAAATTTGATAGAGAAAGACGAGGCACGGGAGATGAAATAACGAGAATAGAGCAAGTGATTCCCGGATCAGAAGCGGTAGAAGAAATCACTTCGGAAGAGAGCGCGACTATCTTGCCTCTCCAGGAGAAACAAATAATTACTCCCGACTTATTAAAGACTTCGCCCGAAGAATTTAGAGTTGCACAAAGTGAGGACGAAGAATTAAAAGTAATTTTTGATAGGGCGAAAAAGAAGACGCCCGAAGAAAATAAGTACGTGGTGGTAAACGAGATGTTATTTTACCAGAAAAAAAATAACGATGGAACCACTAGAAACCTGCTTATTGTGCCTCGAAAGTATCGAGAGAAATTAAAAAGACTCTGCCACGAACATACTAATGTTCATTTAGGCGTTGCTAAGATGAAAGAATCATTAACTCAGTGTTTTTACTGGCCATATTGTCACTTAGATATAAATGATTACGTGTCGGCTTGTGACAAATGTCAAAATGGGAAATGCCCTAATGTTAAGAATACTGTGAAACGTCTTAACCATGTTAATTCCCGCCGAACACCAGGCTAAGCCGAAGTTTAGTCGTAAAAGTTTAAATGTATATTATAAGTATGTTGATTAATTGTAGTTTCAGTGTAAAAATGTGACCAGAAATTAATGTGTATTCGTTTGAGTAATGTTTTTTTTATGAAGTGTAACATGTAATTGTTTGTAAATTTGAGCGACTCGACCATAGAAGTTGAGTTTTGCTTTAAAGGAAAATTCAGGTGAAATTCCTTTGACGTTATCATAATATAACGGTTTTGTAGTGGCAAACGCCATATGACGGTTTTATGTATGCCGTGTTGGAATGCCTCAGATAGGTTTTAATTAATGTTCAATTGTAACATTTTATGTTCTGTTTTGTTTGTTGCATAAGCCAGTAGAATGCCTCAGAAAGGTGATGGCTAACTTTTAAATGCAAATGTGTATGTTTTGTGTATACCTAAGAAGGTAGTAATTGGAGTCAAAATGCACTCCGTACGGTGTTTGAATACCGCAATTGAATGATTTATTGTGAAATCGATAAGTTTTGTCTGAAGAGTTGTTACGACAACAGATAAATGTAAGTGTTGTCAAAGAATCCAAGGGATTACAGGAATGTGAAGTTTGTGAGTTTTTTGATAAGGAATGAGCCAATGAGCTATTTTGTTATAATTTTATGTCAGTCAGTACTGAAAAATTAGACCCTAAATCGATTGTGAATCCTATAGTAGGATAAAATGAATATTTAAATTTAGGTCACTGATGACTGTCCACTTAAATGGAAACGGCAGATTGGATCACAGGTAATCGTGAACGAATTAAGTTCCCTGATCCAGAATTTACGGAAAGCCGAGTATTAAATTGTTTTATGACTATAAGTGTTAAATGTATTAAAAGATAAGTAAGAAATTTAAAATTTTCATGTGTATTAGTAACCGTGATGATATGTTCTGTATGAAGTTTAGGCATCCATTTTGGATTTGTGTTTAATTTTATTTGTGTAAAGTTGTTTCATGGTAACTGTGTTTAATATCAATTTGAGAATTTATTTGTGTCATGTGATCACAATTAAGGTAAATTATGGGATCCCAGTTGAGTGATTTACTAGTTATAATGTTTTTTATGTAGTGTCATGTGTATGTACTAGTGTTCTATGAATTTAAAGTTTTTTGATATGACATGTATTAGTATACGATTTTATTTAAAATTTTTGCCATGACTTGTTATATTATTGTGTAATTTTTATAATTTCTTTGCTACGGCATGTTCTCTTATTAGAGATTTTAAAGTGCGTAAATTTTAGGTATAAATTCCTTTTGTTGTGCTTTTAAAAATAATACTTTGAAGTACAGTTAAAAATTTTTCTTTCATGAAGGTAAAGCCAGAGTTTGATCAAAATTAACGGTCTACTCGTAATGTCAATTGGGTGTGCATTTGCCTTCGGGAAAAGTTTTTATAATTGAAATTGTCCTGAGAAGGACCATGTTTTTGTTCTGTTTTTTGCAGGTGAAACTCTCTGCAGAAAAACATCTGGGGAGGGGAGGAATTTAGTCTGTAATGACTTGGTGCCTCTTTTCACACCCGGAATTTCTGGGAAGGCCTGGCGGCAAGACGGCCATTATTCCCCTACCGTATTCATCGGTGACAGTCGTTTTGTCACCGAGTTGTGGCAGACGCCGCGTCGCCATCGGACAATTAGGAAGCCGTCTTCTGTAAAGAATCCTCCCTCCATGCAGACAAAGCCTGTCCGGAGGAAAAACGTTTAGCCTTTAGCGGAAGGCGCGGAATAGTTTGAAGACGGTTTACAGAAAGGAAATCAAGAGAGCCGCTTCAACCACCCACAGGCGTTTGTGAGGGTATATATTCGCCACCTTGATGTAAATGGGGGCAGATGACCCTTTTTTTTTACAGGTGTGAACAACCTCCATCGTCGGACGTGTGCCAGAGACGGAGAGCCTGCTGTATCCCTCTCATGATGTCCTGAACCCCGCGAAATAGCCTCAGATAGTGCTTATCTTTTTTTGTAATTATTGTATAAAGCCTATATTTAATCGGGATGCAAATAAAGCATTTTGTAAATATTAAAGGCTGTCAGTCTTAGTTTTAGGCAAAGTCCTTACAATATATAAGTCAGGACTTCTTCCTTTATAGATATAGATGATAGTCTGTAGGTATGGGAGGAAGGTTACGAGCGTCTCCAGATGTCGCCCCTGGAGGTGCTAGGTCTAAACTGTGGTGGTATACGAAGTTTATGTTGGCTCACCTGAATGGTGCTGCCAGTTGAGAAGGTTGGTTGGTTGGTTGGATTTCAATGTCGCAAGGTCCAAAATAGGACATGAAGCGCTAACTCGAGATTAAAGCCGAAAATCAGTATATCTATGGTACTCGGTATAAAGGGCTTAAGTCGAAAACAGTGATTTAAATATACCAAGTTATTGGCTTTTATACCAATCGCAAAAGAATAATTTCGACTTGAGTCTTTTGTTTAAAGAAATGTGCTTTTGTATACAAAATCGATAGACTCAAAGCCTTTTATACAAGTCAAAAGATTTTTTTTTATTAATACTAACAAATATCTAAAAATCATTTTTTTTACTTAAGCCCTTTATACCGGGCATCATAGATATGTATATAAAAGTGTAAGCTCGAACCAACAGCGGAAGTAAGAGATTGACTACCATCACTTTTGTTAATAATAGTACGTGTAAAACAAGAGAAATTCATAGGGTAATACAATTATGTGTAAATACGATAAAAATAACGTATCTAAAAAGAGATGATATATATAGGTGATAAAACTTATGATACGCAAAAACTAGCTGAAAACCCGCGCTTCGCTACGGAGTACATTCAAATTAAATACAACGGTCAATGTATGCAATTAATGCCAAAAAAATAATATATATATATTTATAATAAATGCGATGATCAATGTATACAATTGATGTAAAATTTATATATACAGAGGCTGTTCACACATTTTTTAGACGATGTATATTGTATCCACAAAACTAAATTATATAAAATTCTTGTGTTTTAAATGTTCTATTTGACATCTCTTATTCTGAACTATCTTTCGACACCGCAATTTCCAGGATAATAATGCCTTTTGAAGTGTCAGAAGAGGTATACTATCCCATTCCTCCTGAACAGCTTTCCAGAGTCCTGTAAGGGTTTTGGGACGACGTTTGGATAATGCAGATTTTAAAAGTCCGAAAGCACAAAAATCCATAGGTGATACATCGGGAGATTTAGTAGGGATATCAGTGAAGGGTATGGCCTTGATACCAGTTTTTTGTTCCATTTCTTTTAGGAAATTTACAGTGGATTTTGATGTGTGACTGCTAGCTTTGTCCTGATGGAGTCTCACAGATTGATGGCACTGTGGGTAAAGCAATGGTATTTCATTCAGAAAAATTGGCGATAAAATATGTTCCTGATAGTATTTGAAGTTAATCTTGACATTTTTTTCCACTCTCTTTATTTTTAACTTGCCATTATAAGAAAAACCAGCAACAATCATGAATCCCTTAGAAAAACTTTCTTTCGATTCTTTAAACCATGTACTTAAATTTTTTCCTCCCCTTTTATGATAATAAATGGCTCTTTTTTTTGTTGCAATCATTTAAATACACCCATGATTCATCTATTGTGACAATTGTTTTCCATTTTCCTTTGGATAAGTGTTTCTCATATAGAATTCTGCAGCGTGTCTTGCATTCAGCGATATGATTTGGAAGAAGACGATGCACATTGCGTTTTTTCGCTTTCTTAAGATTTAAATCAACGTTTATCATTTTGTTTACAGTGGACACCGAGCATTTTAATGATTTTGGAACTGTCCTTTGACTAGGGGGATTTTCTTTTAACGTTAAACAACGTACCTTTGCAATAGTCGAAGATGTCCGTTTTTTCCTTGGATACTTGTTTGGAATTTTTGTCCCACTTGAGGTTCCAAATTGACGTTTTTTTCCTTTCTTGTTGACGATATTACCTATCGACGCTTTAGATATCACAAAACCATGACGCTCACATCGGTTTTGGATAACGGAGTATGAATATTTCTCTTCGGAAAGAGCATAAATGTAGCCTTCGAACCACTGCTTTGTTAAAAACGCCATTTTGAATAAAAACAAAACTTTCAAGCCGGAGACGATAATTTTTGACTTTTAAAAACATAGTACAATTGCAATTATTTCTTTTGCAGTAAACGATTTTTTATTACCGCTTACCAAAATCGTCAAAAAATGTGCGAACAGCCTCTGTATATATTTTTACTAGCTGAAAACCCGCGCTTCGCTACGGAGTACATTCAAATTAAATGCAACGGTCAATGGATGCAATTAATGCCAAAAACAATATATATATATATATATATATTTATAATAAATACGACGATCAATATATACAATTGACGTAGGAAAAAAAATATATATTTATAAAAAAATCGTAAGGGATATTTTTATAGACAAAATAATGTCCAATCGTCTGCCGCATTAGCGAGAAAAAAAATATTTTGTCTATTTAGTTGTTATGCGCGTGACGATAAATTTATTTAAAGTACCAGAAAACGAAGTCACGTGATCGGCATTTGATAAATTAAATTCTAAAAATGAATCTTTAAAAATTCACCAAAAATCAGGAAATGGAGGTAAAAATTCGAAAAAAAATTTCATTTTGAAGGAATTTTTATGATCTTTCTCGTGATATAAATTTTATAACCCTCAATGTATTATTTTAAATGCAAACGTAACAAAAGTTTAAAAAACAGCTTAAAAATTTAATTTAAAAAAATCTAAGAAGAATTTTTGAAAAATCTTTCTTAGTGCACCCCTACACTATTAGAAGAATCGCCATGCAAAATTTCAGCCCTTTAGGTCCAGCGGTTTGGTCTGTGCGTTGTATGTCAGTCAGTCAGTGAATGAATGAATGAATGAATGAATCAGTTACGGAACTGTTTTATATATATAGATAAAAAAATCGTAAGGGATATTCATTTTTTTTGGATAATATCCAATCGTCTGCTGCATTAGAAAGAAAAATATTTTTTTTGTCTATTTTGTTGTTATGCACGCGACGATAAATTTATTTAAAGTACCAGAAAGAGAAATCACGTGATCAGCATTTGATAAATTAAATTCTAAAAATTAATCTTTAAAAATTCACCAAAAATCAGAAAAATGAGGTAAAGGTTCGAAAAAGATTTCATTTTAAAGAAATTTTTTTGAAAAAAATGATCTTTCTCGTGATATAAATTTTATAACCCTCAAATTATTATTTTAAATGCAAACTTAAAATAAGTTTCAAAAACAGCTTAAAAATTTAATTTAAAAAATCTAAGAAGAATTTTTCAAAAATCTTTCTTAGTGCATCCCTACACCATAAGAAGAATCGCCATGCAAAATTTCTGCCCTTTAGGTCCAGCGATTTGGTCTGTGAGTTGTATGTCAGTCAGTCAGTCTGTGAGTGAGTCAGTTATGGAACTGTTTTATATATATAGACTAGCTGAAAACCCGCGCTTCGCTACGGAGTACATTCAAATTAAATACAACGGTAAATGTATGCAATTAATGCCAAAAAAAATAAATATATATATTTATAATAAATGAGACGATCAATATATACAATTGATGTAAAAAAATATTTATATATATATATATATATTTATAAAAAAAATCATAAGGAATATTTGTTTTTTTTGGATAATATCCAATCGTCTACTGCATTAGAAAGAAAAAATGTTTTTTTTTTGTCTATTTAGTTGTTACGCACGTGACGATAAATTTATTGAAAGTACCAGAAAAAGAAATCACGTGATCAGCATTTAATAAATTAAATTCTAAAAATGAATCTTTAAAAATTCACCAAAAATCAGGAAATGGAGGTAAAAATTCGAAAAAAATTTCATTTTGAAGGAATTTTTATGATCTTTCTCGCGATAAAAATTTTATAACCCTCAATGTATTATTTTAAATGCAAACGTAAAAAAAGTTTAAAAAACAGCTTAAAAATTTAATTTAAAAAAAACTAAGAAGAATTTTTGAAAAATCTTTCTTAGTGCACCCCTACACTATTAGAAGAATCACCATGCAAAATTTCAGCCCTTTAGGTCCAGCGGTTTGGTCTGTGCGTTGTATGTCAGTCAGTGAATGAATGAGTCAGTTACGGAACTGTTTTATATACAGTGGCTCCCAAAAGTGTTCGTACACTTACGAATTTCAATGAAATAGGGGTTTATCCATTAATTAAAATGAATATTTCAGAATGGGTATTTAATAATAAGATCTATAATCTATTCTTAACAAAACTACATGAAATATTTTGAAAACATAGTAAAACTTTATTTTTAAGAAACCAGTACAGCTCATATTCAAAATATTAGAATAATTACATTTTTTTACAAATTGAAAATATCATTTGGTAATTTAATGTCTTTTAATGCAAATATGCAAACGATATTTTTATTAAGAACTTATTGTTGATTAAACTTATTTATTATCTTAAAATTACTATCATTTTTGAAAAGATTAATTGAAAAAAAAATTATTTTGAAAAGTCAAAATATTAGAATATTTATTCATGTGGTTCAAAATATTAGAATATTTCACATTAATTCTCCTTTAATTATAACAAATTCATAACTGGTGGCATCATTGATTAAATTCAGACGATTTTATTTAAAATCAGTATTCTTTTTGCAGTTTGTTTGCTTTTTCGTCTTAAAATGGGTCGTGAGAGTGATATTCCTGAATCTATTAAACTTCGTATGGTTGATTTGTATCGGCAAGGTAAAAATCAATGTTATATAGCGAATTATTTACATTGTTCGCAATCAAGCTTTAGTAAAATACTAACACAATATTCAAAAAATGGAAAATTACAAAATAATCGCCGAAATGGCGGCCGAAAACCAAAAACATCTGCTAGAGATAACAGGAAACTGAAGCGTATAGTTAAGAAACACCGTTTTCTTAACTATACGCTTGTGCTAAGTGTGCGATTCTTGCACTGAAAATGGAAAGAAGAAGGAGTTGAAGTTTCTAAATCGACAACATTAAGACCTCTCCATAAATTTAAGTTTGAATCTCGTGTACCGAAAACAAAACCTCTCATGACTGCAAAACAAAAGCGTATAAGATTGAATTGGTGTAAATCAAGACGTTTATGGAGCGAAGAAGATTGGAAAAAAATGTTATTTAGTGATGAAAGTATGTTTTGTGTTTCATATGGTAATCTAGGTATTCGAGTTTGTAGAATGAAGCAAGAAGCATTTGATAAAGAATGCCTTAAAAATTCGGTAATATTTGCTGCTAGTGTCATGGTTTGGGGTTGCATGAGCGCAGAAGGACCTGGAAAGTTATGCATAGTCTACGAAAAGGTTAACTCTCAGATATATCAAGAAATTTTGGAATATTACATGATTCCATCATCAGAAGATTTATTTGAAGATGATTTCATCTTTCAACAAGATTTAGCGTCACCACATACCTCGGTGTCATTAGAATTGGTTCCATCAACGTAAAATTAAGGTACTTCCTTGGCCACCAAACTCACCAGACATTAATCCCATCGAAAACTTATGGGGTATAATGAAGAAAAACTCCAAGAAAATTCTCCTTAAAGTAAAACTGAGTTAGTGGCACATATAAAGTCTATTTGGGCTAATATTGATAGAAATGTTTGTAAACACCTTGTATATAGTATGTAAGATCGATTGTACGCTGTTATTAAAGCTAAAGGGGATGCTACAAAATATTAATTACCATTTACTTCATATTCATAAGGTAATATTTTTGCGTAAAATAAAATATTCTAATATTTTGAACCAATCTAAATTTTATTCTAATATTTTGATGTGTTTCAGAAAGCTGTTGTATACCTAATTTATTGTATTTTATATTTTGTAAGTGTTAAAATCTAACTAAACATTCCAGATTTAATTTATAAGAAACTTAATTGCATTTACTTAGTATCAAAAATAAAGAAATGGAAAATAATTTCTTTCTTATTACTTTTTCTCAATTATTCTAATATTTTGAATCTGAGCTGTAATCAAAAAGTAACAAAAACTTTATCTCACAAAAGTCATCGTACATTGAAATATTTTCGAATAAATTCATAATTAAAATTATCGTCTGGCGCTATATTTTTATTTCTGAATTGTGGTGCCATTTAAAATATCGTTTTGCTTTAATTTTTGCTTGCTTACTCCGTAATATTCTATTTATTATTTAAAAAGGGCTCGTAGTCGTAAAGAAACAACAAGCAGCATTCGAAAATTGATTATTTTTCCACATAGTAGTGGTAAATCAGTTCGGAATATTGCTAAATTACTTAATTTATCCCGTTCTACTGCGCAGTATGTGAAAAAACGCTTTAAAGAAGAAAATTTGATCGAAAACAAGGTAAGAAAAGGCCGTCCGGCAAAGTTAACAAAACGTGATCAGAGATTTATAATTAGAAAATTTGTGAAAAATTCACGTTTGAGTGCTGTAAAAGTTTCTGCAGAATTCAATGAAACATTTTCTACTTCAATTTCACCTGACATTTTTTGACGAGTTCTCAGAACAGCTGGATAACACGGGCGTTCTGCCCATAGAAAATTTTTTGTGAGAAAAACAGAAAGTTTAGGCTTCCCTTCGCACTATCAATGATAAATAAGCCCCAAACCTATTGGAATAATGTCTTATTTGCCGATGAACATTTTTGGTGCTGATGGGCGTAAAATTGTATGGAGAAGAAAAAATGAGGAACTTAATCCCAAGAACTTAGTAGGAACAGTTAAGCATGCCGGTGGAGGTATACTTGTGTGGGGGTGCATGTCAGCATCAGGACTAGGAAATTTGGTATTTATTGATGGCATAATGAATCATGCTGTTTTTATAAATATTTTAAGAGACAATTTAAAATTATCAGCTCAAAATTTGGGTATTGGAAACAACTTTGTTTTTTATCAAGATAACGATTCTAAGCACACGGCTTTCAATGTTCGCCTCTGGTGTCTCTATAATTGTCCACAAGTTTTGAAAACACCACCTCAATCGCCAGATTTAAACCCAATAGAACATATTTGGAGAGAACTGGAGGTTCAAGTACGAAAACACGACATTCACACGAAAAGCGAGCTAAAAACAATTATGATGGAAGAATGGATGAACATTGATGCAGAAATTACAAAAGAACTAAATCAATCTATTCCCAGACGTTTAAAAGCTGTTGTGGATGCTAAAGGATATCCTATTAAATATTAATTTAACGAAAAATTAGAATATTTACTAATATGTAGAGATTTTTTAGAAGTGTACGATGACTTTTGTGAGATAAAGTTTTTGTTACTTTTGGATTATTGGTTTCTTAAAAATAAAGTTTTACTATGTTTTCAAAATATTTCATGTAGTTTTGTTAAGAATGGATTATAGATCTTATTATTAAATACCCATTCTGAAATATTCATTTTAATCAATGGATAGACCCCTATTTCATTGAAAATCGTAAGTGTACGAACACTTTTGGGAGCCACTGTATATAGATTATAAAACCAATGATAGATGAAGGTATTAAAAGCGATAATAAATAAAACTGATATAAAGATTTAATGATATGAACGATGATATACAGAACTAGAAGTTTAACAGTAAAATCAATAACAAAAGCAAATACTGTTTATAAAACAAAGCACAATCCCCAGTTAAGTAGGAACCAACAAATCTTCGAGGTCTATGAGCAAGTGTCTCCGCACAGGTGCCTCTCAATGGCTTTCATGTTAAATACGGGCGTTTAAGTTTGAAGTATAATAGATCAATATGGTACTACTGGTAGTCCATATATTTATCTACGTAATTCTTTAACTCAAAAGAGACAGACACTAAAAATATGTCATATTTATTAACTGAAGAAATGAAAATGAAGAGAGTTAGGTGCACAAATGAAGAGAGTTAGGTTAAAATAAATGTTAACTACGTAATGACATATAAGATCAAATCCGATATAAATTTCGTGACAGGTCTCATTCTTCAAAAGTACCCTCCATATGTAGAAAGTTTGATCTTTTTTACAGTTTTGAACTAAATGCCAGTATTGTTACAATGAGAAAGAGAATTTCACACGACCTAAAAATTCATTAAGGCAATTTTTAATACTACCACTAAAATGTTAAATGGAATTTATTGAATATTATCTGTCTTACAACCCTGTCAATATGGAGAATAGACTGTCTATAAATATGTGAAAATAGACACAGTAAAACATAAGTACAATGCAATTTTGTACATTTCTTTTATTTCCTATACTGCTGTGTTTTTTTATATTGCTGTTATTCTTTTAATTAATTGCAGTGAAATAAATCTAAGTTTTAATTATGTATTTCAATTATATTTATAAAAAGAAAAATGCATATATTGTGGTTTTACAATTTGTTAAAAATTCTGAAACGGTTGTATTACTACCAATATAATATTTCAAACGCTTTGCTCTGTTGCCTTGATATTCAAGGGTGTTTGATTTGGGATCTCATTCTGAGTATTTCCAGAAAATTTTAAAGTGGATAAACAGAGTGACAAATAGTTAAATGCTTCTGCAAATTTCGGCTATTTCTTACAGGTAGGTAAACTGTAAGACCGACGTAGATGCATAATCTTTAAATTCGTGAAAATTTCAGGAGTTAATCTCACGAAGTTGTAATGGACGGAAAGGCACAGAAGAAAGTCAGTGTTGTATGTTTTAAAACATCAACATAAACATTTGGGTTAGTGGATAATCCCATAAATAATGCAGCATTTTGGATTTGTGTAAAATGAATGATGCAATTTTGCGTCATCGTCGCAGATACGTTTGAGGCGTGTTACTTCTGTAAACACATGGAATATATTTTTAATTTTATATCGAAATTTGTTTTATTCCTGTTGCTTAAAGCACGTGAATTTTTTTCTAAATGATCTTTTATTGGAACGAAGTTCTTTTACGCGGCTTACAGTAAACTCGCAGGAATCGTCACGTAACGAAAAAACGTTATGCCCCCTTAATAAAAGCTTTTTTTCAAGAAATCTGTGGCTGAGTGGTTATCGCATCAGACTACGGAGTATCGGACTATCGCACTACGGAGCGAGAGTTACCTTGTTCAAATCCCCGCACAAGCGCTGGCCGTTTCAATTCCCACCCATTCTTGGAATAGCGCAGTATATATATATATATATATAGTATGTATATATATATATAGTATATATATATATTACAGGTAGGTAAACAGTAAGACCGACGTAGATGCATATAAAATATAGATATATACATAAATATGTATATATATATATAAATACAGTGGAATCTCGATCTATCGTTTTTCAAGGGACCGATTGAGATGAACGATAAATGCGGGAAAACGATAGATGCGCAAACATAACAAAGCAATATGATCGTTGGGACTGGATAAAATGACACATACGGAAAAACGATGGATCCGAAAACGATCGATCGAGGTTCACTGTATATATATATATATATATATATATACACACATATATATATTATATATATATGTATATATATATATATATGTGTGTATGTATATATATATATATATATATATATATATATATATATATATATATATATACCGGGTGGCCATAATTAAACTGACAGTGCTCACAGTGTTCTGTAGCGCGATCTATTTGCGAGAATGACCCCACATTTTGTAGGAAGATTAAACAAGACGGGGGACGAAGGATTCCGCGAAAAAATAAATTAGTTCCAAAAGTCACCGCTAGGGGAATATTTTGCGCTGTGTAATAGAAAATAGAGTGTTAAAAATGCAAATTAATACGGCATAAAATTACCTTTTATTATGCACATTTTCTTATTTAGTTCAAGTGCAATATAGCAACACTTTTAAAAAAGCATAAAATCTACATAAACACCGATAAAGTCTCGTGATCTGCAATATCACGTACGCTGAGCAGAAGAAGAAGTTCTTTATTCAAATTTCACGTTACATCCATTGGCACAGTGCCAGCTGCTTGGGTTTTAAAAGGCAATGTGTTACGTTTCGAATCAATCGGATTGAAAGTTTATGTGCAATGTCTCCTTCTTTAGTCGAGTGTGCGTTACTGGTCAAATTTTTTTACCTCAACCAGTGCAACGCGTCAGCCGCTCTTCGTGCTTTTAGAACGCACAAAAAAATGCGTAAACGTAACGGTCCTGTGTCAGTTAATGGGCTAAAAGCAATGGTTGCGACGTTTGAGAAAACAGGTTCTCTGAAGGTTCAGTCAGGTAGAGGACGAAAACCTGTACCACAGGATACAATCGAAGCAGTTGCCACGGCGATTGTCGACAGAGGACCAGACAATATTGCTGCCACCTCTAGCGCTCGTGGATTAGCTCGGAATATGGATATGCCTTACAGTACGGTATGGAAAATCTTACGAAAGATTATCAACTTCTATCCGTACAAGATCAGCCGTGTACAGGAGTTACTGTACCCCGACCATGATAAGCGATTGACTTTTGCTCTCACCTTTCTTGCAGAATGGAGGTGGATGATGCTTGCATTTGTTAACACTCTATTTTCTATTACACAGCGCTAAATATTCTCCTAGCGGTGACTTTTGGAACTAATTTATTTTTTCGCGGAATCCTTCGTCCCCCGTCTTGTTTAATCTTCCTACAAAATGTGGCGTCATTCTCGCAAATAGATCGCGCTACAGAACACTGTGAGCACTGTCAGTTTAATTATGGTCACCCGGTATATATATATATATATACACTCAAGAGCCAAAACATTATGACCATCCCTACATTTTGCAATGAATTCGCCTGGATGACGTGGAAGGCACGTGATCAGGTGGAAGTGGTATTTAACTGCTGCTGGAGAGTCTGAAGAATCATTCTTTCACTTACTTCTGTGTGTGATGGGAAAGGCTGCGGATCTAAGCGACTTTGATAGAGGGCAGATTGTAATGGCTCGAAGGCTCGGAACAAGTATTTCCGAAACTGCACGACTCGTGGGTTGTTCGCGACCTACAGTTGTTAGTACTTATGCAAAGTGGATGAATGACGGTGAAATCAGCAGTAGAAGACATGGTGTTGGACGTCCACACGCTATCAAAGAAAATGGTAGCCGGAGACTGCCTCGCATGGTGAAGCAAAACCGGAGCCAGACATTGGCTCAGCTGACAGCCCAATACAATGCAGGGCCAAGTAGAATAGTATCGCAGCACACTGTTCAGCTGACACTGTTGGATATGGGGCTACGCAGCAAACGTCCCACTCGTGTGCCTTTGCTGACCAAGCGTCATTGCCAACAGCGCCTGCGCTGGGCCCGGGAACATCGCGACTGGTCCATGGATCAGTGGGAGAGAGTTGCCTGGTCAGATAAATCACGGTTTGCCATTCATCACGCCGATGGCCGTGTCAGGTTACGCCGTCTTCCAGGCGAACTGTTGCTCCCTCAATGTACAGTAAGTCATACACAGGCCGGTGGTGGCGGTATTATGCTTTGGGGGACGTTCTCTTGGGCGTCTCTGGGACCCGTGGTTGTGGTAGAGTAGACCATGAATGCTACAGAGTATCTGAACATCATTGCGGACCAGTTGCACCCTTACATGGCCTCTGCTTTTCCAGCTGGAACTGGAATGTTCCAACAGGACAACGCCCCGTGTCACAAGGCTAAAATTGGACCAGGAACATGATGCTGTACTGGCCGCCTAACTCACCGGATCTCAATCCGATAGAACACATTTGGGATGTCATAGAACGGCATCTCAGAGTTCAAAGACCACCAATTCGCAATATTTTGGATTTGCGTGACCATTGCTTAAACATCTGGTACAATCTGTCTCCGGCCATCTACCAAGGACTTGTGGCATCCATGCCAAGGCGGGTTGAAGCTGTGTTGCGCGCCAAAGGTGGGCCAACTCGTTATTGACAGGTGGTCATAATGTTTTGGCTCTTGAGTGTATATATACACTCATGGACAAAAAAATTAGCTCACCAAGAAGGAGTTGTCAAAATGAAACGAAATTTTACATACGTAATGACTACTTTGATATAAGTAAATGATAAGAAAATCAAAGAAAAAGGATAATTTATTTCAGAGAAAAAGGCAAAAGAACGGAGGAGTTAATACTCCGTTGGACCCCCTCTAGCGCGAATGCACGATGCGATACGATCGGGCATTGAGTCATACAAGTTCTGTATGATGTCTTGAGACATTTCGTTCCATATTTGCTGTAACCTTGCCTCTAGTTCGTTCAAACTCGTGCGATGCCTAACTCGTCGTCCCAAATGATCCCAGATATGCTCGATTGGAGACAAATCTGGGGATCGGGCAGGCCAAGGAAGGATAGTAAGTGCGGAGACAGTCTTGTGACACCCTTGCCGTATGAGGCCAAGCATTGTCTTGTTGAAAAATGGCTCCCGGGAGCCGTTCCATGAGTGGCAACACATGTGGTTGCAGGATTTCATGAACATACCGCTGGGCTGTCATGGTGCCACGGAACAGTACTAGGGGTGACCGTGTATTGTAGGTAATGGCACCCCATACCATCACACCAGCTGTGGGAGCGATGTGTCGCTGTACAGCAAAGGCAGGATTGAAGCGTTCACCATGGGCTCTCCACACACGAACACGATTGTCATCACTGCCGAGACTGAATCTGGATTCGTCGCTAAAGACGACCTGGTTCCTTTCCGCTGCAGTCCAGTTTCCTCGTGCGCGGCAAAACTCCAAACGGAGGCGTCGATGGGTGGGCGTCAAGGGCAGCACACGTAATGGGCGCCGCGATACCAACTGTCCTTCAGCCAGGCGATTTCGTATGGTTCGAAAAGACACAGAGGCCCCTAGTGAAGGTGCTACCTGTGCCTGGATGGCGGCCGATGAAGCAGTTGGCTGTACGCGTGCATTTCTTACGATGTGGCGGTCTTCTCGACGACTGGTCTGTCGAGGGCGTCCTGAGCCTGGTCTTCGTGTACATGACATCTCTCGGGTCCACTGGTCCCAACACCTCCTCACAACACAATCAGAGCGGCCTAATTGACGAGCTACTCGCCTAGCTGACCACCCAGTTTCCATCATCCCGACGATTCTCCCCCTCTCAAACTGCGACAACTGCTTATATTGTCTTCGAACACGGCGTAATGGCATGTCTATCTCATCTCTTCCTTTGTAAATGATTCAGCACACTCAAACAAGCTTTGGTTACCTGTTTTATACTCCACAGAGTACGATGTTCAACGCCCTCTACCGGCTATACGTAATGCGCAATCACGCTGCATTTCTAATCATTTGCATATCTCCCCGACATGTACCTTCTTTGCAAGTTTCGTTACGATCCTGCAATTATTTCTTGGTGCGCTAATTTTTTTGTCCATGAGTGTATTTATATATACATAAATATGTATATATATATATATATATATATATATATATATATATATATATATATATATATATGTATATATATATATATATGTATATATATATATATATATATATATATATGTGTGTATATATATATATATATGTATATATATCTATATATTTATATGCATATATATATATGTATACACAGTATGCCCACTAAAGTCCCTTCCCACCCTCTTAACTTCGGAACGGCTGCTGCTATATTCATAAAAGTGGTGTCTAGGTATAGTAAAGTATCCATGCGCTACTGAATGAAACCACCTACCGCGCCACCTGGTGGAAAACCGCGGAGTTAGCATTCCTATCTCGAAAACGGAACGAGATAGGGTAAAAAGGTGATTTACAAAGTTGTAGAAAATCATCGATGTAGTACGAAAAGATACCTTGTGAACATTAATGTAAAGAATAGAACGGTTAAAACGCGCATTTGTTTTTTCGTGATTTCCTGCCCTATGACGTCACGAAACTTGAACGAAAGGAGAAATGATTATTTTTCGGGCAAAACACGACACCGCAATGTGCACAGTGGTATATCGTGTTTGATCCCCAATCAAACTGACCGCGATTCAAACCTCGAGGGTTTCATCCTTGTACTGATTGTCTTTATAAGCAGAGTAGACAATACGTAGATCGTGTAAAATAGTGTCGCATCAACTCAACGCAACTTGCGCTTGATGTTCGAAGTTTTTGCAGTATGCAAATACGTAAGAAACGTCACGCCTGTTCACCTGAGACAGCTATAAAAGAGACATCTTCTTGGGGTTGTAGTATGTTGATGCTCGTGGTCATGGCTGATTATTCCAAAACTGAGATCTCCAGTGCAGCGACAACTCGTCAAGGAATTCGGGGACCAAATAATTGGGTATGGCAGTTTCGAAGAGTGGCCTCCACGTTCGCCTGATCTGATTCCACTGGACTTTTTCCTGTGGGGATACCTGAAACAGAAGGTGTATGCGACCCCTCCACAAACAGTACAGGACCTTTTACGACGCATTACGGACGCTTGTGCCAACGTGTCACGCTCTATGCTCCCACGTGTGCAACGTGAGATTCAAAGGAGGATCCAAATGTGTATTGCAGCTGACGGTGAGAACATCTCAAATAAAGGTATATTGTTAAATTTAGTTGTTTTTTTTCTTTCTCAGATCTTTTTGTCACGTCACAGTGTAGGAAATCACGAAAAAACAAATGCTCGTTTTAACCGTTGTAGTCTTCTCATTAATGTCCACAAGGTATCTTTTCGTACTAAATCGATGATTTTATACAACTTTGTAAATCCCTTTTTTTCCCTATCTCGTTCCGTTTTCGAGATAGGAATGCTAACTCCGCAGTTTTCCACCAGGTGGCGTGGTAGGTGGTTTCATTCAGTAGCGCATAGCTGCTTTACTATACCTAGACACCACTTTTATGAATATAGCAGCAGCCGTTCCGAAGTTAAAAGGGTGGGAAGGGACTTTAGTGGGCATAATGTATGTATATATATATATGTATATATATATATATATATATATATATATATATATATATATATATATATGTATATATATATATATATATATATATATATATATATGTATATATATATATATATATATATATATATATATATATATATATGTATATATATATATGTATATATATATATATATATATATATATATATATATATATATATATATATATATATATATGTATATGTATATATACACACACATATATATATATATATATATATATATATATATATATATATATATATATGTGTGTGTGTGTGTGTGTGTGTGTGTATATATATATATATATATATATATATATATATATATATATATGTATATGTATATATACACACACATATATATATATATATATATATATATATATATATATATATATATATATATATATATATGTAACAAGCCTTCCTAAATTTCTTTTCTTTAAAGCGATTTTATAAATGTGATTTTATAAATGTGATATTAATCACATTTGAAAAATTTAGCACAAGGGTACGAGGAGTGATGCAGTCGGGCTGAGTGTTCATTCAGGAAAACACTTACGAAATTTAGGAGAGTAACACACGCGGAGCCATAGAAGAGGAACACACATTTCCGACGATATCCAGGAAATCCTTTATTCAATTATGAAGCATCGCGAAGGCTGCAGCGGCCACATGACTTGTCCGGCGTCCATGCCAGGACGGGACGTAAAAACAGCAGTGCTTACATTGGAGAGTTAAGAGAAAAGCGTTGTAATCACCGGACTGTGGACAGTATGTCCGACAGCAACAAGAGTTAAAAACGAAGGGAGAGAAAAGTCTTCTGTTCATGCAATATTAAATGGGTGTTTTGCGATATTTACGCCAGAGGGCCTAAACTACTTATTTTTTAATTGGGCGACTTTAGATTCGTGGAATTCACGTGTCCACTTTAGTTTCCCGGGGACTGATAGATCCCGCGCTAGTTAGAATCACGAACTGTTGACCTGGGCGTAGGATAAGTGGTCATAAAGTTCTTGCAAAGTGGGGTTTTTGACGTTATACAAGACATACATTCAGAGTGATTTGAGGGTTCTTCAAGAATTTTGACACTATACTGACATTCGGAATCTCATAAACTTCTAACACTCATATCTGGGGATGTTATTGAGTTCCGATACTTCATATGCCTGCTTAACGATCTGCAGGGCTACGATAAATTATCTTATTTTACTTTTAGGTCGCAATTTTGGAAAAGGGGTCGTACTTTATTAACAATAGAATATGCTTTAAAGAAGAGAAATTTAGGAAGACGCGTTTTCTTGTTACATATATATATATATATGTGTGTGTATATATATATATATATATGAGTGTGTGTGTGTGTATATATACTAGCTGAAAACCCATACTTCGCTACGGAGTACATTCAAATTAAATACAACGGTCAATGTATGCAATTCATGCCAAAGATATATATATATATATATATATATATATATATATATATATATATATATATATATATTATATGATAAATACGACGATCAATGTATACAATTGATGTAATATATATATATATATATATATATATATATTTATAAGAAAATCGTAAAGGATAATTTTATACACAAAATAATGTAGAAGAAAAATTCAAATTAAATCTAATATAAAGAATAGTAAAGAATATAGTACAGTTAATATAGTACAGTTTGTAGAACATTTCTTTTACTGTATTTTAATATTTTTTTGGATAATGTCCAATCGTCTGCCGCATTAGCAAGGAGAAAAAAATATTTTTTTCTCTATTTCATTGTTATGGACGTGACGATAAATTTATTTAAAGTACCAGAAAAAGAAATCACGTGATCAGCATTTAATAAATTAAATTTTAAAAATAAATCTTTAAAAATTCACCAAAAATCAGAAAATGGAGATAAAGATTCGAAAAATATTTCATTTTATAGGAATTTTTATGATCTTTCTCGTGATATAAATTTTATAACCTTAAATGTATTATTTTAAATGTAAACTAAAAAAAGTTAAAAAAAACAGCTTAAAAATTTAATTTAAAAAAATCTAAGCAGAATTTTTGAAAAATCTTTGATAGTACACCCCTACAGTATAAGAAGAATCGCCATGTAAAATTTCAGCCCTTTAGGTCCAGTGGTTTGGTCTGTACGTTGTATGTCAATCAGTGAATGAGTCAGTTACGGAACAGTTATAGATATATATATATGTGTGTGTGTATATATTGTAAGAATCCGTTACGACCTTTCCGAATAAATCACCCAGACAGCCAGACCTCCCACAGCAGGTGACCTGCGAACAGTTCTATCGATCAGCGTCAAGGTGTCTGGAAGCAGAGAATGGGGTTGCTCCTAGCTGCCGGTCCCTAGGAAGACGCAAACTAATGACTATTTCGACGTGAACTAATGATTTTCAGATCAGCTGATTTATAAGAGCCGACCACATGGCTTCTTTGTCAAGCGAATCACAGCCAACGGACATGACGTCACAAATTGTGCCAGCCAACCTAAACATTTGCAGTCACGTGACCGGAAGCACGTTTGCCAACGCCGGGAGAAGAAATCCCGTTTTTTGGACAGACTTGGTCGAGACTCTCATCTATAGAGCACCTTTCGTCTAAGTTGTCCTGGAGCGACCGACTTCATCCTGAACTTTATTTTTCAGAGCAGCCCGCTCGAAGCTTCTCGTCAACTAATACTTCACCCTGAAGTATAGCTATCCCAGAGCATCCTGCTCTACAGGCTTCTGTTAGCACGTTACTTCATCAAGAAGTTATTTTTATATTTCAGAGCAGCCCGCTCTATAAGATTCTCGTGAGTTGTAATTTTCCATACGAAGTTACTCTATTTTCAGAGCTGTATGCTCTAGAGGCTGTGTACCGACCTTCTAGTTCCGTTGTGAAATTACTTGCCGGCATCTTATCATCGAAATTATTTGGTTATTACGAAGGCCAGTTGCCGCTATGTCTAGAGGTAGATCAACATTGTAAATAGTGTAAAAAGTTTCGGACTAAAATTTAATAAAACTGTACTTTAATGTAGTAGACTGACTCTGAACATTTTTAGCTACCCGGAGTCTGAAGTTATCACAAGATATATATATATATATATATATATATATATATATATATATATATATATATATACATATATATATATACATATATACATATATATATATATATATATATATATATATATATATGTATATATATATATATTTATATATATATATATATTTATATATATATATATATATATATATATATATATATATATATATATATATATACATATATATATATATATATATATATATATATATATATATATATATATATTGAATAAAATATATATATAATCAATAGAAATCTACATATTAAATCACGTTTAGAGTTGATAAAATAACGTAAGGAACTTTGTTCCTGACGGGGGTCCCCCGACTGCACAATTTTTTTTTTTTTTCTGTACGATCATTAGAAATGAAATGGAAGCGATTTAAAGAAGAGCGAAAGCTGTCAATTTCAATGCAAATGAAAAACTTAATTGTGTTTTGTGAAGAACTTGTTTTTCATCAAAAACGTAACGACTATTCATCAACAATTATATATATATATTTATCTATATATATAAAAGAGCTTGTCTGTTTGTCTGTCCGCTTTAGAATCATAGACTGTTTCACCCACTGGGACCAAATTCGGCACAGTTAATGTTTAGGACCCGAGAAACTTAAATCAGGAAAAACGAAATTTGGGGCTCAATTAGCTTTTTAAAATTAATTTTTTCATTTTTTGTGCCCCATAGCGCACCTCTTAAATGTGGATACAGCCCCTTTACCACAAACAGTCAAATTCGATACGTGGGGGAAAAGAGGTTTGTTCTGAGGGATGATCTGGGCGTGGTTTGAGATTTGGTATGGGGGTGACGGGAGGAGGGAGGGCGAAGTGTTTATTTTATTTCTTTTACGTTTAGTGAAGTCGTGAGTCTAAAAAGGTTGAGAACCGCTGCTTTAGACAATTTTAGACAATGGCGTTCAAACTAATAGAACTTAATAAAATTTGGAAAAAAATGGAAGAAAAAAAAAGAAAAATTAAGTTTGTCCCATGGCCAGTTTTTGGAAGCTTTTTGTTGATCTAAATATATTAATTGTTTGGGGATCATAAAATGAGAAGAAGTTTAAGAGTTCTACAGGTTTTTTCCTTTAAGTTCACGAAACAGAGTTAACATACTATATGTATTTGAATTACTTATTCCGTGAAATCATATAAGATAAATCTTTTAGAGTTTTGGGGCTTTTTAAGCAGTGGGAGGAAAAGCTATTTAAACAGAGAAACATAACGACACATAACTTTCATTCCGAACTATTAGTCCATTAGTTATATTAAGGCATAAGAAAATTAATGAAATTATTTTTAAAGAATGATTGCCCGGGTAGATATATAGATATAAAATTTTTCATGCTTTCCATCAAAAAAATACTGGGTATATCATTTCAGTAGAAAAGTGCTAAGCGCATTCTGTCTGGCCAGATGTACATGAAGAGCGGGGGTTGCAGCCCAGTATTTTTTTAATGGAATGCATGAAAAATTTTATATCTATATATCTACCCGGGCAACGCTGTATTGTTTTCTTAGTATCGGAGTAAGATAGTATAGGAAACTTACTAAGTAAGTTTATAAACTTTTACTTTATATCAAATAACTTAATATATATATATATATATATATATATATATATATATATATATATATATATATATATATATATATATATATATATATATATTAATTATGCCATTATAATATTTACTATTATTAGTTAGTATCGGAAAAAGTAGTAAATAATAATGGTAAATACATTTCAGTTTAAAATTTACCAGTCAGTTTTTTTGTTTAATTTCAAAAATAACTCTAAAATACAACATTATATATGGGATGACCTAATGCTTTGATTTTAGCGAAGCGTAACGAAAATGATACACTAACCACTGTAATTTTTACCTCACTTTGTTAAGATAGTATTCCAGTTTTAGTCCCCCTTCTCCAAACTAACATCATAACTTTTCGGAAGGACTAAAACTACAGATTTTGAAGCTTCGAACAGGTTTAAGAGGGTTATTCAGTTAGCTTCCACAAATGAGATATGACTACGGGATTTCGTCGATTAGAGTCTAGTTGAACGAAAGAGAGCACCCTGAGCATCTATTTACTATTACAAGAATATTTCTTAGATCTCTTCGTGGTTCGTCATAGAACCAAGAGGATTTTTAAGGTAACGACTACGTTTAAAACGTCGATTTTGATGAAAATTCTGAAATTTGTTTTATTCCTGTTTCTTAAAGCACGTGAATTTCTGTTTCTAAATGGGCTTTTATTTTTTTTTTGTACGATCATTAGAAATGGAATGGGAGCGATTTAAAGAAGAGAGAAAGCTGTCAATTTCAATGAAAACTTTAATTGTGTTTTCAGAAGAACTTGTTTTTCATCAAAAATGTAAACAACTATTGGGATAACTAAACATATAATCATGACATATATGAAATTTTTCAGGTAGTTTTTTTCACATTTCTAAGAATGTAATGACGCACAGATTTGGCTTTAGATATATTATTTCTTGTTTTATAACTGCATTTATGAAAAACCTCATGAGAAATGACTGAAATTTTACACGTAATTGCATGTATGGTATAATTTTGCATATTTGGTATACTAACGGAAAACCCGCACTTCGCTACGGAGTACATTCAAATTAAATACAACGGTGAATGTATGCAATTAATGCCAAATATATATATATATATATTTATAATAAATAAGACGATCAATGTATACAATTGATGTAATATATATATATATATATATATATATATATATATATATATATATATATATATATATTTATTTATAGAAAAATCGTAAGTGATATTTTTATAGACAAAATAATGTAGAAGAAAATATTCAAATTAAATCTAATATGACATTCTAAAGAATATAGTACAGTTAATATAGTACAGTTTGAGGAACATATCTTTTACTGTATTTTAATATTTTTTGGATAATGTGCAATCGTCTACCACATTAGCAAGAAAAAAATTTTTTTTTTGTCTATTTCGTTGTTATTCACGTACGATAAATTTATTTAAAGTACCAGAAAAGGAAATCACGTGATCAGCATTTAATAGATTAAATTCTAAAAATTAATCTTTAAAAATTCACCAAAAATCAGAAATTAGAGGTAAAGATTCGAAAAAGATTTCATTTTAAAGGAATTTTTATGATCTTTCTCGTGATATAAATTTTATAACCCTCAAATTATTATTTTAAACGCAAAGTTTAAAAAATTACTAAAACAACTTAAAAATTTAATTTTAAAAAAATCTAAGAAGAATTTTTCAAAAACCTTTTTTAGTGCACCCCTACACTATAAGAAGAATCGGCATGCAAACTTTGAGCTCTTTAGGTCCAGCGGTTTGGTCTGTGCGTTGTATGTCAATGAGTCAGTCAGTTACGGGACTGTTTTATATATATACTAGCTGAAAACCCGCACTTCGCTACGGAGTACATTCAAAGTAAAAACATCGGTCAATGTATGCAATTAATGCCAATATATATATAATAAATACGACGATCAATGTATATAATTGATGTAAATATATATATATATATATATATTTATAAAAAAATCGTAAGGGATATTTTTATAGACAAAATAATGTAGAAGAAGATATTCAAATTAAATCTAATATAAAGAATACTAAAGAATATAGTACAGTTAATATAGTACAGTTTCTAGAACATTTCTTTTACTGTATTTTAAAATTTTTTTGGATAATGTCCAATCGTCTGCAACATTAGCAAGAAAAAAAAATTATTTTTTGTCTATTTAGTTTTTATGCACGTGACGATAAATCTAAAGTACCAGAAAATGAAATCACGTGATCAGCATTTAATAAATTAAATTCTAAAAATTAATCTTTAAAAATTCACCAAAAATCAGGAAATGGAGGTAAAGATTCCATTTCATTTTGAAGAAATTTTTATGATCTTTCTCGTGATATAAATTTTATAACCCTCAATGTATTATTTTAAATGCAAACGTAAAAAAAGTTTAAAAAACAGCTTAAAAATTTAATTAAAAAAAATCTAAGAAGAATTTTTGAAAAATCTTTCTTAGTGCACCTCTACACTATTAGAAGAATCGCCATGCAAAATTTCAGCCCTTAAGGTCCAGCGGTTTGGTCTGTGCGTTGTATGTCAGTCAGTCAGTGAATGAATGAATGAATGAATGAATGAGTCAGTTACGGAACTGTTTTATATATATAGATATAGATAATTGCATGTATTTATTTTATATTTCAAAATATCGATTAGGTTTTAGTTCAGTATTCCCAGTGTCTTACGTACATTTGATAAAAATAAATTTATACTATTAAGGAAGTTAAGTTTTTCATCATTTTCGTATATTGGTGCTATTCCTTCGAAAAATAAGACTGAAATTTTTGCAAGTACAGTTTTTGAAAAAAAATTGTTCGGAAGCAGTCGGATACCTCAAACAAGTTTTCCGACTAATAACACCAAGAAATTATTGTCTCACTTTGTTTTCTAAGAAATAAGTGTATATTACCGAGGAAGTTTCAAAACTATTTATCATCGTAATTTTTAATTATATTACAATGGGAATACAACTCAGCTTTTCATTATGTCGTTTAATTCTCAAAACTAGCGAAATTTAATGAAAATGCAACAACTGTTTTGATAATCCCAACTATTTTTTTCCTGAAAGGCATATTTCCTAAGGAAGTTAAACCAACTTACCAATTTTTAAGGCTATTTTATATACTAAGTGTCAGTTAATTGGATTAGAAAGAAAATGCATCTAAAATAGATGTAAAATGGTTTTAAATTGTCATGGTCTGTTGTAAGTTTTACCAGACTTGATCCAGTAGAAATTTTTTTAATTACGTTTATTTCTTTAAAATCAATCTAAATTTGCAATTTTGTTAATATTATAAAACATATAAACAGTCCTGTGACTTTATAATTAACAATATTCGCAAAGTATATTCAGTGAACAATTCTTGTGAAATAACCTTTTTTTATAAGGAGCTTTTAAAGAGGATTTCTTTTATGGATTGCGGTGACTTATTTTTTCAAGAAGTCTTATAACCATTGTCTAGGTATACAAAGTTTCAGACAAACAACCGAACACGAAAGTAGTACTTTTCATGTTCTGACAAAAATAAAAGAAAGGTTACGAATATTGTCAACAAAATTATTCCATAAACCACACACAGACGAGGCAATGTCGCTACTAAATTACATAGGCAATTTACCCCTTTTCATTTAACGCTATTGCTATTGAAGAAAAGAGCTCATAGAACAGCCGAAAAGATTAACCTGAATAATATGTTTTTGCATGCGATGAGTACTGGACGTTTTTTTTTTTTTTATCTTTGCTGCATCTTAACTGCATAATTGTTGTGTAATGTAATATAATGATGTAAAGAAAAAGAAGTAATGAGATTCTACGTTCAATAACTAGCGTAATAAAAGAAGAAATGGGGCTTGTGGCGGCCCTGTGGTACAGCGCGCTGGGTTACGGTGCTGAGGGTGCTCAGATCGAATCCCGGCGTGGCGCCACGAAAAAAAATGCTTCCGTTCGTGTCGTCCCTTCATAGGGGGTAATGCTGTCCGCCTATATGGTGCCCCCATAATAAAATGGGCAGTAAAATTGCGGTGTAGTATAGGCCAATGTTTCATTACAAGTGCCTCCGCATTGGCAAAAAAAAAAAAAAAAAAAAAAAAAAAAAAAGAAGAAATGGGATTTCAGGACAGAGTCAGGAAGCTATTAGAATGCTATCATTATTAAACATGTAACAAAAAAATAAAACCGAAACTGTCAAAGACCTCTGTCGTAGAACAAAGTGAGACACACACCTTATATATATATATATATAATGGGTTTTATATAATATTATTTACTCATACTTTAAAATTGCTTTAAAATTAGAATTCTCATTAGTTTCTAAATTTTAATAGAACCACTATGTTTTTGCGGCATTATCATTGTTATAATACCCCCCCCCCCCCTCTCATGGATATCGTGATTTTAAATGTATTTGAAGAAATTTCTAAAAATTTTATTAGAAATCACTTTAAGGCATGATAGAGTATAGAAATAAATTAATAACTCTCAATAAAAGTGTTGCAAAAAACAGTTGCACTATCTTAATCAAATTTTCACCACTAGATCTCGAAATATTTATGAATAAAACTTTACTTTGTACATTGTAATAAAACTTTATAAAAGAAGAAAATTAAACATCTAACATTGTTTTATTTATCTCGATTTAATAATTTACATCCATAATTTTTTATATATTGTTGTTGATATTCCTAATGAAATTCAGTAACATTGCTGTTATCTATTTGGTCAATTTCAACATTCCATTAAATTTCAATATTATCTTCCGACACTGAATACAAACATTCAGAGAGATGTCGAAACCTTACGATGCCTACCTGATATGCAATTGCCTTGCCTTGTGGTTCCTAAACAGCTCTGGTTTACTGAGGCTTGGATTCTAAGAGCTTTTTGAAAGTACCCAGTAGTATATGTTCTAGGATATTACAAACTAGTGTTAGATCCCTTCAAATCGTACTCGCTGGTCTGATACATTCCTGAGAATCTTTGTAAGATTCAAATCTGAGGATTATGTATCCAAGACAACACTGCTGTATCACAGATCTTCATATCATTCATGATTGTGCAGTGCGGCAGGGCGAATTATTCTGCTGAAAGGCACCATTTTCACGAGCTTGAAGACTGGTACCCGATCATCAGAGACGGTTAGGATGGTTCCACATTGTTGATGATCATCAAATGGTCGCCCACATAGTATAGTGGTTAGCAAACTTTCTGAGCTGCCACGCATTGGCTTGGGTTCAAATCCCGAGTAAGGCTTGGTCGTTTCCGTGTCACCTCCCCTCTCACAGGGAGCACTGCTCGTTCACCTAAGTGATGCTCCCGTAATAATGTAACCAGCAACACTTCGCGGATCTTCATGGGCCAATGTCAGAGAACTACCTACCGCATTGAAAAAAAAGTTCATCAAGTGAATGACCGAACTCGAGGTTTTCAATCAGAATATTGGCCAAATCTTAAGATTACATTTATGATTTTTTTTACAATTATTGGATCAGATGCCAACCCTTCTTCAGGTGAAAGACATACACGTCCTCGGATTTTCTCAAAATGTAAAACTTATCTTCAGACGGCGCTCTCCTGTAATATCGAGCTATCTTTCTGGGAAGCTAAATATTCGCTCTTTGGTAACCACTGTTTGTATGTAATCACTACGGCTGACAATGAGCATGTACTGCATGTGTTATTGTTAAGGTTTTGCTATCATTTGATTACCTAGCCGTAGTCATACGGCTTTTCGATTTGAAAAATGCCCTCGGTACAAATTATTAACCAAATGGACTTAATCAATTTCAGTATTGTGCAGAAATATAAATGTGTGTCGCTCTACATGTCTGAGCACTGAGAAAAGTGGGAAGATATTTGCAAAAACTCCTCATAAAGTCTGCAAAATCAGAGCATTCTGGTATTTTTTTTCCAGGATTAGATGTCCTGCTTCCGTACACACGTCTCGATTTCTCTTCCTTAAAATGCAGAGACAAGTCAAAGTGAACCGAGGCTCATTTTGTTTTATTTCTAATGCGGCAGGACCTAGATTCCGCCTAAACCCGCTACGAAATGTTGGCTATTTCATTATAGAAGTATCCAAAAAGTGAACCATCGTAATATCTGTGTGGGAACACAGAATAAAAACATACATCCCATAGTCAGGATTCGTACTGGCGTTTCGTTCAGTGGAAGCATCATACGCTAACCGCCTTACAGTCGGGACGATTATTATGGTGATTTACGGTGATTATTAAGGTGTTTATTGTGGTTAAATGATCTGTTCTGATGGAAGAGGGTTAAAATGATTGTAACAGGGGCCATTTCGCCTCAAGATAATGCTCCCGAATTCTGTATAAAGTTTATTGGGATGTTATTACCCTCGCCTACATTGAGACTCTAGAGAGCAATTTACTTGCCTATAATCTATTCAATTTTATTTGGGTATAAGTAACCAGTGATTAACTTGGGGAAAAGAGATTTTATACCTGTCGGTGATGAGTTTTGTATCACACTGTGCAGAAAGTTAAGAGGATTTAATTATTTATTATTCAGGACATTAAGAATTTAGGTTACGTAGCCAAAAAAGAAAAAGAGTGACCGAATTTTTAACACAATGATAGAGTTTTTGTTATTATCTTAAACATTATTATTGTTAAAACTCTGAACGTATTTGAAGCTCTGGGATAATTTCTGAGATTCTTTTGCATATAATCTAGAAAATTCACTGTAAAGTAGCAACATACATTGTGTTAAGAGGATATCGCTAACAAAATTTCAATTCTTCGAAATTATATAGAACTAGCTGAAAACCCGTACTTCGCTACGGAGTACATTCAAATTAAATACAACGGTCAATGTATGCAATTCATGCCAAATATAAATATATATTATATGATAAATACGACGATCAATGTATACAATTGATGTAAAATATATATATATATATATATATATATATATATATATATATATATATATATATATAATATATTTATAAGAAAATCGTAAAGGATAATTTTATAGACAAAATAATGTAGAAGAAAATATTCAAATTAAATGTAATAGGAAATATTAAAGAATATAGTACAGTTAATATAGTACAGTTTGAGGAACATAATATCTTTTACTGTATTTTAATATTTTTTTGGATAATGTCCAATCGTCTGCCGCATTAGCAAGGAAAAAAAAATATTTTTTGTTTATTTAGTTGTTATGCACGTGACGATAAATTTATTTAAAGTACCAGAAAAAGAAATCACGTGATCAGCATTTAATAAATTAAATTCTAAAAATTAATCTTTAAAAATTCACCAAAAATCAGGAAATGGAGGTAAAGATTCGAAAAAGATTTCATTTTAAAGGAAATTTTATGATCTTTCTCGTGATATAAATTTTATAACCCTCAATGCATTATTTTAAATGCAAACGTAAAAAAAGTTTAAAAAAACAGCTTAAAAATTTAATTAAAAAAAATCTAAGAAGAATTTTTGAAAAATCTTTCTTAGTGCACCCCTACACTATTAGAAGAATCGCCATGCAAAATTTCAGCCCTTTAGGTCCAGCGGTTTGGTCTGTGCGTTGTATGTCAGTCAGTCAGTGAATGAATGAATGAATGAATGAATGAATGAGTCAGTTACGGAACTGTTTTATATATATAGATAATAGTTATGAAAATTTTACTATTGTATAATGCGTACCGTTAGATTCGCAGACGAGAAAATTGTTCAAGAGAAGTCGTGCAGTTTTCCCCGTTTACTGCAAAATGGATCACTTTATAGGTGTTCGGGCGAAGAAAAGTAAACGGAAGTTCAAGATTAAAATTACATAGGGTCATGTGGACTAATTGTAAATAGTATATGCATGATCGAAATATTTTAACTACTAAAAACACATGATTTGGATTTAAAATTATGATAACTCTCAATAACAGCCATTTTAACATTTCTGATTATGTTGCATATGGAAAAATTGATAAAATATCAATATTACAGAGCTCTAAAATACAATTTACAACTACCCCCAGTCCATTTACAATTATCTTGACAACATAGGGGTTATTGGTAACAAGTGTTTTCTTTACGTTTTAAATAAGATGCAGGTACACAAATGGAGGTAATTGTAAATCAGTTGACATAGTATTGCTTCCTATTGCGTCTTAAAACTTAAATGCGTGTTTAAAATTATAATTTTAAATGATAAAGTAGGATGGCACGGTAAGAAGCAAGAGTACCAATCAGTTCCTGGAACACCACACTTAAATGGTGTTTGAGATTGTTTGCTTTAATATATTCAGCGACAATATTAACAATATCATATTTGTAAAAATATTGATAACAGTATCATATTTATTGTACGGGTAACCCATTCGCTATCTAACTTTAGTACAATTTCCCAACCAAGTCTACTTCATCTACCCAAGCCTATCACAACGTCTCGGGTAAACATAGTCCACTACCTTCACAAGTTTATTTCATCTTGGTGAGATAATGCTGTAGGACGGCCAGACAATAATCTACTATTAGAACATTTTTATCTCTTATTCTTTGAAAAATAACACTTCTAGGCACTCCATAACGTCCCTGGGCTTGTAGGTAAGTGCAGCTTTGATTTTCTACATCTCAGGCTCTTATTACATCCTCTTCGGAGTAAGATGGTCCAAATAATAAAAAAATAACATGGCACTAGGTACTGACTTTTTTTCTTATTAATATTGAATTATATGATGCTATTTAGTTCATTATTTACTAAATAACAGCATTCGCAACTACCCGAAAATCATATCTACGTTTACCTCATTCAGAAAACTTTGTGGGATAATTGTAAATTCATTCTAGCTTGAGCCTATCTTGTGAATATCTTTATATAACAGTATAACTTCTAAATTAATGAGGTATTTAATGAGAAAGATACTCTTATATTTACCTTGATAATATTTTTGTTCAGTATTAGCTGTATTTGTTCTCAAAATAAGGAATTCTTCCAAACATAGCAATACCGTTTATCAAACTTTTTTGACACAAAACTTCAATCACATATATTAACAAATAACCTATAACTAGAATTCCAACAACACTCTGAAGTTATGTAGGGATGTTAAAAATATGATGTAAAGAGAATGTAACCAAAATTCCCTGCCTCAAAACAGAAATTTCCTTTCTGTTTATAATCACCCCACCTGACCTTACTCCTTTTATGACTTAATCTTATACTACCGGACGATTTCTGAATTTCAGTTCGTTGTTCGAAACAATTATCATTGTGCATCGAGACTATTTTTAATATGCGTTATATTTCGTTATAATACTAGTCTAATATAGCACGGGCACAATTGAAGTGATTTGATTGTCTGCGCATACTTGAAGCTGGCAAGTAACGTGAGTGGTTAGAATTAGCCTGTGGTATAAAACATTGACCACCTAATTGATTTTCTAAAATGACGTCAAAGCAGGCAGGCAAAATGTTTATTTTCTTTCACTGGGTTTCTAGTTCAATATATAGAAATCTAGTTCAATATATAATTAAAATCTTGTTAAATCATCAAGTACCGAAGTACAACTTTAGTTCTCTTTTTGTTTGAAGTTTCAGCATAAGACATCCCGAAAAGAAATATAAGAACATGAATATCGTCGTATCCACTGTCCAGTAAGAATGCAGTAACTTTTGCTGAAAGGCAGAATCTAGCCTCTAACGGCAGAATTTGCCCCTTCATGACGCCAGGTGCTATTGCCTTATACAGGATGTAATAGCTGATGATTACACATTTAAATTTTAAATTAAGTTTATTCCCTCTAAATTAATGTTCAGATGTACGCAAATTATTAGTATAAACATTTAAACTCTGCATGCTTATTTCTAACACCATGGCACAAATTGAATATTTCACATGATATAAATAATAATAATACGATAGGTATTTTTAATATAATTATTTATAACGTCTTTCCAAATTGCATTCGTGCATTTATTCAGTAAAAATTATCTCCCGAAAATCTACTTGAGCTTGTAAATACTTTCATAATTGTTTGTTATTAGAGTTATTAACGCGTCACATTGATTTTTCTAATGTATTCATTTCGATGTTTTCCAGGCGTTATGCCACTTATCGAACAGTGGTGCCTGATTGTGGGATATTTTTAGCTTAAGTAATACGTCACTCACGGCTCTTCATTTTTGCAGGACATCCTGAAAACATTCTAACACCTGCTATTGCAATGGGTCCATTCCACACAATCTTTATAAAATTTATCAGAAATGAAAACGATATTTTCTTGCCTTTTTATGACTAATTTATTTTTATTGCACAACAATGATACTCTTTTCAACTTAACTTCTTATCTTTAGTTTTTTTTAACCTTTTTTTAAAACTTTGCGAAATTTTTGGCAACAACGAAAATATTCCACTGAAGGTTTGTTAGAAGATAATTCCATGATGTGTAAGTTTTCAACATAAAATATCGGTAAGATATTTATATTTTTACATTTTATTAGAAATACCTTTAGTAATGTGTTTTCTTTTGTATTTTTAATGGAAAATAATTATGTGGCTTTTACATAGACTGCCAAAAAAATCTTATTACACACATAAACAAAAGTATTCTTAAACTGACGCTTTCGATGTATTTTTAAAAATTTTTGGTTAATTTATTGTTCTTTTAATAATAAGTAATATGTTTAAACTCTTCTAGATATAATCAAATATAACAAAAAATCATGATGCGAAAACTTTACTTCATTCTTAGATTTTCACTCTGTAGTGACATTCTTAGAAATAAACTAAGCATCATGCATTTAAATCATCCAAGTAAAAGATTTGAATGTTAAATAAGATTGATTAAGGCAAAAGGAAAAAAAATATTTCGATAAATCATTAAATGTAAGCTACTGAAAATGAAATATTTTGACTTACTGAGGGTAAATGTTACAGAGAGATTAATGAAGTGTTACCCTGTTATGTTTCGATTCATCCATATTCTAAGAAATTCACAGAATTGCATACATCTAGCAATCGTATAGTTCTTTTTTCAAAATGCTACTAAAATACTTCGAACACCCACATTTATTTCATGGGGTATGTACTTATTTATGGAATATGATTTTATGTAGCATTTGTTGAGTCAAAATCATAAAATCGTCCGCATTTTCTATAAGATGTTTGATATTTGTAAGCGATTAAATGTCTCATTTTGAGTTCTACAGAATAAACACACGTATGCTAAGGAAGTCCGCCATTTTCCTGCCTAGCTATCTAGTCGCGGAGAGACGTCACGTGACAACGTATATTGGGTTAAATTTCAATTAACATTAACGAATTTATTACGCACAACGTAATGCGATCCTTCTCTTTCTTACTGTGGATTGCAAAAAATCTATAATTTATATTTATTGATATGTTTTAACGTTTTAATACCTTAAAAATGAATCTTAAACGAGAAAGCAGATTAGCCAAAAGTGTAAAGATCACCCAGGGTCAAACAAATTGGACGGTTTCAGCTTTTGACTGAATATATTACTTAATGCATAATACAAAATTAGAATTTTTATATTTGAATAACATAACTTTTGTGATTTTCTTTTTAATTGCGTGAACAGATACTGAAATGTGAGAAAAATATTAAGATTTTTCAGAAAGTATTAAAAAGGTCTTAAAGTGATATGAAATGAGATGAATGTACTAGGAATAAAAAATTTAATATCGTCGAAATATAAAAAAAATTGAGACTCCTTGCCACAGATGTGCAAGATCGTATGGAGTAATTTGACAGAAGATAAAGATTTTAAGGCGGTAGTATTTGACATTTAAAAAGGAAGACAATTCCACGTAAGTGAAAAGGTTCAAATTTTAGACAGTCTTTCGCAAAACAAAAAGTAAGGGTTTGGAATATCACAGTGATATTTGATGATGAAAACAAATTTAGTATACCTTATTTGACTGATATCTTGAGAAAACCCCAAGAAAGAACTTTAACATTTTATGTAAAAATTTTGTTTAAAAAGGAGGTATAGAGTTTTATATCTTCCATTGGTTTCTCTAACCTTCCGTTAATTGGTGATACAATAGATCAGTGCAACTACTGATCAGCCACCAATACAAGATTAAGGTAAATATATTCGTTTCGACGTGAAAATGGAATGATTATTTTATTCAAATAATAGTACAGAAATGTTTGGTGATCGTACAGTGTGTTTTAAAAAAAGGGTTTCCTTACGCTATTAAGCATACAATAAACGCGAATGTATATTTAAAGAAAACTAAATATTACATTTAAAAGTTTGTAGCATACTTTTTGAAGCAAATTAATTACAATATTTAAATTTCAAATTGTTTGTTTAGTCCACAAAACCACTCTTAAGTGTCATGGCGTAATTTGAACAAACGGGTTTCGTCCTTATTGTGGTGTTTATACTTCAAACGTCCGGTAGAGATGTTTTATGTTTATTACTCCTAGTACATATATTTTTTAAATTCTTGACATTTCTTTCCATTGTCCTATGAGATACAAATCAGATTACTGAGGAGTTGCATGATGTTGCTGAAGCACTTTGTAGACTAACAATTCCTAAAAGGTCAATAGTCATAAGTTTTGAGTCATCAATATGCTGAAAGTTACATTCTTCTTTCAACGAACTATTTGCTTCCTCTTACAAGGACATTTTCTTTAAAAATATTCCAGTGCACATATTTAACAAATTTGTTTTCTATAAACTAGTCTGCCACCAGCAACTAACTCCAATAATTTTTAATCTTCGCCTGAAAATAAAACTACACAACTTTTACGTTGCTATGTCATGTTTTATAGTTCCCCTAAAAGTTTAGGCTGTACATGCTTATTTTTTTCTATTCAATTATTCACCCATTTAAACAAAACAGATTGAATTTTCATCCATACTGATTAATGCGAAAAGGTATTGATTCTCAGTAGGTTGAAGCCTTATTCTTGTAATGGTGGGCCGATTGAGGATGTCTCCATCCAGTAAAGGCTAAAAAAGAGCTTTCCTCTTTTTGTACATTCTTTATAACCGGCTCTGCTCACTTTTATAGTTTGTGTCGGTATTTGTATGTTATGATTAGTGTAATGAAACAGCAAGTTTCGAGGTTGTAATTCTTGGATTCTTTCCAATCCTAGTATATTCCTTTTACTCGTATGTGGGCGTCTGAGATTCTGGGGTATCCTTTAACTTCTACCATTCAAGAGAGATTTCAGCTTATGCCAATTTAAATTTTTGGAACAGAAACCTTTGCTATCTTAACTTCAATTTTTCGATAACGCATCAATTCTTAACCCGATTGCTAAATTATATAACTTTCATTGTATTTTATTCAAGAATACTCCAACATCTTTAAAACCTTATTTGCGGATCTCCGGAGATTTAATTTTAGTCATCAAATTTTACTTTTGATTAAAGGTTTGCTGGGCCTCAAGTCTCGAAAACTTGTTACTAACGAACGAAAGTGTTTTTTGTTGCTTTATTTCTTTTGACAAATTTAAATTCAAACTATATCATTTCAAAAAGTCTATACATTTTTATACCGAATGTGTCCTACACAATCAAATTAATTGCAACAAATTTTTGCAGAAACTCTTTTCTAAGTTGGAAATTAACTTCAACGAAATGAAACTAGACTGAACAAATGCAAGCGTTAGAAAAAATTTTATACCATGGAATTGTAAATACTTGAGCCATAGGTCCAACCACACTGAGAGGAGTAAGGAGAGTTTTAAACTACTCAAGAATCTGCAAAAATTTGTTGAAAGGCGAATCTTCCAGTAGCATGGCAACATCAAATTCCATTATTAACCGCCCCCCTCTTCCCCCCATCACATTTACTCTCTCCAGTACCTGATTACACTAAGTGTAACTTTGGAATATTTCAATCAAACTGTTATTAATATAACTCGGGTTTTCGGTTTTACTGAAAATATTTCAAGATGAATGATTCTTTTTTCTGAGCTATAGCATAACCCCAAAAAGTTTTCATTACGTTATAAAAGTTGCCACATTTGTCAGTCTTCATTATACTTTAAAAATGATACAAGAATCAGTACCTATTATCAAAACTATCTCATGCTTCAGAAATGCTTTGTCCTTTTTTTCAGATAGTATGTTAAGGAAAATTGATTTGCCTCTGAAAATTTTAATATTCTTTGTTTGTGAGATCTGTGGACAGGATTCGAAATTCCTTTCTAGATTCTATTTTTAATCATAAATGAGTACATTTGAACATTTAAAATATGAAACTATTATAGCATTATATAATAGTTTCATTAAAACATCTTAGCTTTGTGTTAAAGGCTGTTTAAGAAGATATTGGTACTAAATTTTAAATTCTCAATATTTGGCAAATTTGTATTTTTATTTTTTTTTTCTTAGAGAAGAAAAAATAATTCAAGCTTGGTTTAGTCTGCCTGTTGGTCGACATTTTTTCCTGAATTTTTAGTACAGAAAAGAAATTTAACCTATTTTTGGACCTATATGTGGACAAACTGCGACCAGTGAAACAGTATAAAAAATTTAAACTATCAGAAACTTCCTGAAAATCTCAAAATAATATTAGTTTGAGGCGATCTGAATCAAATGTTAACTTTCAGTAATACTAATCGGAACATGTACTGTTCAAAATGTATTGTCGTCTGTGTTATCTTCTCAGTAATGTTTTCTATTCATATATTTAATTTATATATTGATTTTTCGATAAATTCGTCTCAGTGCTCAAAACGAGATATCGAATATTATTATAATATATTAATATATTTTTCTCAAACTTGACAATACTGATCAAAATTATATAGTTTTAACAATTTACTTGAAATGGACATATACATCAAATTCCCCGAACACAGTTATGAGCATGTCCTTTTCTTTTCACTCTGTTTTTCCATAGAAGCCAGGAACAATCTTTCTAATGTCTTCCTATATTCTATGTTGGAACAAGAGAAAGTTTAATAATCTATTCCTAAATTTTCAAAAAGATCGATAATGAATAAATACAACAGATAAGGGTTATCTGAATTCTTAAGAGACGCTTTTGAATCCATGACATAATAGAAATTATTGAGGGTGTTTTCAAAAGTAAATTGTAAGTCTTCCAAACTTTTCTGTCATACCTCGGTAAACAAAGCCCTATTGTACATTTTAAGTTTAATGTATTTGAAGAGCTTCTTTTAAAATTCTTTTGACAAAGACAGTTTTGTCAATTTCAGAGAAGCGACATCTGAACCTCTTTGAAACATTTTAAAACTTAACTTTGATCATTAGAAAGTGCATCCATTTCACAAACACTTGAAGGTGACAGACTTTTAAGGGTTTCCATAAACACTGTATTTTGCTTTCAAGTAGCTTACAGTCAGAAAGGTTGATCGTTTCTTCAAACTTAAAAAAAAGTCGTGTTTATTAGACTATAATAAATATTGTTAAAATTATCTAAGTAAATGGAGCATTGTATATTCACCTGAAACTATAAAAGTTTTAATTTTTTTCTTAAGAAAAGGACAATGCTATCTTTAGATTAAAAGATTGAGTATAAATCTAAAGATCTAAGCCGTGCCTTTTCTTCCATTCACGCGTGCACACTAGAGCTGAGCATTGGAAATAGTTTGAATGTAATTTTGAAGTATCCCTAAGAAAAAAGATTTTAATTTTCAGCTCCCATGATATTAATACTACCAACAGAGGAAATTCGAAATTGTACTTGATTTGGTTCATGAGTTATACAAATTAGCTGACAATTTTATTTTTTTAATGGCTTTCTTTTAATGTAACTGAAATATGGATCTAGAGAACTCTTAAAACGGATTTCATTTAAAGTACTTTGACAAGCAGATTACATTTGAAAAATATTACATGTGACATCTTAACCATTCTCCAAATCAATCATGACTCTAACCATGCCCGGATCAAATATTTCTAGAGTATCAAAACTAGTGCATCATAATTACTATTTTCAACAATAGGGAAATAAAATATTTTCAGATATATATTCATATATACACACCTGAGTGTGAGTCTATAAGTGAGAAGTTGCTCCTGAAAGCTTGGAGCAGCTATGCAGATTTAACTATGAATATTTGCCTCTTTAAGAAACTAAAATTCTGATAGCATGCAGGATAAAAATGGTAGAATATTATTTCTAAAAATTATAAATAGTTATGAGTGTTAAATATCACAAATTTAGACTATAGAAATATCGCAAGGACAGCGAGTTTCTATTCCTGACCATAGTTTAGAACAGTGTTTCAACTTGTGATTGATCGATCGATACATTTGAATCGATAAACTGACTTTTTGGATCGAAGCCTGTATTTGAGTAATATAGTCGGACATATTCAAATTTGCTGCTTTTAAAGCATTGTAATGAAGTTAACACTCTAAATTATTTGCCTCAGTTTAAAAATGTTTGGAGACATTCATACATGTATTTGAAAAATATATTATAATTCTGATTACTGACCATACGCATAGTAAAAATGCGTAACATAAGCAAATCTTCAAGTCGATTACTTATTTTCTTAATTATCGTGAAGGAAATGATAGCCTCATTCTTTCAAATAAAAAACCATAGTCCCCTCTTTCGTGGCAGCCCAATATTTCGCTTTTAACTGGTGGTTTTTTTTGGCTTAAATCTAAGTTTACAGTGCTGACGTGTTGTTTAATGATTTTTGTGTGCGTTTTCTATAATGAAATTTTATTTGAGCTTTATATTAAGTTTAATAACAGACCTGCAACTCGCGTTTTCTTATTAGTTCATATATATTTGTACAAATATTTTTTTATTTTTAAGAATATAACAATTTTTAAAAATAAAAAGGATGAATACGGGGTGAGAAAGTGATATTTCATTACTCCGACCCTTTGTCACTTGAAGTTACCTAGGGGAAAACGAACATACGGAAAAAACAATCTGTTCAAAAATCCATTTCGTGCAGTTTTGTCATATTTATTACAGGATAGTCTTACGTATAAAATCTAGTATTATGTGGAGCTAAATATACCATATTTGAGTCAAAAGCCCACAAATAAGAAAACGCTATTATAATCTGTAATAAGCACAGTAAAAGCCTATAAAAATAGTAAAATGACCGATCCCATTGCTTCCTAAACTTCTCAAGACAAAAATGGCGATTCATAATACTGAAAGCTTTTTTAACGTTCTTCCCAGCATAAGAGCAGTATTGAAAGGTGAAACTAAACACATAAGAGTAGGATCTTAATTTCTTCGTAACCATAGTTTAAATCCGTAAAATAAAAAGATCAATAGTGAAACTGATGCAAGTAAACGATAATGGTTCAAGTTAAATTTTGAGTTTCAAGTGTATAAGAAATCTTGAGTTCCATCGCGTGGAATAATTGTCCCAAACATACTGAGTCAATGTAGGGATGGATATTGAATTGTCTTATCTGTTCTGAAAGTTTAGATTTTTTTAATTAGGCAGAAATGAGGCTTATAAAGAAATGATAATGGTGAAAAGTAAATTTTTGATTGTCTGCTTTATATATATATATATATATATATATATATATAAACAATTCCGTAACTGACTGACAGATAACACCGCTGACAGACCAAACTGCTGGACCTAAAGGGCTGAAATTTTGCATGGCGATTCTTCTTATAATGTACTGGTGCACTAAGAAAGATTTTTCGAAAATTCTTCTTAGATATTTTAAAATTAAATTTTTAAGCTTTTTTTGTAACTTCTTTAAAGTTTGCATTCAAAATAATAATCTGAGGGTTATAAAATTTATATTAAGAGAAAGATCATAAAATTTCCTTTAAAATGAAATCTTTTCGAAACTTTACAACCATTTTATGATTTTTGGTGAATTTTAAGAGAATTTTTGGAATTTAATTTATTAAATGCTGATCACGTGGTTTCTTTTCTTTTTATGATACTTTAAATTAATTTTGCGTCTCGTGCATAACGAGAAAATAAATTGGGAAAAAATATTAAAATAGGGTAAAAGATAAAATTTAACCACTAGACTAATTGAGATGGAAGTTTAAGAATTTAATTCAAATTAGTATGTTTTATGGATATTAAACATACAAATTAATTGTATACATTGACCGTTGTATTTAATTTGAATAGTTTCTTCTACATTATTTTGTCTGTAAAAATATCCGTTACGATTTATTTATATATTTTTTGTTATTTTTGGGGCATTAATTGCATACATTGACCGTCGTATTTAATTTGAATGTACTAGCATGGGTATTCAGCTAGTTCATTCATAAAAATGTGGTTTTTCTTCATCATGATTATACTTTTGTCGCCTAATGTAAGGCGTATAGAGAGAAAATTAATACCCGTATTTGTAACATTATTTCCATGAATCAAATTGCTACTATAAAATAATACGTAAATCTTTGATAAAGACGGATTGCGTATCAACTATTGCATTGTTTATGGTCTAATTCATATACAGTCGTTGTGGAAATGAATGCCCTTCCAAATAATTTTATACCATCAATAAACGGCATATTTTTCTGAGTTTCTCTCCTTCGCATTTAGTTCTATTGTCTCTAATAGCTTGTCCAAGTTTTCGTAGAACCAGAATTCTAATTCAGGAGCTTCCTCCCGCTTTCACTCCTTTAATTGCTCAACTTTGGTAATTATAATGTGTATAACGAGAGAACTCAGAAGAGCTTTAATTACAATTATTCTCCCGTAGATTTAAGGATCTCCATTTTCAAAATGTGTTCGGTTAATGTCTAGAGTATAGAGAAACTGAATACATTTAAAATAAATGTAAATTAAGAAACATTTTAAAATCCTTTTAATTACTAAATAATTTAATGGAAATCTGTAAGTAAAGAATTAATAATAAACACCTTTTCTGATTTGTTACACGAGATTTGGTATATTTCCTATTTAAACCCTCCCGTTTTAAGATTAACTTTTACCAAAATTTACAAACTGTAAAAAATTGGATGCTGTCAAGATTACATAAGGGTCAGAATAGTTTACATTTTTCAACTAAAGTAAAAAAAAATTGTTCAATATTGATGTGGCTACTTTATATTTACGAGTATCAAATATTGTGAAATAATGTACACTATTCGGACACGGTTGTGGCTAAAATGTGCATGTAATGGAACAAAAGTACGTGCAGTAAATGTTTCGAAGCTGTTCTCTGTATTTATTAGACTTTCACATAAGTACGAAGTAGTTAAAAAAAAACTTATTTAATGGAGTTACTTAAGGTTTACTGATATTTACTAAGGAGGACAGACTTACTTTAGGAAGAATTTAGTGACATGGGATTTATCAAGTCCCCTACATGAAAATTTCTTTTCATGTATCATTTGAGTGCAAAATTTTCATATGTGAATATACATTTAAATTGTTTCTATTTTGAAAAAGTAGATATTTATATCTTACTGTAGTAATACATAAGGTCAAGCTGCGTTTATAATAACTTTTAAACCGAATGAGCAAAGTTTGAATATAGCTAATTAGAACAATATTTTTATTTCCATTTATGGCAAAATATTACTGATCCTTTTAATAATTAACTATTTAAACTTATTAACTGAGTTCTGTTATCAGGTGGATTACATCTGTGTAAAAATTACGCTTAGGAAAATGTTAGTAATAAAGGAAAAATATATAACGAACAAAGTTTATCTAACAGATGCTGGAATTAAGATAATTTATAAAAATACCTAATATGTGTAGAACGGGGCAGTAAAAATTGGTAAGCAACAATCCCACTGAGTACACAAAACATAAAATGGGGTTGAACATTTTATGTTTAAACATAAAATGTGGTTGAATCAAGTCTTCAGAGACATTGATTTCTCCTGAGTGAGTGTCCCCATGAAGTGGGAATTTAAAAAATTATATCGATATAACAATGTGATTTTTTTTAAATACAACCGCAAACGGAAAAAATGGAAATTTAAGACTTTGGGATGTGCAAAAGATTTTCAAACATTCGAAAAATCACCATAGAGGGTGATGAAATTTCGAAATAATCAATCATAATAGTATTACAAAAAAGACAGTTTTCAGACGAGCAGTTTCTTGTTTGTCAGCAAAATAGAATATACTATGCAAAGTGTAAAATATACTACGTATTTACGGAACGTACAAAATAAGGATTGTAAGAAAAACTTAGACTAGTATTCAGTCAGAATGTAAAAACAGATATCATAAATAATACAAGTGGAAACAAAATACTTCAAAAATTTTTAAAAAATTGAATATGAAATTCTAGAGAACTTTCAAGGAGCTGAACAAATTTTAGCGATATTCTTTGCTACGAAATCTAACGTTGTTCATTGTGGTTGGATGTCAAATTTTGTTTCCCTTTTAATGTTTTCTTAAAATTAAAGTGATGTAATGCAGTTTTGAGGAACCATGAAGTCTCTTAAGAAATTCGGAAGGGTTTTTACCTTGTACATTATACTAAAGTTATTCCATAATATGTTTAAGAAAGAGATTTAGCAACTTACATTGCATTCAATTGCTGAATCCTGTAGCTACAACAAGGATGTTTTTACATATAATATAGTTATCAGGAATTGCAGAATTAAAGGGACCAGATTATCTATAAATGTTAAATTATTTAATTTGTAGATGTAAACCAGAGAGCAAACGAATATAGACCAAATACCTACATACTTTGTAACTGTTTGATATTTTAAGTTTTTACCTCCATTATATTCCTTACATATCTCATCATCTTTGGTGAACCTATTTGTTGCGAATTTTTCTGGAACTTCAGTAGTTTTTCCTCTAATGAAAATTTGAAGATTATGGATTGACTAACAGAAAAATGCTCGTTCATTTATTGTTTTAGAGCTTATATTAATGATGACCATGTTATTTTAGAGAAAGCAGAGTGGAAATACCCTATGCGCGTGCATTGCGGATGATATGTGCCTGTAAATATCAGCATTAATGCAACCTCGCAAACCGCTATCATTGACAGCCTCAGTGTCGGTATTTGCATATTCCATTTACTTATAAATGTAGGGGCAATACTGGGAGGGAGAGAGACTGACTGTGCCTTGTTCCAAATTGTGTATTGCGCTTCTATTATTCTTCCAGTTTCCAATGGAACTGGGCCCTGAATGATGCAAACTGCTCTGGAGTTTCTATGAAAACCAGCGCCATATCCAACATGACGAATGGGCTTAGGGGAGTTCGGAGCATCGAACGATACTCGTACAAATCGTGTATTTTCCGCTTTCTAGCGCACGATGTGTGTGTATGTGCGTGCGTAGGGATGTGTGCGGAAGTGTGTTCCCGACAGGTGCGGCAGAAAGCCCCGGAGTTGGGATAACGACTTCAGTGCGCAATCGTTGACGATCTGTCCGCAGGAGTGAGACTTCTCAACTCCCGATTTCATTAAGGATTGGTGCATGATGATAGGGAACCCTATATTTAGATTTCGGCTTTGAACGAGGATTTGATTAGGACCGCTTTAGTTAGTCCCAGAAGTACTTTTTAATCAGTGTAATTATTAGTTATCTTGTATATTTCAGCGGAATTTACCGACGGAATTCGATCCAAACGTGTACTACATTGAATAACAATTAATCTCACTTATACGTTGAGTTGGTAGATGTTAGGAAAATGGCCGAAAGATTGATTACATTTACAGTACAGGATGGTTATTAAATCCTTTTGGAGACATAAAAATTGGACGCGCAGTATGGGTGATATTATACCAATAAGTAGATTCATATACATAAAATACCCACTTAGTCGCACTAATCAGTTTACTTCTAATTTATTCATAAACTTAACAATTCGCCTAAAACGGCACGAGTTTTATACTTTAAATAACTGACATATAAATATTTCGAAAGAGTTATCGTTATTACTAATAACAATTACTGTCTCAAGATACTTAATTTGTAATTTTAAATTACTTATGGTGAACAAACAGTATATATCAGCATACATACTGATATAAATAATACACCCAAATAATAATGTATGTAAACAATACATCACAATGAGGTAAAATGTTCGTAGACTGAGATGCTCTACGGGCTGAATGTATAATAGTTTTAGTTGATCGAACTGACACTAGAATTTTTTATTTCATTTTAAGATTTACATTCCACCAAAATAATCTCACCTGAATAATTCCTCATTTAATGCTTTTTTTTGATTGTCTTTAAGTCACTGAATATTGTAAATACGAAATTCACACAAAACTGCAATGAATATTGGTCCAATAGCTCTACATTCATAAAGTTCACAGGCTTAAATAAAAAAAAACTGAATATTTGATATTTTCTTTCAAAGCAAATTTCTAATATAAGGGAGCAATCAAAAATGTTTATTTGAAATGAAAACATTGAAATTTCATGGTTTATAACGAAAAACCTATTGGTGTACGAAAAAAAAGCTTAAAATTTCACCATTAGTGAAAGTAAAAAAAATTCTCGGCTCGAATTTGGAGAGCAAAAACTATTTTCATCATCTGAAGAACAAGCCAACGCTTACTGTTTTGCTTTCGAAATTTGAATAGAGATAATTTTATTTTCATTAGTAGTAAAATTTTAAGGTTATTTTATTCCTGGATTTTCACTCGTTGCGATTCTTATTTCCTCATAAATTTATACTGGATAGATAATGCCAAATAAATTTTTAAAGTTCTAAATTTGGTGTTTTGTGAGACATACCTATATTGATCGTGGAAGTTGACAGATGGCCATTCTTGCTCTAAGATTGCAGAAAATATTCTATGACTGAGATCAGGGGATTGATTTGAAGCTAGCGTCAGTTTTAAATCGAATCAGTGGGTAATGATTCAGAAGTTGCATATTTTTTATCGTAATTATATTTGATAATTTTTGAAGTGGAGGGAATTTTTGAGAAGTATATATAAAGATATTTTTATAAGTCAATCGCTTCAAATTTAAAAATGCGTAAAGACTGCAGTTAATTTCATAAATAAATGGTTGTTTCTTAACAAATTACAAAAGCTTAAAAAACATTCGGATTTTTTTTTCTAATTTTGATACATAGAAAATATCTTTAACACCGAAATCATAGCTAAAGCACTCAAAGAATGTTGAAATTTTAAAGTCCTGTGGACATTCAAATTAAAAATTTCAATGTTATCTCACGGAACCAGTCTGAAATAAAATTTAGTCGTGTGAAACAATCTTAAAAATGTTTTTCATGCGAATAGCTTAGAATTTTGAAAAATGGAATACCCTTAAATTCAAAAGAATTTCTTTAGATGAATTAAATATTTCTTTGCTGCTTTCTATCACGCACTGAAAACCATACAGAGTCGAATAAAATTCGGTATTCATATCTTTAGTTATCTAAACCTCTTTTCATAACTAGCTGAAAATATGAACCTGTTATTAGAAGTAACCCCCCTATTCACGTAGTGAATTCTCAGCAAGTTTCCCCCCTTTAACTGAGAGCAGGGTCATAGGAAGTGGGTCTACTTCCTGTGTCAAGGTGAAGTTGAAATAAAGGGTTCTACCATGCAAAGAATTTCCCTTTCTGAGCACAAATGATGTCTAGCAGAAATGTTAAAGTTCCATTAATAAAACCACATAAGCTAATGCTTTTTTTCTCTTGGATAAAAGCATTTAAGAGCAGCCGAAATTCCCCTCAAAAATAATACATTTTTAAAAATCTACTTCAAGGAAAATATTTAGATTTAAATACATGTAAATTTTTCCATTAAGATTTATATCTTTAGGTTAGATTAATAAATTATCTTTTATTTTTTATTTAGAGACTAATAATTTAAATTTTCCATCAAGAAAAACTCACTGCTCGTCATATAAATATAGAAAGCAAATTTTTCAAGATTTGTAGCATGAATAATCAATGTACCGTCTTTTGAAATTAGTATAAAATTTTGTAACTATAATGTTTAGACACAGTAGGAGAAAACAATTTTATGACTGAAAATAACTCAAGATATTGCTTTATATTGCATGGCAATTTAGATTTAATGTGAGATTAATTATATATATATATATATATATATATATATATATGTGTGTATATGTATATGTGTGTGTGTATATGTGTATACATGTATATATATATGTATATATATGTGTATATATATATAAATATATATATATAAATATATATATATATATATATATATATATAAATTTTTCACTTATCTTCGATTGTTTTTGGTTCCTGGCTGTAGTGGTTTATGGCTTATACTGGTTTTTCACTTACAACTTTGTCTAATATATATATATATATATATATACAGTCAAACCCCGTTATAACGAACTTCAAGGGACCACAAGTTTTGTTCGCTATATCCGGTGGTTCGCTATATCCGAACCATTACTAATAATGTTAGATTTCACAAAATGTGTAACTCATTAGTTGCTATGTATATTCCATAATGATTTTTGAAAGAATGATAAAATCCATTAAAAAGGATCATTAATGAATTAAATTGACTAAAATCGATTACATTAAACTGACACAATACTAATTAAATTAACTAAAAATGAAGACAAATGGAAATAAATTGATTTTATCTTTAATAGTTGCTCACTGTTTTGATACAGATATAATAGGTAATCTTCTGCTGACGTGATGCCGATTTCAAAAACATTTTATAAATTTTTTTGTCCAATACATCAAATGACTCCAACACTCTTTCTTCCAATGTTTGTGTTGACAAAAACTGACTAATTACACTCATCGCTGCTGTAGCATCTGAGATGGTGGAGATTTCGTCATTTATGTGCTCCTCTTCATCAGCATCAGATGCAGAATCTTCGATTTCAGAATGATTCATCTTAATTTCTTCCACCATATCTTCATCAGTCGGATTTTCACATGTAATGACTTCATTATCACATGTTTCGAACAATTGCACGCCACAATCTGAGAATGATGAAATTTCGTGCTTTTCTATCCACATAGTGATAAGTAAATCATCATCTTGTTCTTCAACATTCTTTGCTTCTTCAACATTCGTTGTATCTTCAACATTCTTAAAAAGTTTGAAAATTAAAAAAACATTCAGTTGTCGACTGAAAAAAATGTTCGTTATAGCCGATTCTTAAGATTTCGGAGGTTCGCTATAAAAGGATAAATTAGCATTAAATAGAATAGGAAAACGGCGGGACCAAAATTTTCGTTCGTTATATCCGGGAGTTCGTTATATACCAGGTTCGCTATAACGGGGTTCGACTGTATATATATATATAAAGTTGAATGACACGATAAGTTACGAATCACTTTGATCTTGCTAAACTCATAATCATTATAATATTGAAACTACAAAATATATTAGGAACACACAACATTTAAAATGAAAAATAAAGGTTGTAATAAATTTCGAGCTAGTTAATAGTTCCTCGGGTCAAGGAGCGTTAGGTGTGATTGTCTCTAAGGGCAATACACTAATAGAAATCAAAGTATAAAATTAAAAAACTAAAAGAACTAAAGAAACCAAAAAACAAGGAGGCAATAACGAGGTTTTTTGGTTCTTTTAGTTTTTAATTTTATACTTTGATTTCTATTATTGCTACAGAATCTTGCATTTATGTTGCGTAGAGCACTAATTGCAGATTTCTGTTAACTATCAGTGTCTTCTTTTGTAATTTGATTTTTTTAGAAAGGCAATACACTAATGCATCTGTTGACATAAATTGTCAACACCGACTATCACACCTAATGTTCCTTGCCCTGATGAGGAACTATTAATTAGTTGGAAGCTAGCTGCAACTATAATTTTTCATTGAGGATATTAAAAAGTTGTGTGTTTGTACATTTTACCCAAGTTTCATGTAAGTGATGCGAAATAAATCTTCGGAAATCAAGCATATTTCAAGAATAACATACGAAATGCAATTACAGTTTTTTAAAGTTAACCTCTCAAATTTTCATAAACTGCTGATATGGCTATGAAAAACCTTTTTTTCGTCAAGCTGTAATTTCCTTTTCCCGCATTTCAAATATTTTGTCATTCCCCGATTTTTATATAAATATATATAAATATATATATATATATATATATATATATATATATATATATATATATATATATATATATATATATATATATATATATATATATATATATTATTTTTTTTAATCCTAAACACTTTTCCCTCTGGAGCCTTCGTGAGCTTAAGATTTTAGATTTCTGAATATAGAATTACGCGAGACCACTTTTGTACGCAAAAAAAAAAAAATTCTCTCGTCATCCTAAACAATAGATTAAATGTAGAACTTTACCCTTTTGATGGCTACTTCTTTACACCATGAACAGAAATACTTATTTGTTAAAGCTATATTTTTAATATCTGATTTTTATGCACATAATTACAGAAACTTTATGCTGTCGCTCAATATAAGTGTAGATCACATAACTGCTTACATGAGAGACGCGTTATTCTTCCGTGGGGGCACGGCAGGACGTCTAGAGAAAATGTGTAAATAGTAACGTAGTTTTTCATGTAATTTTAAATATATTAACTTTATTTTTACTATTTGAGATTTCAATGCAAATACATATTTGCACTTTTTGTCAGTTTTTTCTTTCCCTGTTTTTAATGCCTGTTATAAGCCCATTTATTTACAGTTACAGCACATAAATTTGAAATAATAGAAACAGTATTACTTAGAAATTACTGGTTTAAAGGGTGCAGATTGTGAAAATTGGCCCCCAAGGGATACTTCGAGTATAAGCTCCAGGGCGATAATAAATTTGTAAATGATAGCTACGTAAATGCGATGGAAAAATTATAAAATAAATGTTTTGTAAGTGCCAAATTTCAGTCTCTTGATGAAACTATCAATTATCTCTCTATTTAAAATATAAAAAATAGCATTCTATTCTGCACATAATTATAATACATTTTATTGGGTATTTTCAGAAACGTATCGACAGTCTATTAATTAAAATCTAACGACAATTATATCCGTATTTTTTATGGTTTAAAATGGGAAAACAACTGTTAGATAAATATTTACTAGGGACATAAATCCAGAAAATGCACAATATTACTTTTATAATCTGTTCTGTACATGAATTTATAAAATGTAGTTTAAAACATAAGTCTTATTTGAACAATTCTACAGATATTTTACATTTGAATTTCAACGTTTTACAAAAATGTCTCAAACACGGTAAAAATGTAATTTCTTTAAAAGTTATTGGTCAGGCGACGGTCGAATAGCTAGGAGCAGTGAAATTCAGTCTATAGCCTGTGAGTTCAAGTCCAGCTGTTGACATGTAAGTTTGTAGCCGCTTTAAATTGTAGACCACAATCTGATTAGCCCTTGTGCAACAGAAGTTGACCGTAGAGCTCTAAACGAACCAAACAACCATTCCTTAAGAATTATTATATAATTAACACCATTTGTTTAATGTATTATGTTTTTTTATAAAGAATAAATATTTCCCATGTTAGTAGTAATTTTCGGTTAATCTTTTACGTGCACACACAAGCGACAGAATATCGACAAGTTTTATATAAATCATGAAAATATAAAACAATTCATATTACCTCCATATTTTTACAGTAATAAATTTGTTTAGATCTATAGTTTTTTTTTGTAATGGAAGTTAGAATTATTAGTATCTGTCACCTGCATCAGAATATGAGAAAATGTTTCTTAAGCTGTAACTAAGTTTATTTTAGCAATGAAGGTTCATGGTGTGCAAATAAATAGTTTACATTCACATGTACATTTAGATTTTCCTTGTAAAATCTAAAAAAAATCGTAAATGTGATTTTAAACAAATGAGCTTAAAAGAAAATATTTTCAGCAGCAAATCTGATTTGAGGATAAATAGAACAGTTGTTAAAAAAAGCACAAAATCGGGTATCTTTTCTGCATTAATATTTATTCCTTGATAGGAATAAAAGTATGTTTCTCTAGGGTCAATGGTAAGAGTATTTAATGACCTTCAATTCTAGAAGTTTCTTAGCGGAATTTTATCTTACCAAAAAAATCACAACATGCATAAGAATCTGTCGTTAGTTAATATATTAAATGCCGTGCATTTTTCAAAATGTATCATATGATTTAAATTTTAAAAAGTTAAATAAAATAAAGCTCACCAGTCAGTTTTACTCTCACAAATATGAAGACTCCTCAGTCTCGTATATTCAGTCTCACCACAGGCTCTAATAGTGAACAATTTAGTTTTTAAATCGATTCAAGAAACCACTTTTAATCCAATTTAGGCCTCGAAGATCTGTCACCATCACCGACCAAATACTTGCACTTCGCCACAAGAACCTGACACATATTTTTATCTAACTCTAAACCTGTCATCGTAGAACTGCACGAGAGAAAACTTATTTAAATAATGTCAAGGTCTCCCCTAGTAGATTTAGGAGGGTTTTTTTTTCTGACGACTTTAACCCACTTTTGCAACGTGAAGGGGTTAACTTCGCCCCAGCAAACTATTGTTAAGCAGTGAAAAGATTCACCTTGATCCAATTCCTAAGATGTAGCAGGCATTAAATGGATTCTCTGAGAAGTATCGAAAGGTCACGGTTAATGGTAGTGATAGTTATGAAGTGGAAGGGTTATGCGGTTAATAACAAAGGTTGGTGAAAGAGGTGCTTGTAAGATATACATGTTTGAAGGTAGATTTTTTTTCACAGGGCTGTATAAGTGTTGACCTCAAGCTGCAGAGTGCATGGATTTTTTTCCCTTTTTGAACTTTGAAATCCGATGAAAAGTTGTTTGGACATAGATAGGTATAAATCAAACCATGATAGTCTTTTCTACGCGAATAAATTTGTTCTCATGAATGTCTAATTGGAAAGAATGGTAAAATGAAGCAAACAGCTATCAAAATGCTAAAACAAAATATTTACGAGCGAGACAAATCTATAACATTGTTTAAATGTTGTATCAACTGTATCAAAGGATTGATATCTAAGCAAGCAAATATTGGATAATTATTTCTGTGAGTATCAGTAGTATTAACATTTCAAATTTTTTTTACAAATATGATTGCTTTTTATAAGTCAGTTTTCCATAATGTTTATAATTTGTAAGACAAATTTCAAAATGAGAATTTTTGATACTTCTCTTTGCCGAATTTATAAATTAAACAATTCTTCAAAATAACTAAGTAGTCAAAGCTAAAAAGATACTTAAAACAATATTTACGTTTAAAAGAATGCTTTTCAACATATTGTAGATTTATTTCGATATAAGGATGAGATGATTTACATGTACTTTGTTTTATCGGTTTAAACCAAAAATTAAAATTTACTTCAATGAAAAGTATGTCAGTGTACATTTTAAAGTTTAAAAATGAAAAGATCATATTTTATTTATAAATTGAATTATAGTTTAAACACTTAAATATCCATTAAAAAAGTCTTTTAGATAATCTTTCTGAAACCTTCCGAGAAGAATTTTCAATATCTTTGAGCTGGTTTAAAGTTTTCCGGCGATATTTTTAATGTTCTAGAGCAAAAATATTCTTGTGCAATGAAATACATTACCTTTAAATATTTAAACGATTACAAATCTTTAAGGCCGTAATTTTCAACGTTTTTATTTTTAAAATAGACTCAAGTCTTAGATATTTCATTGTAGTCCCTTTGTCCTAAATAAATAATTTCAAATTAATACTATAATGTACTTTGATGGTCTGTAAATGTTCAAATTAAAACATACTTTAATAAAATGTCTTTATATCCGACAATGAGATTTACAAAAGTGGAACTTGGTATCTGTGTCCTTCCTTAACCCCTTAATTTCTGGATGATCTATTTCCTTTTATCTTTTCATACAAGCCCACCCTCATCCAACCCACCCCCAAAATATTAATGAAAGTTAAAAAAAAATGTGATTTAGGAAATTGTACAAGGTAATGTAGGTCCATGTTTATTAATACATTTTTTTGTTTAAATTAAAAAATAACTTTGTAAAACAAGTTTTAAGTTGCTTTGTTAGCATTTTGTTAGATATCCATATCATAGCTAACATTTAAAAAATATGTTTAACTTTTAATATTAACGGAACAAAATTTCTGTTTACCTGGAAGTAGCTATCATATGCTACAGATGCTGAAAACACGGACAACGCAGTTCCTATATGTAGAATTACTGTTTTTTTTACTGATAAAAGTTTTTGATCTTTTTACTGCAAGTTGCACGGAGTACTCTCTGCAATCATGGAAATTTCAGCTCATTATTCTTGAATAAGTCTTAATCAAAGCTTTATGTAACCAAAGCTGCCTTAAATATCTAACAAAACTTTTGAATTTTTTAAATCAACTGTTAGTTGAGAATCATTATTAAAAACATTGGGAACTACGATTATTCCTGTCAAAACTTAAAATCCTGACAGCTGAAGTTGTGAAGCCAGTGAATTAGTGGGTTTTCGAGATTTTCTTCGGAAATAACTTAAATAAAATTATTCGCACATAAAAAGGTCTTCGCGAAACGCGTCTTCTGTAATACATTCTTTAAAAGGGTGTAATCAAATCCTACCGTTACCCCCAATTTATTTAAAAACACTTTTAAATGATTTTGACTATTCTCTCGCTCTTCCATTTTTAGAAAAATACGTTTTGTAAAGTGTGAAGATTAGAGTTTGTAAATTGTTTCAATAAAATTTTTATCTCTACAGTGAATTTTTAAGCTAATTATAAATTTGCCGTGAACTCCGACTTATCCTGTAGTGGTAACCTGTGCTTTATGCTAATAAAAAGTTAGAAATGATGTATTCAAATTGCCCAAAGGAATGTTAACATAGCTAAAAAACAAAGGAATGATTTTTTCCAGGAAAAGAATCAATATAAATTTTATTTTAATTGAAACCTATTTAAATTTCTCTGTAGTTTATTTTAAACCCATGAGCAGTTCAATTTTTTTCGGTATACATAGCCAATAAAGGATGATTCGAGTTTTCGGTGCATACCCTTGCATTAATTAGTTAAGCTAATAGACTTTTCAATGTAATTTAGAGTTTTATTTATTTATCATCGAATGGTGCATGTTCGCCATAAAAATTGAATTTGCCTACTCATAAAAAAAAAAACTAATATAAAGATATCTTTTACGATTCCTAAACTTTTTCCTGTCACAATGAAAATAAAGGTCAGAGCTTTGTCGTAGTTTCCAGTCACTATGAAAATAAATTTCGTAGCTTTTTACGATACCAATGTTTCGCTCTTATAAGTGCGAGATATAATTTTTGTCTACCAAATGATAAAAGAATTTCCATAATTTTGTACTATTTGATTTAATAGTTTAATATAGGTAACATGTATAAGACAAATAACGAAACATAATATGTAGAGTACTTGAAGACAAATTTTGTAGATAGTCTTCTACGTCGCTGTGTTGCTTGCATAAAATGTCAATGCTCTATCTCTAAATTGTGTACCTTTGTCTTAACAGTTTGTCTACTGTTAAGAAATACCAAACTGAATTAAAAGGACAATGTACTAAAGAATCGGAGGAAAAAGTTTTTTCCAAATATGTGTGAATATTAAATTTAGAGGTCATATTCAAGACAAAATGTACGAAATTCAAAGTTAATATGCTATAATCCTTAAGCTAAAGTTTCTAATTATTATGTAAGGAAATTAAAACTAAAGCTTCACGAGAATCCAGTTGACTTATATTGTGATTTTTAATTTAGACGTCTATACGGGATACAAATCTGAATTTTTTTACTTAGATGAGAATTTAGTTTTACTTTGTGTAGCTGTTTAACTATTGGCACAACATTCATTTTTTTAAACTAGTTCATGAAAGAGCGAAGTTAGAAACTGTAAGGTTTTCGTGTTTAGCAGTTTGAAGTATCCACCCTTCTTAAAGATAATTTTCAAGATGAGAGGGAATTATTCTAAAATTCATTCAAAGGGAAACTACATTACACACTTTAATATATGAAACGTTAAACTAATGCATATTTCATGCACTAAGGCAAATTATCCTCAGCTTCGGAAGGAAATGGATGAGCGTATTACAAGAGTCTCTTAACGGTACACAGAATTCAAGTAGGCATTTGCATATTTCCTACCTTTCCTAATTTAATTAACATAGCGGCTCTTGGAGTGATTCTTGAACGTGATGGGATATATTAAGTTTGTTGTTAAGTCTTTTAAAGAAATCAATGCTTTGTTTAAAATGGGCATAATGCAACTCTCGTGTATCATCGTTAACACTGAGAGCTCATTAAAACGTAAATGCAATAATTAAAAACAGAACTCTGAGATTAGTGTTTATCGTACCACAGATTTAACTGTGAGATATTAAGTATATCACATAAAGGCATAAGCATAAAAAGGGTTTAAAAGATGTGGTTGGTTTATGTTATCAACGAAAAACTAGTTGTTAAACCAATCTCGAAAACGTTCTAATGCAAAACGTATCTAAGCTTAAAAACGTATGCAAGAGAAAATTCAAAGGAAATACTGGTTACATTACTTATAAGTATTCTTCTCTCAGCTTCGCTTTAATAGGATTGATTTGTTGTCTCAGACTCAAAGGTTTGGTTTCAGAAATCACAGTGGATTTATTTTAATACTTTCAGTAGTTCACAAAGATCTTATTCACAGACTAAGTAGCTTTTGCAAATCAAATTAAAACCTCAGATCGAAAAAATCCCGAATAAATATTCGTTTTACTATCTTTCCGGACGATGGCCTGGTATTCGGTACAAGAGTCTGTGGATTAAAGTCCTGCTCTTGGCATGGACGTTGGTAGCCGTTCGGAATTTGCTTTAAGGCTGCTATGTACTAAGAAAAAAAATCGTATTTCTCTTTTCCTCTTCTTGCAGACTCGTGTGGTGGGAGGAGTCCAGTTGACAGTTCAAGAATTCCACCCCCCCTTAGGATTGACATTTTGAGGGACTGTAATGGCTCTCTCTATGTAGGGGAGTTAAGCGCTGCCCCCAAATTTATTTATAATATATTTTTGTCAACTATTTACCGGTACATAAATGCTGATAATCAAATAAAATTGGTATTGTCAGATAGCCTGAACTTTTCTGCAAAGCGCTACAGGATTCATTTTATATATTTCGTCCACCGAAGGAATTTATGAGCGTTTAAAACACACTATACTAGATTTTTCCCCGAATAATTTAAATTTTAAAATATTAATTGCATTTTAAAAAAAAAACGAAAATGTACACATATGTAAAATTTCTTTCTCTATGACGGAGTACAATTTTTTTAAAAAAATCTTTGAAACCAAGTCGGCAATCCGTGGACAAATTTTCTCCATAGGTTAACATTGAGGTGAGCGAATCCAATGGGGTTAGTACATAGCAGACTTAAGCAGTAGGTCCCGGTCTAACTAGCTCTCGTGTAGCAAAAATTGACTGTAGCGCTCTCAACCAAACCAAAACCTTTTACTATCATCCATTAAGATAAGTAAGCCTATAACAAATATCACTGAAATGCTACAAAAACAAATCTGCTAAGTGGTTATTTTGCGTTTTTGTATTTTCATTGAGAACCACCAAGAATAATAAGTGTTTCGATCGTATAAGGAACTTTAATTTATTAAATAATATATTTGATATATCAAACATGTATTTAACTCAATGAGGTGTTGCTGTACCTTCAAAAACGTTGCATATGAAAAGTCTGCAGGACCGTCATTTTACGGAAAAATTCTGGAAGAGTGAAATATGCGTTGACGTTAAATGTTTAGAAAATTGTGCTGTTTTGAAATACAATAACCTTTTATTTCTATAATTTTTATGTATTGGCTCTAATATGTAACAGAATATTTTCATGTATTTAGGAGCTCTGCAGTCATATATGAGACTTAAAGCATAAATCTTCAGTAACGGTAATTATATTTAATCTCGTCCTCTGTAGGGTTATTGTCCATAATATAATTAGTTATTGCCTATCCAATTCTAAGTTGATTCAATTCAGTTCATCGCCTCTAGCAAGATAGACCTCAAAAACTTCATACATGTTCTAAAAATAGGCTCTTGAAGCTCTTTATTCTCTTTTTCTCCCCATATACATATTTCTTTCAAGCATGGTCAGAAATTTCAGACAATTGAAAATATACATTCGGTAGAAAAATTACTTTCATTACACAATTTTGCGTTATACTCGTACATATAAATATGCGAGTTTGCGGACGGGGTGTGTTTTATAGTTTGTATGCAAATTTTTGTTGACCCAAATTTAATAAACTAAAATTAAAATTCTCTGTCTATTAAATGTAATTTCTTAAAAAATAAATCTTATAGTTCCCCAAACGCAGTCCTCTTGTATGATTTTGGTTGCATTTTCTGTCTTACAATTCTCTTCTAAACTATTTTTTTTTAACCGGGCAGAGGAAGGAATCGTATATCATAAGCGTGGCGCAAGTGAAGTTTATACAAATTATGATATCAAATATAACAATGATTATATAATTTAGAATTTGAAGCTGAAATACTGATATTGCTTATGCTAAAAGTGAATTATTTTTCAAGGAATAACAAAAATAGTCCAAATAGGTCGTGACATGGTACACCTAAAATGTAAAGGAAACTCAAATCCCAAACTGTATAAACTGACCTTTCCCTTTCTCAGTTTAAATCTAATAAATATATATCTACTATTTCTTAAAATTCACCCTTTTTCTGCGTCATGACGTATTTGTGGGCGTTGGCCCGTGATACGTCACCGTTGACAACGACTGGAGATCTTATCTGAGAACATGCATCATTCCGGTGCAACCAATCTGATCGCTAATTGCGTACATGGTTTGGGAATCTAGGTTCGGACACATCTTAGACTCGTCTAATGATCTCGATTTGTCCTGAGATCCCATTCATTATATGTTGTAATAGCGGTGACCGAGAGAAGATGCTCAAATGTGCTGGATGTGAACGGATCGTTTATAGGGCAGAATAGTAACATAGCACTATTACTATAATTTCCCTTCCACAAGTCTTTTATCGTTTAAATATGACTTCTGCTACAATCAAGGCAGATACTACAGATCTTGAACAATTTCAGATAAATATATTTGGAGATCTGAAAAAATCTACTTGACAAGTACTAATTACAAATTAATTCCTTTATCATTGAAAATAAAACTTTATGGAAAAATCTAATGTAACACGTTTTTAAACTAACACCATGAAAAGTTTCTATATTTTTTCTACTATAAACTGTCCATTTTTGATACGTAAATAATGTATGTAAATACACCAGAATCCTTTGTCGACTACATACAGATTCAAAATAAAATTACTTCGTAGTCATACCTAAAACTTTTCATATAGGAGTAATATCGATAACCTATCGATTGATTTGGGAAATTTAAGCGATGATTCTAAAAGCTCTAAACATTGAAAGCACTGAAGAGTATCATCAGAAATAATGAATTAAAATATAAAATTAAAATTTTTCAAAATATTTGGTGCCGAAAATTATTTAACATTATGAGAATTCATTTAAGGAAATGCACATTCTTAAGCCAGTTAGGTCTTTTCCCTTTTTTTTAAAGTTGTGATACATACTTCCAGAATATTTTTTTCGCATGTGTTTACATGACAGTTTACCTCTACTTATATCTGTACGTCTGATCTCTGTATTACGTCTGTTTTATCGTGCACATAATAAACACCATTACATTTCTTAATATCAAAGTTCTTAGAACCTTGAAAAACCTGAAAATTTCGCGTGAAAAGAAAATTATAAGTAAGGTATTAAGTATTTTGTTGATTTATTGAACTGAAAAATCTAAAATTCGCACTTTTTTAAATACGGAATCTAAGTTACTTATTGTAAACTAATTAAGAACTGACGTTTTTGTATAATGTGACTGAAAATTTATAAGCAGCAATAGTAGCTTCAACTATAAGAAAAATAACTCATTAATTTCATCATAATTTATTTTATTATAAAGTTTTTCTTTATACTGAAACTTATGTAAAAATTAGGACTAGTTATTAAGTTATTGAGACTGCTAATAGGAAAAGTTAGTATATTTTATTACTTTCTTGAAACTTGTGGAGAGCGGGAACAAAAACACATAACTATATAAAATACACAATAAATGTTCAAACTGAGACATAATTTCGGGAAAATAGTTACAGTTCATCAGATCAGGGAGCATAAAGTGCGACAATTCTCAGATGTAGTTGTGAGATAGCCAGAAAGACAATCGCGCTATTGGTTTGAAACTTTTCGCATAATTAGATATGTAACGAAATTTTTAATATGTGTATGTGTCTTTGAGAATATATAAAGTTTGCTTTTTATACGAAATTCCTTCTATTTTAAAATGTACAGACTGCTTTTTGATATCAGATATGATAATCCACTTACAATGAGGATGTCTATAACCTCGTTTTGTAAAAAGTGTTGTATCAGCTTTCAAAGAATTCTTTTACACTGTTCATGACTCAAGGTAAAAATGTTTTTCTTTCTCTTATATCATGAAAGGTACTCCAAGAAAAACACTGTGAATTTTTAGATGAATTTCAGAACAGGAATCCCTCGATTCTCATATGGACTTGTGGAGTACGAATAAAAGTTAATTATATCCAAGACAAATATTTGATGAGGCGACTAGTTTTGAGTCCACAAGTGAAACAGTCCCGAAGAAAGGTTACAAAGAAAATATATTTTGTGGGCATTTGACCTTTAATTAAAGCCACAAACATACGAGTTCATCAGCTTATGACGAAATTCTATACCAAGTATCAGTTTATCTCGACTCTCAATGAAATACCACCCACTCTAAGGAACAAATTTGCCATCCCTCCACTTCGATATATATTTCTACATTTAAATCATTATGCTCTTAAATTTTTTAAAGCACACATTTCAATTTTTGCATTCAGTGATAAATAGGTTACCAAGCCCATAAAAGATCGTGTTGTTTAAAAAGGGGAAAAATATTCTAAAACCTGCTCAAATTAATTCTTATGCTAGATACTATATGAATATTGTTCTTCTAATCCCACAATTCAATTCTTCGAAGCAAATACATCGATTCGAATGTCTGCAACTACACATTATGCGTCTGAGGACATGCTTATGGTGGACTTTCTCAAAGTTAACTTAGAAGTTTTGTTATTCCTCCAGCATTGTTTCTGCAATAGATATTTAAATTTATTGGTTCTCACTGGTTCAAAACATATTTCATACCAGTCATTCAATACCCTCCCAAAAATAAATGAAAATATTTCCGAAGATAATTTTTTAGAAACTGGCTAAAAATTTTTTAGAGTCTGAGAAAAGTTCTTCAAACTTTTTGACAGTGGAATTAAAACAGAACACACTACATAACTGCTTTATGAAAGAAAATTAAACTGCTACCATTCATCCCCATTTACGAAATAACAGGCGTAATAACTAATTATACGAGCGCACAAAATGAGCCGATAAGAAACTTAATAAATTAAGAAAATATTACGAAATAAAGTAGCTGGAGTCTCATTTTTTTCTTGTATCTTATGTATTTATTACATAAATAAGAATTTCATTTAAATCGTCGCATATAACATGGATAAAAAATTGTGACAATGCAAATCAAATAATGAAGATGATTTCACTAGCAAACCCTGAAAAATGTATTAAAACAGGAATATAATTTCTCCATTGAAAAGTTCTATACTGTTGATGTTATTAAGAGCTTGCATAAATTCAAGAATTCTACTTACTGCATGTTAAGCAATTTTTGCTTTTTGATAATTCTTAAATTATACAAATCTTTAGCGAACACTTTCAAACAGTAAAATATAGGAATGGAAGGGCTTCAATATAACATGCTGCAATCTATATGTGAAAACTAGCTTTCAGATATTTATTGAATCTAGTGATGAATTACATACTAAAAATGAGTAACTCTGATTTACGTTACTAGAGTCGGATAATTTTTTTTTATAATTACAGATAAAATTATCAAGCGTTTTTGAATAATCATCGAAAATCACATTACGAATACTGAAATTTAAGTATCGCATTAAATAATACGGAGAGTGAAGTGAAGCATTAAGTATAGACTTCATTTCGCTTATTAAAGCAATTGGTTTTGTTGTTAACTATGATTTGCATTAAACGTTATGAAGAGACTGATTTAATAGATGCAGATAATCCTCATCTTTTTATATGAGTCCATTTATAACTTATTATACAGAGAAACAAAATTATATAGTTCTGATACTAGTCTTTCATTAATAAATTTGAAAAGCTGTAGTTTAAAATTCGAAATACAGTACTTAATGCTTCAGGTAATAAAATTCATAAAATGGCCACAACGCGTAAATGTGTTTCGATATTAAAAAGCGTGAAGAACAGAACTCTGCTCAAATTCCTAATTAAAAATTACTATGTTTAAAGTATTTCAACATAACAAAGAAATTTATTAGAACGGACGAGACAAGGGAGGGGTAGTTTGTAAGATTCCAGTAAGGCTTTAGGTCCTTTGCATGTCCAAACAGCTTAAAAAGAAATTCTTTCTCTGGGTTCCAGCTTTAGCCCTGATATTCTTTGATATGTGAGTTAAGTTAAAGTTCTCAGATTTTCTACATACTGAAAACTTTCCCAGGGATGCCACGCGGATGGCAAGAAATGCTATTTAGGGCCCACTTCTACACTCAATGTTTTATGGCATAGTTCAGCAGAATAAATATTTCAGTGTTAAAACTTTGAAAACATTGAATTTAAAAGTCATTTGGATATAAATCATTAAGATTACTATCGAGATTTCTATGACAGCATGTAATGAATATTAAGTTTAAGGTTAGGGGCATAAAATCCACCGTGTGCTATCCGATGCCAATAAAAAAACCTTTTAAACAGTCAATTAAATACATTTTTTAACCAAGTGGGTTTTATGCTTTTACATTACCTTCAAATGACATCCGTATATTCATAGCATAATTAACTAATGACTGAATTTGAGGTTGAAACGAAATCAGTCTTACTATCAATATTACTTATCAGTATTACTTAGTAGTACTATCTTACAGCATGAAATTTTCCTTCTCGCTTTGGACAATATCTCCCAGTCAAAGGAGTAGCTGATTTTGCGCCAATAAAAATCCAACCCAATTAAACACTAAGAAAATAGCAAAACTTTTCATTCGGTTATCACAGTACGTGATCAAAAATGTTACGAATCTATTTAGTGTCATTATGAGTTAAATTTTACGTTGTGAGTGAAAAACCCTTTGATTTGTAGAAAAGGAGTAAAATTTTTCCTTTTTACTTCCTTTTCCACAAATTTGACTCCTTTTCTGTCAGCTGTAGGAAAGGCTGTGAAGGAATAAAGACCCAATAAATATACACTTATGAAATAAATCCTCTATAAACAATGTTAAATATTCTAAATGCAAATCGTTAATTTTTTCATTGTCTCAACGTATTTGAGATAATCGATTTGTACTTCATACAAACGTTAAATCTTAAAGATTTTCCCTATTTTTCTGAAATAAATTAAATCCCTCACTAAAATGATTAGAAATACAGCAAAACAAACCAGACATTCATCTTTCTTAACAGGTTTTAAGTTTCCAGCTTTTGCATGTTTTTTAAGTTTTGAGAATTTCTGCTGTAATATATAATTTTGATGTTCCAGTTGTGAAACTGGGACTTACTCGAGAATCGAAATTCAATTGCTTTAAATGAGTGGGCGATTTACGACTTATTTATCTGTTAAATTTTGCTATTTTCATATAAAAGAATATTTTATTTCGTTTAAGATTACAAACTGAAGGAAATTTATGTATCTACTGCCTCCCCCTCCCCTATTGTAATACGAGATAGGACAGTTGCCCTTTTCTGTACCTAATTCATTTCTCCTATAAAATTTTCTAACTTTTAACGTTGTACCTGAATGCCAATCCACTATTTTATTAGACTGTCGCTTTTCTAGAACAATCCAAAATAGCTTTCTGTACAGCTGTCCCAATGGCAGGAGATTTTTTTTCTTAAAAATATCAATAAACTTGATTAAAGATAAATATCACACGCAAAACTTAAAATTTTATTCTTAATTTGATAAATATATTCTTTAAAAGAGGTTATATTTAATACGAAACGCCTAAATTAAATTCAAATAAAATCATTGATGCGTAGTTATAAAAAAGTGTTGAAGAAATTGACCATTAAAACTTTTGAAAAGCTCACTTATTAACAGTTCTTTTCATAGAAGAAATAAATTTCTGAATACACAACAAAGAACGATAAACTATAGATACTTTAAAATTTGTCAACAACGAAAGTTAAATCTTATTGTTTGTGAGTTTATATATGAACAAGCTGAATCTTTAAATCATACAATGATGCAATGAACCCTGCATAGATATTAAGATCTCAACTGAAAGTAATGAGAGGATATCCAACAACACAGATTGCTTTTAGGTTTTATTTAACAAAGCATTGAGATACCAGCCGGATTTCATCATTCCTGTACAGTATAGCACGATTTTTAAACAACTTCTTTAAAGCTAACACAAAATCTTGAACTTAAGCAAGAGACTCGTTCGGACGATGTCAGAAATCTAGAAAAAGTAAAAGATTCATGAATTATTTCAAACACTAAATCATAGACGTATATGAATTTTGAACTAAAAAAATGTAAAACAAGGATACTACATAGACTTGTTCTTCATTTAATACAGCTCTTTTATACGATGAAATAAAATTTTAGTTATAAAATTCTATTTTCAGCTATACATTTCATTTAAACATTTTTGGGCGCATTTTTGGAGTGTAAACCGCGTCTTACAGAGGCACTCTAAGATTTTATTAAGATTTTAATCAAACAGTTATGTTAGTAAGTTAATCAAGTAACATATAAGATTTAAGTGCTCTTACATCTTACATTTAATTTTGCTCCTTAAAATTTTTATGTAAATTTAATAAAAATAATACTGCATAAATTGAATTTAGAGAGTATGCAACAAAATGTAAAAACAATTGGTTACATACTGCGTTCCACTAAAAAAAAAATTGAACTCACTTTTTGAATTTTTTCTAATAGACGGTTGCATAACGTTTAATTTTAAAAACATGGTAGATTTTTTCTAACGTGGTATCACCTAGCATTTTTGATATTTCTGGCTCGATTTTGTTCCGCTCAGCTTGGTGTTGCTTACCTCCATTGTAGCTTTAAAGAAATATTGTTTTTTCACTTTATAATTCCACTTGTTTTTAAATTTAATCTATGGAGTTTATGTCTGAAGATCGAAGGAATGCTTTTACTACTTTGGGACTGTTATAATGAAACCAAAGCTGAATATACAAAGCAATTTGCTTTAGGTCATTGTCTTGATACAATCTAAAATGATTTCTGCGGATTATTTTTTTCTGTCTGAGGATTTTACATTACGCTTTAAAATTAAAACAGTTATGCGGATTCGTTACATCTTCAATAAATTCTAGATCATCAACTTCAATCCACGAAATACACCCCCATACCATATCTCCTCCTCCATCATGTTTGATTATTGGAACGGAGTTCTCTTTTCTAAATCCCTTGAGTTATTTTCACCCCAATAATCGACCTTTTGAACAATTTTTTTTCGTGTGTGTGTCAGTTCAATTGAAAATTGTTTTTGTTTCCAAAAATTTTTGAAAGGAAATGTAGAATTTTATTTTCTTTCCTGCTAACGTAGAATTTTTCTGTCGCAATTGGTAATGATATCTGACATATTTCTGAATAAGTTTCTACGAGTGTTGGATGTAATACAGTATTTATCTTTTTACAACCTTTTTCGACTAGTGACTCGCTTTCCTAATAGTCAAATCATCAGCAATCTACTGTCATTTGAAAAAAAAGGTAATTTAATAAAGGAACTAATTACATTAAAAATAACTTCAGCGATCTTCTCAAAAATACACAAAGCCTGTTTGGGTTACTGTCGTTAAGTTGGGAACTAAAGATATTTATGATTAGTTTGATTGTACTACAAGTTTGGGAGCCCTCAACTCCTAACTAAACACGCAGCCGATGACGGGCGAAAGAATTTATTGAAAGAGTTGCTTCTTCGAGCATTAGTGTGCTGTTCCAAGAAAAATTTGCCGCTTGTGACTTGGCAATTGAGTGTAAATTTCAACACCAGTCGTGTGAAATTAACTTTAACCACAGGTGGGCGATAGCCAAATGGCTAGGGCGCTGGCATACGATACCAGAGTCTATTGGTTCGAGTCTCGCCCTTGGCACGGATGTTTGTAGCCGCTCGGAATCGGCTTTAAGCAGTAAGTCCCTGTCTAATTAACCCTCGTGTAGTTAAAATGACCCTAGCACTCTCAACAAACATATTTAACCACAAATCTGGTTTCGTAATAAGATATAACTATCTTGTTACGAAATAGTATATTAAGGTATATTATAACAGTTTCTATTCACAAACCTCTCGTCACAATCTTCAAAGCACAATGTCGCAACCAGTGAAACAAAGTTCACGAGTAGTGGATTATATTACGGTTAGAGCAAGGTTAGATGAATCACTAACACTTTTCCTGTTAACTGATGAATATGAGCGCGGCAGAGTCGAAATTTACTACCCATAGTTTTTGTTTCCAAATATGAAACATTTTGGAGGTTCTGCCATGGTATGGGGAGCATTCATTAGCTTACTTTAGTTGCAAATGTTATTCGTTGTTTTGGAAGAAATTATAAATACTCATGTTCCTTTATGAATGATTCCTTTATGTATGATTCATTGAGAAAATGTAGTCCACTCAATGAAGTTCATAATGAGTTCTTATGATCACTATGGCCATCTCACCGTCATTTAAGCCCGGTTACATACATTTAGAATGGACTCTCAGGCAACAGTGACCATCACTAAATAACAAAGTGTAAATAAATAAGATTGTCTGAAAAATAACGTAATATTCCTACATCGTTACTTTCCCTTGAAAAATTGCTGTCTGTGTGAAACGCCCAAGGCGAACCAATGCCTATTAATAAAGTAAAATAAAATACAAAAATTTCCGTGTTTTGTATTTTAAAAAAACCGTGGGCAAAAGCATTTTCGGGGAAGCAAAGCTCCACTGGAAATTTTGCGGATCACCAGGAATTTATGGTTAAAGAAAACGAGTTCGCCGTTACTGTAGCTGGTGCGAATGGTAGAGGAAGACAATGCTAGTCTTAGAATCGAATAGTTCTAAAAGACGTTCAAGCAGCTTCCCAAGAAAATAAGCTGAGGCCTGATTGGGTTAAAACCCTGGTGAATATGACTTTACGTAGTTGAAAATAGTTTTTTACAGAGAATCACTACGATGTTACCGTTGAAAAACACGAGGACATACAGATTACGAAAATTACATTACAAAATTCCTCAATGAGGTAGTTCAATATGTGGGGTGAGATAGTTCGATATGTATGCGGTAGTTACTAATATATTGTTTAAATGATGGCCCAACGGAGCATCTTTTAAACGATGCCGAACTGACCAGGGGGAAAAAACATTTTGACCGCAAACTGCTGATGTGTGAACACAAATTATACAGCTTTTGTTTAAATTTTGGATTTTTTATATGAAAGAAAGTTTTCACACGGAAAATTAACTAATTAGAGGCTTTTCTTAAGTCGCTTTCCAGTTAACTAGAACTCGGAATATTAGGTTTAAAAGAAGAAAAATACATTTACATTACAGAACATTTCGGGGTCCAGAAAAGAGTATTTTCGGAGAGTTTGAATTACATAAACTTTTACAGAACATTTTTCAATAACTCAAATGATAATTGATTCAAAGTGATTTAAGTTTTAGCGTTATCAAAGTTTAGGGTCAACTGGCCATCAACATTCCGACCAGCTGATTGGCTAAGTAGCTGGCTCACGGTACCAGAACTTGTGGTCTCGAGTCTCACTGTTGAATGAACTGAAATTATTCGGAATGGGCTTTAAACAGTAGAACCTTGTCTTTTTAGCTCTAGTGTAGCAAAACCCGTCAACATGCCGTAGATTTACGGACATAAATGCTTGCATTTGGGAAACACATTCAGTGTTAATAAAGATAAATCGAGGACTTTTTAGGAAATTTAAGCCTGAAAAGGTTTTGGAATGCAAACCGATATGGCTAGGGGGAAAGTTATTTTGAGGGAAAAAAATTTAAGTATATAGAAAAACTGTCGTAAAATTTTTTTCTCTGCCTTAATCTTTTATTCTTAAAGAGTTTATAATTAGTGTTTATAACTGTTAAAATTCTGAGTTTGTTTCCTCAAGTTCATCGCTATGAAAAGTATCTTTCTGTAGATATACATTATTTCAGATTTTTCGAATGCATAAGTTTTTTACTACTTGTAAAATTATTGATGACATGGGGTACGACATTATAAAAATGCATGTACAGAATAAGAAATGAGACTTGAAATAACGTAAGGATCTGTGAGCGTTACATAGTAAAATAAAGATAACATTAAAGCTGGGCGTCAGTTGACCTCGTAAATCACGTGCGTCCAATCCGCGGGCCGCATGCGGCCCTAGACAGCTAGAAATGCGGCTCCAGAAGATCGCAAAACTTTATAAGACCTATCTTCCTGGAGAAAAATAATCCCTCATTTCACAATCATGTCTTATTCAGGTCATCGCTTTTAACCATTACATGTATTTGTATATTACTATTTTTAAAGATGAAGCTCTAGATCAAATTTCTGACGAGCACCTTAAGAACTCGTTAAGAATTGCAACTACTTCTATCGAACCAGACATTCATGCATTAGTTTCCCTAAAACGAGGTCGAATAGCCCATTATTTTTAATGTTTATATTGCTCTTTTTATAACATAATAAAAATGAATATAATAAAAGAAGTTTAGATATTATAAATGAACCATACTATATATTTTTATATGCTGCCCCAGATAATTCCTCTTCACTCATTGCGGCCCAGACAAGCCAAACGACTGAACACCCTTGTGATAGATCTTTAATACTTATGTTAAGCTAAGAGAAATTGTTTATTTCTTTTTTCTAATGATGGATTATGGAATAGCGAATGCGTACTTTTGTTTGTTTGCAATTGGAAACAGACCTTTAAATGCAATGAACCCGTTAGTAAAAAATCCGACTTTTTAAAATATTTGTTTAACAATAAATGTTAGTATGTTAGTAATATAACAATAAATGTTAGTAATATTTAATACTCTGTAAAAAATTAAAGATAAAGAATACAAAATTTTAACAATGCACTCTATATTTAAATGTCTACTTTCATACAATAAGAATAAAATTCAAAAACATGTTTTTGCTAACACGCGATTTGAAAAATACTAAGAAAAAAATTTCCCGTAGCTTAACATTGGAATTGTAGATCTTCGAGGTCAACTTATCCATATGGATCATGAATTTTCTGCTAGACCATTATTTCAAATACGCATAAGCGAAAAATTTAAGATCGCAGCAAAATACGGTTTCAAGTTTCTTCAGTAAAATACGTTTAAAATTCAAAGAACTTGAAAAGTACCAGTTTTAAATTCTATTTGTAAATCCTCAGATTTTAATAACATTTGTAGTTGCGTTAACGTTTAAAAATGTGTGGTACCCTCACATCGATGTTCAGAGATCCGATAGAGTGAGATTATAATCAGTTAAACCACCTTTCTGAGAGTCCCTGTCAGTACTTCCCTGAAGAAAAATTAGGCCTTTTATAAGAAACCTATCTCTCTTAAAAGGTTGAAACTTTAAATATAGATACAAAATATGGCCTCTTCATACTGCAAGCAGATCAGTTACCTTTAGAGGATGGTAAATCTCAATTCCGCCATTTGGACAAAGGCTTTTATAAATAAACTAATTCCTTTCAGAATAAAAATTTCATTTTCAATAAATCGGTTAATTTTTTCTAAGGATGTAAGAATTGAAATTCTTGTACGTGGTACCTTTACAAGTATAACTCAATCAGTGCATTTGGGGCATTCGAGTCGAGCCTTTTATCATTATGCAATTAAAAAAACAGAAAATTTTAACAAAAGGAACTTAACGATGTTAAGTTTCCTCTGAACCAAATATTTATATTTTTCATATTTTGTATTTTGTACATTTTAAATTGTAAGTTAACATGGCAACGTTAGGACAAATCTTTAATTTGGGAAAAGTTTTTAGGTAAACTTGACGGGCCATTTCCATTTAGTTAACTTGTGTAACATGAAGCATAATATTCTGTTTTTACTTAAGAAGTTCTGCATAGATCTACCACGATTACATTTTTAAATGTCTCTAAAATTATTTATCATACATATTTCCTGAATATAAAATCTGTATCTATCGAAATTGAGTATCACTCTTCGTGCGCTCCCTGATATGTGTTTTTCACAAAGGAGTTTCAATTTCATGGAATATAGAAACACCGTTAATTTTTTTCAATTTATTATATTAACTGTTCTGAGCAATTCTCTTATTAATAATAGGCTTGTAAAATTTGCAATAGACTATATGTCTTTGTGGAAATTCCGCTCCCTACTTAAACCTTACGCTTGACCTCGCCTATCTAAGGTAAATTTTTTCTTTGGTGCAGATACCTTAAAATTTAACAGTTTGACCAGTTCATAAAAAAGCGTCATATTACTTCATAAACATCTACAATGTCTTTCTCTCTGTTGTTGAATATTGATGAGCCTATTAAATAGCCTCTTAAGTTCTTCCAAGCAACACCTCAGCGAATGGTACAATTTCTTTCCATTAATTTAGCAAAAGCATATCTTTGAGATAAAAGTTTTTTACAAAACGCTTACATGTACACCTTTAAAGGAATTTTAATTTCCATTTTATTACAATACTCTTTCACGATGCATTGATAAGTAACATCATATTATAGTCTGAAAAAAGTAATAAGCATTCTGTTAATGCCCAGTTTGCAAAATGATCTTATATTCAAACCAGAGAGGGTTTTGAAAATGAGATACTGTCAGTCTTTTAAGCCAATTCTATCTGCTAAAAAGAAAACTGACCCAATACTTCTTCTTTTGAATGTTTAATGTAAATATAAAATTCATATTCATTTTTATATATAAATGACATTTTTTTTAATTAAGGAATACTCTAAGTTCAGCTGACGTTCCAGTAACATTTGTATGTTATTGAAATTTACACACTACATTTCCAATCAATGTAATGTGCAATTGATGTTTAATTGCTCATCACTGAATATATAATTTTTATTTCGGAATTTAAAGAATTTTTCAAAAGAATGAAGTAAAAATTCTTGAGTCGATCTGTTTTTCTTGTTATACATGTGGAATAATAAAAGACGATAATCTATCTCACATCTTAAAACTGAACCAACTGACCATTAATTAAAGTTTTTCTAAAATTTTCTATCTCTAGCTAATTAAATGTAATCAAACCTCCTGTGATAAATTTCTGAGATATTTAAAATTAAGAATTTATGAATGATAAAAGCAGTCCTGCAGTTTGTAAAAAGCTGGCTCATGAAAAAAAAAAACTCATCAAATATCTCATTAGGACTCCAATGTTTTTCGAAGCTTAGTATGTCTATACTCAGTATTGTAAGTCAGTATATCTATACGTAGATCTATGCATTTATTTTAAAGGTCACATATAGGAAAAAAAATAAAATATTCATACTCACATCTGATGAGAATCTTGAGGATTTTTCCAATGTTCCTTCTATTATCAAGTGTTCCTAAAAGGAAAATTTGAAACGTTTGAGCTACATGTACATCAAAAGCTTAAATTTTCAAAGAAGAAAAGATCAACCCATTATTTAAAGATAAAGAACTACGAAAGTATACAGATTTACGATGCCCTACATATAGAACGGTAGTTCATGAAACAGTCACTTCGGTTTAAAGTTTTAAACGAATTCAGTTCTAAAGATGCTTTTTACATAACAGAAAACACAACAGTAGTCATTTTTCTGACATTAATACTTAAATAATTCATTTAAAAATAGAAATTAACCAAGCTATAATTTATTTTGCCTAAAATCTCAACTTATTACGATGTACCCTCTATACAATAAAAGAACCGGTACAGTACTTTTACTGAAATCAAACTAGACGAGCTAAGAACGAAAGCCATTGATAAACTTTAATTGTCGGTAAATATGTAAATTGAAATTGTATTCAGAGAGAGAAACAGTGCTTGTTTTTAAAATATTACAATATATCGTTCAACAGTAGAGTAAAAATTGAGATTAACAATCATTAAAAATTTATGATTGAAATTGTATTATAAAAAAGGTACATCACTGTATTAAAAATAAATGTCTAAAGATTGGATAAATGCAATGCTGTTTTACTATTAGAGAGACACGAAAATATTTGGCCGTGAAATTTTAAATGGTCGCTTAGTGATTAAAACGAATTACAGCTATATGAATGTCCATCAAGCTAAAAATCATTTTGACTCTATCATGTGTGGGAATAGAAATAACCTTAAAATTTCTGTTATTGACTGTAAAAAGACACTATTCGAATTTAGGAAATGAAAGCTATTTTCATGTTATGTGTGTTAAATATTTGAATAGAGTGCGAGGTTTCTCCTCGTTTTCGATTATGGTTATATCAGCATTGAAAACGACAGATAAATTCACTTTATAGTGATTTTAGATTTTAAAATAGATCGTCGTGATAAGAATACAACAAATAAACTAAAACTTTCGATAATTAGGGCTTAATTTGCCCAGATTGACGTTATTCATTTAAACATTTCCTGTTGCTTTACTTGTTTAAAAAATTATTTCTTTTACATTTGAACATTCTTTTAATATAAATTGACTAGAATAAATAAATCGGCATTTCTGTTAAGGCTTAAACATATTGCTTAAGATAAGGAACTATGACTACATTGCACTACTAGTGTAGTGTAGTGTAGTGTAGTCTAGTCATAAAAGAAATATTCCTTTAATAGTGTCTAAATATTAACTACTAATCTCTAAATATTCCTCCACTAGTGTAGTGAACTCATAAAAAAATATTCCTCTACTATAAGTTAGTTTCGAAATGACTTTCAATTATATTATTTTTATCACGAATGCTGATATAACCATAATCGAAAACAAGGAGAAACCTCTCGCACTTTGTTCAAATATTTAACACGCATAACATGAATACAGCTTTAACTTCCTAAATTCGAATAGTTTCTTGTTTTAGTCAATAACAGAAATTTAAAGGTTATTTCTATTCCCACACATGATAGGGTCAAAGTATACAGTTATACACATGATAGGTAGTGTAGTCATGGGCTACCCTATGACTACACTAGACTATAATATACACTACTAGCATAAAGTGATATGCATGATAGGGTCAAAGTAGATTCTCCTTAGCTTTCAATTTTTATGTTGTCTGGGGCCCGTTTGTAAGTCTATAAAATTCCATAAATTAGTAAAACGGTGTCTACAATTACTTTTAATAGTACTAGATTTCATAGTTGGAAAATTATGAAAAGAATAATAATGCAATAGAATGCCACGATCTGCTAAATTTTTTCCCCGTCCATTAAAATCTGTTGACAGAACAATCTTTTTTAAATGTACAGCTAAGGTTAGAAAGAGTATACGGTTTTTAGATGAATATAACTAATGTATAAATTTTGAATGTACTGTATAACACTTGTGCATGAGTTCATTTTCCTCATGTTTCAATTTAACTCAGTTGATACTTTTCAAAATGGTAAATCTAAATGAAAAGACAAAATTATTTTAAAATTGTTTTCACTACGAAAAATATATGCTAAAACGTAAGTAAAATTGTAATGAAAAATCTCGAAAGAACTGTAGTCTTTTTAAATCCTCTAAATTAAAGAGGGAAAACAGTACTACTTATACAATAAAAAAAAAAATTCCAACAGTAAATACGAATGTTTTTGTGAAACAAATTGTAAAGTTATTGAGTTAAATATTTTTTTTCCTGATGTTTATAATTATTTTAGCAAACACATATTCCTTTAATTTTAACGACTGCCCCCCCCCCCAAAAAAAAAAAAAACTTATTTTACGTCAACAATATTTTGTCTATTAAAGATTATTCAAAATACGACAAATTTAAGCATAGAAACAAAAGCAGAAAATAAACTAAAAATGCTATATTTTAAATTTATTACAGCAGATAATGCGCAGACTTGTTACGCTGTTGTTCAATTTTACGATACCAAACATAAAAGTTAAAATATATTTAAGTAAATCTGAATTATAGATAATTTGAACTGGAAATTTTAAATTTAACTAACACTACTTTTAGAAACAAATTTGATTTATCTACTGTTATAAATTTTGTTTTCAACATTTTAATTTCTAAAGCCAAAACAGTTTTTGTTATTTTCCTTTTCAGAGAGATGAAATTAGGGGCGAAAAGATTATTTATATATTCAACCTAATTTGCAGGGTACAATCCATGGATTATACAAATTTTACAAATAGTTTTTGATGATTGGAAATTCTCTTTTATCTTCCAACAGATTTTTGAAGTCATTAAATAGATATTATGGCGTTATAAATATTGTTTAAATGTATTTTTTTTAAATATAATTGCAATTTAATGCTCTGTGTAAAATTTGACTTCAGTTTTGAATAAAAGTATTTTTTCCATTCCTACGCAACATTTTAGCTCATAAAATCAGACTTGCATAGCACTTATGAATCGTTATCGGAATAAAAGGAAACCCCTCCTATTTGGATGACGCTTAATGTTATAATTTAAATATAAAAAAAAAATTATAAAGGTAATTACTGACCTCCCAGTTGAAGAATTTACCATGTTGCTAAATAAGTGTCACCTGGTGTTACAGCGGAAATTATTTTTTATTATAAAGTTTAAGAAAAGTTTAAGGGGTCTGGTACCTTTTTAAGACCAAGATACTCGACAAAGATATCCCTTTTTGCAATCCTCAGTAGTTACGAAAATATTTTATCCAGAAATGAAAATTTTACTGTGAGTTAAACAATCTTTTTTCTTTATAAATATGGCTCTCAATTTTTTCTAGCTTGAAGAGGAATTTTCTTAATTGTTTGAAATTTTAACCATTGTTTTTTTCATTGTAATGTCATGGCGTACATGATATCACCAGAACAGTTGTCTAGAATACCATGAAATTTCATACACGTTCAGTATAAACATGTATCATTAAAATGACGAAAAATTATATCATTCCTACCATAAAAATTAGAATAACAGTAAAATTTATCAAAAAAAATTCTGAAATTAAGATAACTAAAAAAGACATTTTTTCTATGAAGAACTAAGAATTTTGATTTCAACGTTCGTCATTTTAAATATATATTATACAACTTAATTTTAAAATTTAAAAAAAATATGTATATTCATTAGTAAACGGACACAAATCTGCGTGCAATGACATAACATTGAAAAAAACAATGGTTGAAATTTTAAAAAAATAAAAAAATTATCTTCAAGCTAGAAAAAGTAAGAGCCATATTTATAAAGAAAATGTGTTTAACTCACAGTAAAATTTTCATATTCCTGAATAAAATATTTTTATAACTACTGATAATTTAAAGTAGGGATATCTTTGTCGAATCTCTTAGCTTTTAAACGGTACCTGACCCCTTAAAAAATATATAAACATGCGCATATTTAATCCATAAATGCCTTCTAATTATCATATTGATAATAGTAAAATGCAAGAATACGTAATAAAGAATTGTACATAAATAGTTTTTTTAGATTATAAAATTATTAAAAACTAAAGATTTTGTTGAGTACGATTTAAAATCTTTCGCTCTCCACAGTGATCAGTTAAAAAGTACCATAAATATCTGCAAAAGTTAAATACTTTTTCATTTATAAATTACATTAGAATGCCATTAAAACCATTTCTAGTATTTCATAGAAGTTTAAATAAAGATATTGTATACTTATAGCTACGATTACATTCATTTAATATTTATTTATCTTTTGAAACGGTTCGAAATCTATCAGTACAATTTTGAACATATTTCAAAATGATATGCAATGGACAAGAAGGTAAAGTTACAATTTGATACACAGTGGGAATCTTGAAATATATTCATTTATAAAATTACATGTAAGATTTTGATTTTTAAGGATGCAAATACTGTTATGTATTAAAATTATGCTGTATACTTGTTCAGTTCTAACAGTTCTAATAAATGTTTAGTAGGATTTAATGATTATCACCAATGTTGTACAATTTTTACGCAATATTTATGTTAATGCTAAAAATGATCACTCATTTGAAGAAAAGATGGAAGATAAACTTGAGAATACAAACGAACTTTGGTTTGGGAAAGGTAACGAAGTTCTACTTAAAAATATTATAAACATTCAGAGTTTTTTTTAAAATATTAATATTTTACAATTGTAAGATTTTTTCCCTCGTGAATGGTTATTTTACTCTCGCTCTCTCAGCGATTAACTTTTGTAAGTTTAATGGAATTTTTTTTTCTTCTCCGCAACCAGTATTTATGATTACTTAAAAATAGTAAATATCTATAAAAAATATTGGACTAAGTTTTGTATTGTATTATTTATAAAACAACTGTATGGTATAAAAACGCGATTATGAAAATAATGAGGTGTATTACTTAATATCTTATGGCAGCCATTTTATGATACAAACTTTTAAATTTTTTCTCTACCAATCAAAGAATACCTAATTTAAAACAAACTAATATATTATACGGTTTTCCATTAATAATTTTATGAACTGCTACTTTGGAAAAAATAGGGAGTTAAAATAAGTAAAAATTAGTAACATAGTAAATTTTTTCACACTAAATATTTTCGCACGACGCGACAAGTAATACCGTGATCTCCGATAGATGGCAGCACACATGGTAGAAATCTTGAAAAATTCAACCGATTCGTTTTTTTTTTCTTTTCTTCTGAACGGTTTTATGTATAATTTAAAGTTTCTACAAATTTCAATACATAATGATCAAGAAATTAAAATGTGCGTTTGGTAAACACTAATATCACAATTATCGAAAGTTTGTGTGGAAAAAGAGAGAAATATTCTCATTGAGTAAATGTAAATTCCCCGAATATTTCCTTTCTACGAAATTATAAAAGTTAAAACACAAAATTAAACAGTTGAATAAATATTTTTGGACTAAATCTCATGTAACATATCCCAAGTATAGATGTGAAAATATATTATTCGCTGAACTAAAAACTCATACCATTAAAGCTAAAATTGGGTTATACATACATACATACATACATTTACACACACACACATAAATATACATGTGTATGTATAAATATCTCTATATAAATAAATGTATGTACTCTAGAAACACTGTTTTTGGTACAAATTTATCGAGTCTTCTCGTTCTGTACAAACTAAGAGTGCTAAATGTGCAATTTTACTACACCCGTTTGACACGTTCACCCTGCGTCGCATGGTTTTGCGTAAATGCCATTATTCATCTTGTCCATTGATGTCGGTCTATACTTATCTCGAATAGTAGTTAAGCTTAATGTGTAACAAGCCAGTTTTAATACACATGCGCAATATTAAAGGGAATAGAACAGGATTGGTCAACGTTATATGTTGCAGGATTCAAATGTTTGAATATTATCATGTAGTTGTAATAGGTATTGTCTCCAATAAGAGGACGTAATTAATCTCTTATAACACTGCATCCCATAAAATACTTGAAACTTGTGTTATATGAACAAATCGTTTGAGCAGGCATTATTGCATCTGGTTTTGAAGTAGTGTGAAAACTATTCGTTGTGAGCATCAAATTGGCTCGAATATTGATCGATGTACGAGTACATTACGTCTATGAACTGTTCATTACACGAAGGCATTAAATAAACTATCTTTTCATAGGAAAAAATATAACAGATATAGAATACACGAATTATAAATGATTTATTATAGGCATTAGTTATGAGGACTAAGTGAATTGCAACTCTTTCGAGGACAAAGTTCTAATATATCTATGAAACTAATATAAGATAGTTAATAAAGATGTATAATTCTTTTTCCAATGAAACTGACAAACATGAATGAAAATTTATTAAACACTGGCAGATTGCTTTTTCATTAAATAGTTTCTTTGCTTATGCGCTAAGATTGAAATTTTTCTCTTCGAAATACATATACACATTGCTATAAATTTGTTAGGAAGAATACAATAGAAAAATTTACAAGATAACATAGTTTTATAAGTGATTTGCATTTTTTTAATAAATACCCTAAAATATTTAATATAAACCTTAAAAGAATATACTAAAACGTAAAAATAAAGTGAAAATACGTACGTAAGTTTAATCTATTTTTCTCTCTTCGTATTTATAGATCAAGTAAATCATACGTTCTGTTAAGAAAATTACGAGTCTATAAAAATAAATTTATAAAGGACCGTAATTTTCGAGAATACACTGATATAAGATTTCGATTGTCAGCAATGTTTTATGGTGATCAACGAAATCAATACATATCTTACATACAGCTACTCTCTATTAAACTTTTTTACTAGACAGAGTCAAACTGATCTTTTTCTCCCTTACCAAGGTAAACTATATACCTTGCAATCAATAGAGAACAGTGCTCAAAGCTATATTATTGGTAAGCACGAGACACAGCATCAATAATGTGATTAAAAGTGTTCATTAAAAAATTTTCATCGATGATTTGGGATGAGAAATAATTTATTTCCTTTAATAATTCAAAAAATTATAATTTGACACGAAAACAACCTGAAACAAGCGCATTCTGTATTCAGAACTATAATTTCCCCTTAATCAAAATTTGATGAAAATTGAATGATTCCGGTAAAAAAGAAATTGATTCTTTAACGAATGAAATTTTGATTCCTGCCTGATAAAATAAAATTGGTAATTTAAATTCAAAGCTATATTTCCTGGTTATAGCTTTGCCATGGTTAAAAAGAATAATGCATTAAATTTTAGCATCACATGAAGTCAATCACTCCTCCGTTTAAATATAAGCCGTTCACTGTACACATTAACTCCATAATCAAAAAGTGGAGAAATGCGATGAAATAATGTACAATAATATAATAATAGGTAATATAATATTAATGTATCCAGAATTTTTTCGTTTAATGGTGTTAATCTTTATTATTTGGGAAATTTATTATAAATATAAAAAGCTATGACTAAACCAAGTGTTTTGACACTTAAATTTAAGATAGTTCAAAAAGTGGAGTTAATCAATGTGTACAGTGAACGGATCATATTTCGCTTTGTATGAACTCTGTTAAAGAGATAATGAAAAAAATCTAATCTGTAGTGGAAATTTGACTTGGAAAATAATTTCCTTACACACATACAGCTTAATCTGTTACTTTTAGACGTATGTTTCATGAAATTTCTTTACAATATAAACTCATCAGTACTGTTTTTGTTTTAGTTATTATATTATGATACAGGTAAAATCAAATAGTAGAATACATAATTCTGCCTCCTCCAATCTATTAGCACTCCAATCTATTCGCACGATAATCCCCTCCAATCTATTAGTACGATAGATCAATGAAACTGACAAATAATAATTGCATATTCTTTTAAAAATAAAACTGTTTGAATTTTAGAAAAACCGTCTTTGAATATTACTCAATTCTGCAATTTTTATGTTTATGCTTTTTTCCAAATGTAGTAAATTTTGAATTCATTCAAATTACTGTAGAATTTCAAACTATTCATTGATGAAATAGCTATTTATAACAAACCACCAATACAACACGAAATACAACCTATCAAGCATTATTTTTTATTGAAAACAATTAAACTGACAACTATAATATGAAATACAGCTTATCAAGCACAATTCCTTTCTTGAAACTATTAAAACCTTTGTTGTAGCAAAAAAAATTGTTCTCATTATAGATAATATTTTGCGATATTAGTAACCATTTACTTCAGGGAATTTTTAAAGCACTGTAGTTATGAATTTTTTACTCTAATTTGTAGAAAAGTTTTGATGAAAGAATCTTATTTCCAATTGCCAGTCCTTACTTTAGAATGTGGTGAAAGCCCGGCAATGACAAACTGTGTTTGTAAGTTAGTGCACTCATTTTCCTCATTTTCCAAAATATCTTACAATTAATTCCTACTTTGTATTCCGACTGTTGTCGAGGGATAAAAGTTAGTCTAACGACTAACGGAAGAAAGTAAACGGACAGAACAATTTGAGTGGGAATTCCCAAGGTAGTCATGGAAAACTTGATCAAATTCCGCCAAATGATTGTTTGGCTTAGTACAGTAATCAGATTTTTGGCGATAATCAGGGTGAAATATTGAACCCCGTGACTCATAAGTTTTATCCATTTGCATGTCTACTTTCTTGAAAGCGTCTGAGTAAGTTATGTTTTAAACAAGACAAGATCATTACGGTTTGTGCATGACCTGCATGATTGCTACTAAATTAGTTTGAAAGTGTATGCAGTAACCTTAATAATCTAATTAACTGCGTATGAGAGATATAAAGACTGAAAGATATGAGAGGTAGACATATACTAATATAAATTATGCTTTCAAGGGCTATATGTTTAACTAAAAAGTTAATTTAAACAAACCAAGGAATTGATGAGGTCGTAGCTAATATTAAAGTGGGAGTTAGAAAAGTTGTTATAAATAGCCATTAAAAATATAATTCAAGTGAAAGTGTTAAATATTTGAATACAGAAAACTTGTCTTATGTAGAAAGAGTGATAAAATGTAAGAAATGCAACCGTTTTTTTTTTTTTTAAACTTCTCTCCTCAGATTATCAGTTACAATTTTTTTTTCTTTTAGAGTTCTTATGGAATATTAAAATAGTTGTGAAAAAATACGCTTGAAATAAGAATTCGTCACCATTTCACACATTATATTTTTCATTTCAGAAATAGTTAATAAAATTTAAATACTTCCACCTCAGCGATTTCACATTACAAATACGTATAGTAGTTTTAGAGCAAAATTTGTGTATATTCGCCCTGGATTACCAAACGATTTGAAGATTTATGATATCAAAACACCAATTCTCCCACTCTAAGCCCGCTAGGCGAATGGCTAGGACGTTGGCACCCAGTCCCAGAGTCTGTGGGTTCGAGTCCCATTATTGCCATGGACATTTATAGCTGTTCGGAATTGGCCTTCAGAAGTAGATCCCGGTTTAATTAGCTCTCGTATAGCAAAAGCTGATCGTAGCGCTTTTAAAATGTGAAAAAAATGAACTTGATCAATTTAAGTATGCATTAAATATTTAATCGGAATTTTTGAAAAAACTGTTAATTTCCAAAGGAGACCAGTATAAAAGCATCACTTTAACGTTATGAAACCTTTATCCCGATACGGTACATGCTTGTGAATTTGAAATAATTCCAAACATCACTAATATGAAAACCTTTTGATAGAAAATAGTTAGATTCTGACCCATTGATTTGATTTTTCCTCCTTACTTCTTCATAATTTAACAATAAACCATTTTGCATTTAGACTGTATACAACTTTCAAATCGCGTTTTTTAATATCTGAAGTATAAGGTTAGAAAATAATAAAGAAATCAAAATAAAAAGATATATTGTATTAAAAAGGGAATACTTCGGTATCGATACAGATCACGAGTACATTATCATCATCAGTATACTCATTTGACACCATCAGATTTGTTCATCAGAAATTATGTTATTATAAAAATTCTCTATTACATATGTTACTAGAAGAAGCCAAAATATTCTTTTAAATATAAAATGTTTCCCTCAGAGCAGCAAAAATTTTTTTCACGAAACATCAAATCATTGTGGTTGTAACAATGCATTAAAATACGTAAGGCTAAAAATTTCACAATTTGACTTTCAGGTCTGTCAATGTCAGAACATAGCTCTTAACTTGCATATACTGATGAGAAAATTTATAATATTATTGTTAAAGCTACTTCTCTCATATAATAGTTTGCATATTTTGATTCTGGCAGCAGTTCAATTTGTGCCTTTCTATTATCCTGTTACAGTCCAGTAATCTCCCACATGAGACTAGAACGGGAAAATGTGTTGACCTCTTCTGTTGTTACAGGAAATTTGTGCCTGAGCGCCAAGAACCAATATTCTGATTTTTTCCAGAATAGGACATACGTACAAACACATTACTTTCCTTTCAACTAAAAGCAAATATGCTCAAACTCTGATTTTCCTAGTATATTAGTGCAAAGATGAATCAAACAGCGTCTTTTTCTAAAATCTTTATTAAATTCATAATCCGCTTGAGTGTAATGAAATAAATTCGCTTCCTACCACAAAGCTTCTTACAACTGTAATGTTCTTACGAACTACAGTTATGTAAAACAATTTTTTAACTAACTTTTCCAGCGTAGTGTCTTTTTAGACAGTACGCTGGGGAAAAAATACTCAAAAGGTTTTGGCATACATATAATCTAAAGCTTAACTTCTTTGGAAGAATTTAATTTTCAGCTATTCCATTATTTAATTGTATTACTAATGAATATAAACGTAGTACTGAATGCTTGGTTCATTGGGATTGTTTCAAATATATATTACTTGTAAAAGAGCCTATTTATGGTATTTATGATAATTTGTTTTTGAACATAATACTTCAGGTTATTATTTCAAACACGAGGCAGCCTAAACTCCATCCACAAGCTAACAGTCGGATCAAGTGGCGGAAATGCAAAAAAAAAAAAATCCTTTTTTTAATGGAATCTACATAAGCGATTCATAAATCTTTCAATCATATGTTCCAAAAATAATTTTCACAGATTTATAGCCGAATTTCCTTTTAAATATAAAACTTTCAGTTTTTGTAAAGCTTTTCCTAGTCAGATTTGGAGTGGTTTAAGAGTTAATTTTTTAACTCTACATATTATTGCTTTACAATCGAATCGAAAGATTTTCTTACGTCGAAAGCGTATTTTGGAGCGTAATAATAAAATAATCAACACTTGATATTTGCTGACGGAATTTGTACGCAAATGTTTGTTCAAAATATTTTTGAAACATTCCAAAAATTTTTGTAATTCCATGAAATATTCCTCGAATCAGTTGTTCAAACTGACTTTTCCTTTCCGAAGCAAATTTTCTCGTGTGAGACGCTCCTAAATTATCCTCTTGATTATACAGCTTCGGCAAAAGGAAGGATGTCTTCTGACGCCGTTGGCAACACATTGCCACAAAATGCGCTGCAATAAAATAAGGAAGAGTAAATGTGCAAACTATTCCCCCCCAACGTCACGAGTCTGGACGTTTTTTCTTTTTCTTTTTTTTAATAAGGCTATGTCAAGGACGTAGTCTGTGCATGCAAGGTAACTAACGTCACACTCGAAGTTAGTGAGACCGGATTCTTCAGACTGCTCCATTCGCCGCTTACATGGAAAGCGTTCTTTGGCACGATCCCTGTCTGCACCGTACTTATTCTGCCAACGGAAAATGCTATAATGCAGGTGGACGTTCATGAAATATTGAACTTTCTCGGTATATGTGAACAGGAATAAGTTTCTTATAATAATCACTTTGCTTGGCAGTCATAGCAAAGGGCACGTCTGAAGGATTTAATCCTCACCTAACAGAAATCTCAAAATTGTTTAAATAGTATTGCTTAATAGCTTATCTTTTTAACAAAAATCTACTGCCAAATGGTAAAATGTATTATTTATCATACTCACCGGCAGTACTCAAAGAAGAACGTAACTTATATTTTTATAAGAAATTTTCATGCTTTAATAATATGAATGAACTTCGTGTAGAACATACTAAAATGAGTTTGTGGAGTATGCAAAAGAAAAATTCAAAGAAAATTCTATTCCTGTGCATTTATTGAGAAATTATAATTAGGTATTCAAAACTCTACTTATTAATAAATTTTAAAATATTCAGTGGTTGGATAATATTTTTAAAAGAATGGGATTTCTCGTAATCAAAAGGAAAATGGGTCTTGTAAGAAAATAATTTACCGAATGTCCCATTAAATTGCGCCATCTCTTCTCAAGGCCCAAGTTAAAAGCCCGAGTTACAAGTATTTTTAGTTAATTTCATTTAAGTCAGTTCTTTAAGTTAGACAAAAGTCTGTATTCTAAGATTCTATTGCTACCATATACCACTGGAAATTCTTTAATTTTCATAAAAACTATTTTATTATCTGAAAAACGTTTTATGTGGCATTAAGACAAAAAGAGGAAAATGTTCTGAGTATTTTTGAAATCTCGAAATATTAAAAATTTTCATAATAGTACTTATTGGTCTATTTTAGAGAAGTTATTTCTCGAGAAAACCAAGGATAATGCTGATTGGCGAATTATGAACAGCATGGATAAAAATTATTTCCCAAAATAAATGATTTCCGTACGATATCGAAATACATCTTAATTTATATATTATCTAACGGGTTATGGGTGGTTAGGTTAGCTCTGATTGGGAGACCTGCCTCTCTCTAACAAAATCTTCACAACTCACTCATCTCATTTACAAAAAGATCTTGTCACATATCATAGTGGCGAATTTCCTCGAATGAACAATTTTTAAAACATTATTTTTATACAAAAATTTGTAAGTATTCAAATTTTTCCGCTTTACCCTTTTTAAACTTACAAGTCTTTATATTTTCGTATATTCTCGTGTTTTACGGATACCTCTAACAGTGAGACGTCAAATTTTGAGATAAAAAATATCTTACTAACGGTGACTGAAGCGTTGAAACACCATTATCCCTCCTTTTCAAGGATTTCAATACATAAATTCAAAACACTAAGGAAAGCATTAAATTCGGATAGTCTTTTATCGGAACAAGAGCATAACGCTTTGTTTAGCAAGCAAATGCAGCGTAAATCATGTCAAATTCACGCCCTCTTCAGAATTAATAATCTCTCACAACCGATAAATCTCATTTATAACCATACACATCCCTACCTGCCATCGTGAAACAATCGCTCTCCCATTCTTTTCGATTACAGGAGTGCTACATTATAAGAAATTTCCAAGGGTTGAGGTTAAGTAACCTTTTCAGAACCAGACGACGGGTTTCGTCTCTTTGTATTATTTCATGAGAGAGGAAAGAATGGGTTGTCTTCTGCGAGGGGAAAGGTTTCGCCCACTCGGGCGAATTTTGTCAAGAGCTTGTAAATTTACGGTAAGAGTAAAATAGACGCTCATAAACTTATTCAGCGCTGTAGACAATAGTCTGTTACTAACCAAGCTCGGAAAATGTTCCAATTTTTAACATATAAGAGAGTTTAAAACTAATAATATACACACACAACTATATAAACTATCTACTAATAAGTATTTGGACACCCATACAAATGACGATATCTGCGGTCCTGATATACGTCCCGCCCTCCGCCGTTAAATATCGTGTAGGAAACAACATTGGCATTAGTCGCATGCAAGATGCAACGATAAGTTATCTGATTTCGAGAAAGGTGTAATCGTCGGGTATCACAGAAATGGCTGATCCTTAACGGATATATTTAGCGAGCTGAATTACCCAAAATCGAAAGTGGCCTATGTGACTCAGAAGTGGAAGGTGTGCGGTGATAGTCGGAATGTGCTCCGAGTCGGCAGACCCACGAAACTGGGAGATAGAGACCGACGGTTTCTGTCCAGCGAAATTCGGAAGAACCGCACCCAACCGATGGCCCACTTATTCCAGGAGTTCCAACAGTCATCCGGAAGTGCTGTTTCCATAAATACCAACCGTAAGGAATCAAATCTGCTTGTTTTTCATGGTGCTGCCTTCCATAAGCATTTGATCACAAAGTCCAACCGCGCTGCTCGGTTAATGTGGTGCAAAGCACATCGAAAAGAGAACGTAGATCAGTGGAAATGGGTTCTCTGGTGCGAAGAATCAAGGTTCACTACCATTCGGATGGCAGGGTCTTGGTCTGGCGTTTGCCTGGAGAACGCCTCCTGCCCAGGTCCTGATTTTCCATTAGGCCTGGTAGGCCCGGCCGTAGGGGCCCCAGAATGTTGGGGGGCCCAAAAAATTTTTATTTTAAAAGAAAAATTTCCCAATTAATTATTTTTTTTTTTACTTTTTTTAATAGTAATTTTTTTAATATATCCTTTCAAATTTAATTGATTGGTTCATTATATGTATAGTTATGTGTATAGTATATGTATGTTATAGTGTATATAAGGGATTAATAAGTTTTTCTGGTTGCATTGAATTGGTGTTTTAATGATGAAGTTAATATGTTGTATTGCTTTTTGTTATGTTATTTGATAATGTTCTAGGCTTCTACGCTTCAAACAGCCAAAACTTTTTTTTTTTTTGTGTGTGAATTTTGGAAATTTTACTCCCACATCAGTGTTAAGGGACCCCTATCCCGAGTTGTGCCTATAGTCAAGAATCTTCCTAATCGGCCTCTGCTCCTGCCAGAATGCATTGTGCCCACAGTAAAGTTCGGCGGTGGTGGAATTATGGTATCGGAGTGTTTCTCCTGGTATGAACTGGGACCCTTGGTCCCAAATCATAGTAAGCTCAACGCCGACGCCTACTGCACTATTTTGGATGACAGTGTGCTTCCTACGTTGTGGAAGGTTTACGGGTTGGACCCATGTGACTCCCAGGACGTCAACGCCAGCTGTCATGTTGAGAGGTCCACCATTTATTGGTATGGTGACAATGGGGTTTACCGAATGGACTGGCCTGCCCAGAGCTCAGACCTGAACCCTCTCGAGAACCTCTGGGACGAGTTGGATCGCAGAATTAAGGGGTGCAACAACCATCCAAAATCGAGGAAGGAATTTACATGTCTTCTCGAAGTCGAGTGAAAGAAAATACCACTGGCCGTCATACAAAGGACTTGTGGAAAGCTTGCCCCGGAGGGTTGAGGCTGCAATTGCCTCTCGTGGATACCAATTCTTGAATATGAATAAATTTTGTTTTTCTTTTCTATCACACGTGTCAAAATACTTATTCGTATATTTTATATATATATATATATATATATATATATATATATATATATATATATATATATATATATATATATATATATATATATATATATATATATATATATATTATATATATTATATATACATACACGTACACAAGCAGTGATACAGAGAAATCCACCGTAGTAAGATTTTTTTTTTCTTTATTGATTAGTTCCATTTTACACCAGGCACTCTGATACTCAAAAGCCAGTGACTCCTTATGTTTTAGTTTAAATCTGCTACCCGTGTATCAATATTTTAAATACGAATATCAAGTCTGATAGTAAAAAAAATAATGAAAGCATCCCTATAACCTTTCCTAGGGGAAATGAAACTGCACGAGTGGCATACAGAATCCCACATGCATCATATTGAATTTTCGAAGTTTAGTTTCTATACTTCTGCGCCTCTGGGAGCTAAAACGTGTAGATTCTAAACAAATTATTTTTTCACTCTATATATCTAAGGTGACATGAAATTTAACCTATGAATAAAAAATCAGTATGATTCGGTAAAAACATCTCATATAGTGGAGTGCCTTCAAATACAGCAGCGAGCCAGTTTGAGTCCAAGAGAACTACCACAATTTCCCTTCCAGTTTTTATGTCACACAAGACAAAATTAACTTTTGAAGTCGTGGTATTGTGTGTATGAACGCATTACTCACACTTTTCAGTGTTTTACTGTGTAGATATAGAAATTAAAATGTCGGTACATCGAGAAGAATTTTTTACACATCTGAAATTGAGTAACTTGACCCCTGAAGGAGCTTATGATGGGTTGGTATTTCTATTTCCCATAATTCGAATCTCGATGGCTGCAACTGATGCTGTGTGCATTTTCAGTTTTCTTCGCTAGCCTATAAACAAGCCATACATTGTATTTCTTTAAAGAATGTCCTCTAATGAAGTCTCTCCTTCCAGATGTAATCAATATAGTGCACTTCTGTACTCAACTCTTAACCTCCCTTTCCTATAAGATTATCTATAGTTAAGCCGCGAGAGGAAAAAAAATAGATTTTGTGAATCAAACATAGCTAATTAAAAACGCGGTTTTATCTCAAATGGTGACAATTTCCAAAACTAGTTTTTTATTACGTTCATTAACCTCTAAAAGCTTTATATATACAGAAATATTTTATGCGTGTCGTATGTGTTCAGAGGATTAAAAATAGCTGAAGTTGACAGACATACACTTTGAGGTGCCATTAAATACTTCTTAGCGCAGAGAAAGGATCGTTCTTTCTACAAGAGAGAATTTTTGTTCAGTTATCGAACAAATAAATACGCTCATTAATCTTAATAAATTGATTACAGAATATATATGTATGTGTAAATATATATATATATATATACCTAAATATTTATTTAAGGGGACCACTTTTCGGTTTTATTCCTTTTTGGGGCATACATAATTGGTTCTGAGACGGACAAGTATATCTCATCATAGCAAACTAAAGTCAGATACCTGAGAATCTGATATGTTTATATGTACGTACATTTACTATATTATATGTATGGTAATTTCAATACATTTCTTGTTAAAATTCATCTCTATGCGTGTCGCTAGCAAAACTACTCGAAAGGTCTTTATCAAAATTAATTTAAACAAGAAAAGAAATTAGTAAACACGTGGCATTTAAGGATACGAACTTAACAGCCAAAATATTTTGAAGCACAATTTAAGAGCTTTAATATGTCTAAATAAAACTCTCAGTGTGATTATTTGCTGAAACTGTAGGCGGACATAATGATTTCAAACACGTTAAACAAAACTTTGATAAATACTTAAACTATTAAAGTACGTTGGCTGTGAAAATTTTCAGATTGAGAAAAATAGCAATGTATAGTTGTCGTTGTATATAGAGAAGCGGGGAACACACATACACTTATACTCCACCGGGAAAAAATATTCTAGGTAACAGTGGGGTCACCTCTAGGCCACTTAATCCTCAGTATAATTTTTGGATCCAGGCCGTTTAAATACCCCGATTTTTCTGCTAGATTTTGCAGAAGCCTGTCTGCAGTTGCTTCGGATATACTGTTTCTTTCTTTGCATATGCGTTGGGCTGAACTTACTTCCAGACAACCGCTTTTTCGGTGCACGCCCAAAAGGCAAGTGGAGGACATCGACACATGCTAAACAGGCTAGTCAAGGTCGTGACGCACATTACCCGATTCCCAAACCGACCAGATATTACGAGAAGCCATCAAAGTGGGCGTCCGGGGCACACATATACAGCATTAAACGCCGGTCCAGACATAGGGCTTTCAGATCATAAGGATTTCGTCAAGGGGCCGCAGGAAAAGGGACTAACTCGATCTGATAAATGGACAGTAATGTTACAAACTTCTCTGGCATACTTTTGAGTATTCGTTTTCAGTGTCAATCAGAATTCTAGCTCGCACTTATTTAATCTTCCAACTTACTTATGAAAGTAAAAACAATACACATGTACCGAAAAAACTACTTATAGCGACTATCACCTCTATATCTCTAGAAATCAACTATAAATTATAGACCACTTAAAAATCCCTGTACAAAACTCAATTTAAAATTCACCCCGTTATTTTTAAAGGGTTGAATGAAAGATACTTTAGACACTCGCAGTTGAGGTTCCGCCTATTACGTAAAAATAAAAAATGATAATATTAGTTTTGCTAAAAGGCCATATGCGTATGGAGAGTGACTATGAATTTTACTTATCAGATGTGCTATTGTCATCTTTAGCTATATGAGTATTTAACAGCAGACTCTGAAGGGCTATAAACACGCATGCAAGCCGCAGGACTCAAATAGCGGGCTGTCTCCCGAAGCCCTCAACGCCCAGACATTCCGTCATCGTCTGACAAAGAGGTTAGAAGGATCAGATGTTGCGATTATCAATCACAAATAAAATAATAAAAAATTATATCCCCGAGAGTTGGAAAAAGTTCGATTTAACATTTTTGGCAAGGTAGACGATACTTGCAATCGAATCAAAGCACAGAGATGCATGGATCAGATTTGCTTCCTATGCTAAAATATAATGCTAATTTTAAGCTTCTTTAGGGTGCCTCCAAGAAAGGCAGTTTGCTGGGAATTTATGAATCATTAGGTATTTAAAGACATTTACATTTTATCGCAATGAAGATGATCCTTCATTGTGATACTTTATAATGCCTCTAAGTTGTTATGCTCCCTTTGTTAAGCATATGGTCTCCTGCACAAAGACGTCAGTACGTGGCAATCGATATTATTGTAATAGCTCCTCTGAATTTATGAACTTTAACAGACTTAGATATAAAATTAATTGAACATTAGTGCAAAGGTCTTAAAAACTTGATAATCATCGCAAAAAAGATAACAAAAAAGTGCGCCTCGACAAATATGGGTCTATATTTATGGTATGTACAATATTTTGCTTAAACCTATATAAAATCTCATAGAATCCATTCATTAAAGGCTCCATGTAGTTATCAATTTGAAAGGGTATCGAAAGCAGTATTAACTATAAAACAATATTGCAACTTATATACAAGATATACTTTCATTCATCGGAATATCATATATGTAAGAATATTTTTAATGTAATTTTCACAGGGGAGTAGTATATTCTATTATACTCGTTTTAAAAGTCACTAGGTAAGGTAATATAGTTTTTATGAAGAGGAGGAATTTTCTTAATGTAAATATCTATATGCAAATTCTGTTTACTCTCACGGTACATATTCTTCTCTTCTTGATAAGATCCTGTTATACAATATTTTATAAAAACAATATAGAAAGGTATGTTTCATGGATAAGATACTTTGATTAGAATAATTCGCTATTATGTATCGTAACCCGTCCATTATTAATTCAATTTAAGCCAAGAACAAACAAATGTCCCTTATATGATCAACACAAATTGTTATCGGAATTGAACCCCAAGGAAAATCAAATGATAAAATATGCGATGCCCATAAATGGATTATGTTCGATTCGAGTTTCTCGTTTCGCTTTGCAATTTAAGTCTTTCAAGGAAGTAGACAGTAAACATAACAGAGCATGTGTGTGGAAAGGGCAGTTGCTGAATATCAAGTCAATGTTATTTATCGCATATTTTCTAAAAGAGGTAGATTTTAAAGTATGGAGTAAGTCGTATAATGGCGTAACTAGTCCTTTAAATATATTTATATTTAAAGATTGAAACTCATTTTTTAAGAAAATTTCCACCTTTCAACCAAATGAGCCTTTTATAACATAATTCAATATTTTAATAAAAAGGATACTTTTTAAATCGGTTCCTACATTTCCACTGTGCTCTAATCACACAAGAAAAAATCGAATTTTTACTTCTATTAATCAACCTTGTTCAGATATTCTAATATAATGAAAGGGAATAAATAGGCCTTAATCTTCTGTGTAATAAAAGTCCCTTTATTACATCACCATTTTAAAGCCCATTTGTATAATGCTGGATACGTATGAACTAGAGAGAAACATTGCTGCAATATTGTTAATAAAAACACCAGGGATATGACTATTAAAAAAGACCATACTGGATCTTTTAAAACAATTCTTGTGATATCCTTTACTTTATAAGCATAATAAAGGCTTATTCGCAAGATGCAAAAGTTTTTCTGTAAAATTCTTACCAATTGTTTAAATATTTATCATAACAAAACTAAGTTCCAATATAATTAGCTTTTGACTGCAGATGAAGGGTTGCTTTTATTCCTGTAGGCATGTACAGCTGTGTAGGTAGTTCTGTCAGAAATGTATATAAATAGCTTTAGTATTTCTAAAAAAAATAAAATATTTAATAGCTTTAAAAAGTTTTCTTTAAGTTTTAATGATTCGAGCCGTATTTCTTACCCAGTTTTAAGGAGAGCATATTTTGCTCTACCAACAGAATCTTAGCGAATAGATATAACTTAAATTCCAGATAAAACTAAAATTCGAGCAAAAAAATAGCAGGTTCTTCAGCCGAAAGCCTGCAGGTGGCTCTAATTTCAGTCACTGCCAGATTACTACGTATAAAACTTATCCGTGTTGAGCGATATTTTTGGTCAATATATTATTAGGATGTATGTTTCCGGGAGCAATTATTCCTCAAGTTTAAAAGAGTGAGTGTAGAACGCCCTCATTTTCTCGTTTCCTGAATTTTGATAACTTTTTTATTGGCATCAATCACTGGGTGAAAACTGAGGCAAAATTCTGGACTTGCTAGGAGAATGACATATGTAATTTGGTACGTACGGTCAGAATAATGACTGTTCTTTTCAATAGTTAATGCAGAAGCTGAAAATTCTTGTTTGAGCGTGAATTTTTAAAATACTGATCAGACTTCGATTTTCCTCACGCCTCATGCCATTATGTTACATGTCTTTCTAAATTTTGTAGCTGGACGATGACCGTATGTATATAGCACTGGAATTCGGAACCAGTCTGCGGGTTCGAGTCTCACTGTTGGCCTGGATGTTTGCAGCCGTTCGTTAATTAGCTTTAAGCAGTAGATCCCGGTTTATTTAGCCTTCGTGTTGAAAAAGTTGACCGTAGCTCTCTCAACCAACTAAATTTTAAGTAATGTGAGAGAATGATGCGGTCAGGCGAAGATCTTGTCTTCATGATGTAATGGATGGGAAGTTGGCCCACCTCTGATCCTCGCTACTAATTACGCTGAGATTACATCAAAGCCTAAGTAAGTTTTTGGAGAGTTAGGATAGAAACCACAAACAAATGGTTCTTATTTAGACCCATTTACCCGCCCGCAAATATCGGTGTTCAGTGCCTACGAGTAAACGGGGTGTTTCTCCCTCACCACAAGCTGAATAATGATCTATGTACGAGAGGGAAAGGAAAGAAAAGAGAATCACTTGTAACCGCAACAGGGAAAAAAAGTTATATTACATAATTTATAGTTTTTGTAAAACAATCAGACCAGATCACTGGGATTTTCATATTGTGTTTATCCCGTTATCTTAATAAATATTTATATAAGAGTAAAAGAGAGAAACCAGAATTTACAAAAATAGCGGAATGCAAATAAAGGTGTAGTACCCGGCTTTCTTACTTCATCACTTATAGCAACAATACTAGCAGGCAAATCGAAATACATCGGATTAGACTGATCTTCAAAACGGACTTACATTTCGGCTTCTTTACTTAAATGAACATCAGTTTTATTTTCCTCTATCTTACATTTTTCTTGGCGCATGTGTATAGCTATGTGAGTAATTTTACTTTTTCTTAAGATTACACTTATGTTGTTACGTTTGTTCAGGCTTAAATTTGTTCTAGACAACCCGTAACGAATAAGTTATTCCTCTACTATTAAGAATTAAAGCTAGTTTTAGTACTGACCGAAATGAAGTTTTTTTAAAGATATTTTAACTAAATATTTAAATCTAGAAAATTCAAGAATGGGAATTATTTCTCATTATCTTTGCAATAATTTTCCATAGCACAGCACAGAACGATTTTGAGGATATTTTGGTTTTACTTCTTTAAAAAATATTCAAATATTTTCCCTTTCATTTTCTTTTCCTTGGCTGAGAGTCGTATTACCCGTAAAGCCCCTTTTTTGCCGTAAAAAGAAGTTTTGCCGTAAAGAAAAGATTTCTCTTCCAGTCGACAGAGGGCACCAATGATGTTGAACCCGCCAGCCTTTATTTGAAATCATTGAACGTAATGAAATGTTATTAAAAATGGCTGTAGTTTTAATTATGTATCTAACTAAGCTCCCATTCACCTATTGCCGTTCCTAACTCATTGGGGGACAATTTTTCACCAAATTTGGTAAATCAATGATTGTGAAATATGTTTAGAGGATGAGTAGATTTTGTATCGAGTATTCGGCATTCCATTAAACGAACGCGGCACATAATGTAGGTTTGATATGCATGAAGACTTAAAATACGAAATTTAAATACAGGTAAACAAAACATCTGCCTGCATAATAATGCCACTGGAAGAAGGATAAGTGCATTAGTAAGCACTCCTTAGTTGAGGCTGTACTTATAAAGTTAAACATGTTTTTTCTCTATCTGAAAGAACACCTCTTGCAAAATACTCCCATGGTTTAACCCCAAATCCAAATGAGAGTTCTTCCGTTGCAAAATATAGCCGTAGTACTCCAAACCAACCATTCAACCAAAATGAGAACTTCAATTATTGCTTATTAGAAAGTTTATCTGAAACTGAGTTTTTGATACTTCTAGTACTGTAAATATAAAAGCATTACGTGGAATGATTTCTAAAATAATGAAGCATACACTCACATTAGCAATGATATTTTTGAACATTGAACCAGGATGTAACACTGAAATATTTATTAAAACAATTGATTATGCTCAAGTTCGTGAGGGAACTTACGGTTTCTTGAAGCTGTAAAGCAACCAGAATAGGATAAAATTCATGATATGGTTTCATGCAGAATTGATACAATTTCCGTATACGAGTAAAACAATTTTATGCGGAAAGGATAAATCAAGATTTTATAGTGCAAGAATTTATTAATTTGATATATTTTAAGAATTGTGTATGTGTGTATGACACAATAAAAATTTATCTTCAATATTTTTTTTTCTTTCTTTCGGGCACATTTTTGGTTTGGTTGGGTTTGGAGCGCTGGGGTCATCTTTTTCTACATGAGGGCTAATTAGACAGAGATCTACTCCTTAAAGCCGATTCCATGAACAAACGTCCATGCCAACAGTGGGACTCGAACCCACAGACTCTGGTACTAAATGCCATCGCCTTAGCCATTTGGCCATCGTCCGACCCGTGCACATTTTAAAAACACTATTCAAGGTAAAAAGATTATTCACAGCCTTATTTGCAAAAAAATTTAAATTATTAAAGTTTTACCACTAATTAATATTTTGACATTAATTTAACAAAAACGCAAACTTCCCTGTCCTATAGTCAAAACATTAAATCCCCCATATTATCTATCCATGAATTAGGTATTTGCAGCTATCATTCCGAATTCGAGGAGATGGGAGCTATTGAGAAAAATTAACCAAATCGTGTAGGGCAATCAGAAACAACTGAATGAATAAAACAGGTATCAAAAGATATCTGACAAAATAAATTATGTATTCCTTACTTTTGAATTCAGTGTAAAGCTACACTGTGTATATATGGCAGAATTCTTTTTTAATCGATATCTTGTATATCACAATTAATAAAATTCCGATAAAGAAACTGCTAAAATTGCTCTGTTGTTTTAACTAATGAGACGTACAACGTGCTCTCAAGGGCCAAATGTTGTGTCCTTCGAAATATTTAGCATTATTAATTTTTGTCATTGTTAAAGTTGTCTTGCCTGAAATTCCATATTTTCCCACTCTTCTGCTTCCCATTCATAAAACTCTTACAAATATTTCATCCCCATTGTAACACCAAGAAAATTTTGACGCAGTTTATTTTACGAAATCTTTTAGCACGTAATTATCGCTTGATTACTTAAAATGTATAAACTTTCATAGTTGCCACTAGTTGATGATCTTCTTATACTGTAAGGGATTGTTTCTGAAATTTTTCAGACTCTGTGACAAGAAGGACACAATAAAAATACATCGCAGTATGGATTTATTAAATTTGTAGATAGTTCCAATATGAGAGACAAAAATGGTAACGGTAAACCATTCTTTTCCCTTTATCATAATCATTAATCCATATCGGGAGCTCCATCATTTACAGTATCAACGCTCAGTATGAGTACTTTCGTATCTAAAACAAAGCATTTCAATTAAATTATGAAGAAAGTTTTGTATAACATTACAAAGAGTATGATTTTTAATTCAAATCTTTCCTGTGGAAGATGCAGGTTTTCGCTTAAATTTATTCATCCGTTTAATCTCTCAATTCCAAACAAGGTTCTATAATTGTAAAAGGTAGAATGTAAAGAATTCATATGAGTTTAAGACAACTGGTTGATTTCATTAATAAGCATTTATTGAACTGGAATTTATTGGCTCTAAAAGAGCTCGTAATCAATTGCTAAAGTAACAGTTAATCCTAATTAATGACAATTTTTTTTGTAATTCTTACAAGGCAACAAAATATTGGTTCACTATAAAGAAAGCATTTATAACAATTAAACAAAAATATCGAAAACTATGATCCCACAGTGAATCTTCTTGGCCTTTTAAAGGCTAAAATATGAAATTAGTGAATTCGATAAAATAAAAGGTCTATTGAATGTCATTTATCCTATATTTTTCCCTCGTGAAAAATAATTTATATAATCCCAGTTTGCTGTTTAAAATGCACACTCATTCTTCCAGCACGATTAAATTTGGCTGTAAACGAAACAATAATTTTGTTATAAATTGCCTCAATAATCACAATTTATACACATCTATCTTTAACAGAAAACATCAGACTAACACAAGAGTTTGGGAATGGTGCACAAAGATTTATAGTTCAGCCTAACATGTTTTCCTATCTAAATTCAACATAAGTATGTAAGTGAAAAATTAAATCTAAAACTTCAGTATGCAAAAAAAAGTTAATTTTAAGCACATAAAGTTAATAATTAAGTGATAAGTCTATTTTAGAAATATATTATTTTTAACCCAGAAATTTAGTTTTCATAAGGAAAATATCCTATAATGGAATTGCAATTTGAGGAACTGGCCACTGAATAGCATATCGAGCAGTGGGATTTTGTTGTAACAGACGTCGCTTATATAATAAATCAGTAGGGGCCGTGAGTATTCTATAAAATTTACTGAATTATAACGTTGAACGGCGAAAAAAAATTCTCCAAAGTCTATGAAATTTAACTCATTAAATGGAAATACCACCAAAAACTTACAAAACATACTTTCACAGGATTTTATTTAGTACGAAAATCTTGGCAGGATTCATAAATACATTTTTTTGCGCAAAAAATTCGTAATAAAGAGGTCGAATTTATAGTTCTCACATTTTCATTTTGTTTCCCTTATTTACCTCTACCTAAGTTATTCTCCCAGGAGATGCTACTACGCCACACAATTCAAATACATTCGTACTTTTCGTCCCACGTCTGGTGATTTTATTCTGTGACCCACCTGGAAAAAAGCCATGTAGAAAGTGCAACACATACTGACACACTACCGAAAAAAAAATAAAGTTCTAGAATAATTTGGTTAGATTAAGTAATTTACAGTAACCCATGATTTATCAAAGTATTCGCTTACTTATGGTGTGACATCGGCAATCCAATTATTGTGCTGCTTGATGTATTTAGGTAATCGCTTCAAGTAAAACGAACAGAAGAAAAAATAATTTTCAATAATAAACTTAGCTTTGATCCTAACACATACCATCAAACCTTAAATGTAGACAGTGACAAAATTCTTTAATATTTTACTGGTAATTATTCACATTTTTTTCAAGACCTTTTATCTCGTTTCAACTTTCACGCCAGTGTAGCACAGTAAAAAATGCATATATAAGTTATCAAATTTTATGTATTCCTTTTAGCAAATGAATTTAACCATTTTATAACAGAATAGTACTAACTGTTTTGAGCTATTTCCACTATCTGAAACTAAATCTTTTTTTGAACTTAACACCATGGCTCAAATCTGAGGGCATTAGGCATACCTCAAAATTTTTATAAAATACAGTTTCCATTGGCCTAAAAATGTTAAAATCCTTAATTTAAAAAAATTAGAGTGCGCTAAAAATCTTTATTGTTCATTTAAAGCCATTTTTTAATGATCAGCAGTGTGTATCCCCTTATCTTTTTTAGTTCTAAGTTACGCTGAAAACCACTGAACAGATATTTTTATTAATTAAAAACAAAGTAAGACATCTGTCTTTGCAAACTGACAATTTTGTTTTTAAATTCATAGAAATGCAAAAATATTTTTTCAATAACAGGAAGCATTAAAAAAGAAGATAGTTTTATTACTTTCTGATTGCTTTGTGTAAGATTGTTATCATTACAAACTGGTAATTTTTAACTGAACACGGTTCGTTTATATTACCTCATATCTTATTTAAACAAACAATTTTGAATATATTACCCATTACAGAACACTTTAATTTTAAATAGGCTAATACAAATGCATTTAATATATCACGAAAGCACGATTTGCATGTAAATGACTTAATGACTGAAAATTCAAATATTTGCTGTAAACACGGGGAAACATTGATTTAATGGACAATAAACTTAATTGTTCAGAATAACGTCATCAGCCGTCAGTCCTCAAAATCTTGGAAAAATGCGGTATATAAAAACTTTAATTTTTAATTTCAAGATCTGAGTGGGTTACTCTGTAAAAAGTCACTTGGGAGGTGCAACTTTGAGATTAACAATTCTGGGGTGTTCATTACTTTCTCTCACTCTCTCTTCGAGATTGTAAACGATTGATTCACGATGCTATTGAAAGATCGATAAAATTAATGCTTTCACATTTATTAAGCGAAGCTTATTATACTCTTTATACAATTATGAAGAAAAAAATGAAAAAAAATGTCTGTTAACCCTGTCAGGGTTTAAAATCCTAATCTAAATTGAATATTATTTGAAACCCTTTTCTGATGAAACCCATTAAAATTATAAGTTATTAAGTCATGTAACCATAATAAAACAATGTTGCCAAATGTAACTTTTTAATTGCATGTGGTGTGATGTGCGAAAGGGAGTAGCATAGTGCAAATAAAAACCCAAAATACGGTTCCCTCCTGAAAATGCGACAGAATAGTAGAGGCACATAACAAACACCCGCAATATGTAAACGTAAGCGCGGCTGAGACAGGAGAGATATATGTGGGTATGTATATATATATATATATATATATATATATATATATATATATATATATATATATATATATATATATATATATATAAAGAGAGAGGTAGTATATTAGACAAATATAAGTGCGTTCAAATATCCATAAACGTATATGTAAATTATAATTTATAAATAAGTAATTAATAATTAACCTTCTGGTAGCGAAGTCTTGTCTATGTCAGTTAGACGAGAGCGTTGGTTTTGTGAACTGCGATATTTTTCAGGTATATTCCACAATACATAAAAAAAATAAAAAACGTAATTTGATCACCACAATACGTTTCAGAACACTGTCTCTCAAATTTAAAAGAGATCTTTTTATTTTTCAAAAATATATTTCATACTGCTTTCTAGGACAAAACAAAATTAAAGAAATCCTATTACTATTATTCTATGCGGGATATTGAATTATTAAATTTAAGAAAATTGATGGAATCATTTTAAAATAATTATACGTAAATATAAATCAACTATATAAGTGCTTACAAGCGTTCGAATGATCAAACTACTGACATATGAAATTCTTTGGGTAATTTATTTAAATCAAAATTTGGTAAAGTTTCTGGGTTTGAAAAGAAAAACAACTTTAAAAAATTCAACAGATTTTATCTTGAAAAGGCGTCGGAGAATTTCAAATTTATCAGTTCTCATGATGGATTTTTAATGCTCATAAAAAGAGAAATAAGAATGATTAAAAGTGCTCTATGAGCTTCTTTTATTTAAATAAGAAAATAATGTCATATAACATTTACGGAATAATTCAAAGATAAAAAATATGAACGTAAGAGAATATTTTAATTCTTTTAGTGTTTTATTCTTCTGTATTTTTATGTAAATAAACAATCATTGTCAATGAATTATAAGTTTGCGCAGTTTATGAGCGATGAATATATACAAAATTTAAAATTCATGTAAATAAAAGTTTAATTTATTTATATTAGCTGAAAGCTAGGTATTTTCCCTGTTTTTAATAGTGTAAAACCTTTTTTAACACTTTACTTACATATTAAAAAATTGAACATATTTAAAATATGTATAGTTAAAAAGTTCCCTATTCAACGTGCAATTAGTCATTTATCATTGAAAAGAAATCTCTAAATCAGTCTATCGGATTTAAAAGCTCACTCCTTATTAACTGAAACGAAAGATTAACCAAAGTAAAGTTAATCGATCCAAATTAAATTTTAATTCATGAATATTAGAATAAAATTAATTATCATGATTAAAAACTTTCACAGATTTCCGACTGAAACAAAAGTTTTCCTAAATAAAAATTTATCAATGTATATAATTTAATTTATGAATACTAGCTGAAAGCTAGGTATTTCCTCCTTTTTTAATTACGTAAAATTTAACACTTACATATTAAAAAAGAATATATTTAAAATATGTATAGTTTAAAAAATGTTTTCCTGTTCACCTTTTAGTTAGCCATTCATTATTAATAAAAACCTCTGCAGTGATTATCATTATAGTTCAGTAATTAAAAACTGCCAGATCTTTTACAGGCATAGATTACACGAATCCTATTAAGCACTCTCGATTATTAGACGATGATCGGGAATTCGGGGTAAAAATTCCATCTGGGCTTTACTAGCCTTGATCAGGGCCTACATATTAAAAACAAACCAGACCTTTAGGGTCCACGTGCCCTGGGAACCTTCTCCCTTCTGCCTCTTCCCCTTGTTCGGCTCTCGTCAGCCTGACTTCAAAGTACTGACTTCTGTAAGACTTTACGCCTGGCTTTTTTAAATTTCGAAATTTTTTACAGCTCTTTACACTTTGGTCAAATTTTCAAGAGTAACTCAATTGGGTAGTTTCTAGTGTACTTATTTTTATTTATTTATTGTATAGGTTGATCTGTCATCCAAGCGAAACGTTAATCATAAATATAAGTAACGGGATTTTTATTTTTTAAGTAATAATGGCTGGTTTCAATTAAAAACAATTAAGAATCCCGAGTATTTATGACTTAAAAAATAAATATTTTGATATATCAATCTGTAAATGAAATATTATAGACGTAATATAACGATTTACATCGCTATATTACTTCGCAGTTAACTTTTCTCATAAGTTTCACTTGTTTTTTTTAAATGATTTTTTAACGTATTATATCTCTGTATTTCACATCTCATATTTTTATACCCACATTATTGTAAATCATAATGTAAACACCAGCGTATTTTTATACAAAGTAGAGCATAAAATAAAAGAAATTTAGAGATTTATAATTTTAAAGATCAGGTTTAAATACCAATTTTCTAGGTTTAACAGTATTGGAGAAATATTGTGAATCAAAGAACGATTATCTCAGTCTCATAGCTAATATGTGAAATAGAGATAGAGAAACTCCATACTCTTATATTTTCAATCTAATTTTAAGTCTCCTAAACTTATTGAAATTTCTGAATTCTTATTAAAATTTCAGTAAAATCATAAGAATACAAATTGGAAATATGAGAGCACTTTTTATGGCATTCAGAACATGCATAATAATGAGGTAAACAAATTGTTTCACTCTTTCGAAAGTAGTTAGAATGAAACAGTGTAATTTATTACATTATATACAGCAATAAAAACGAAACCGGAAAAATAGATTTTACGGTTAAATTGTATTTTCAATCAAAATCAAAGTGCAGAATTATTTTAATTCACATAAAATAAAACAAAGAAGTTTGTAGTAAGAAACAATAAACATGTCCATTTTTGCTATAAAACGTGCATAAATGTACAGGTGCATATTACACAGTTAAAAACTTTAATATATATGTATACATATGCACTGCGTTTGAACTTGGACTAGTTATGAACAAGAAAGTGTTTTGAATAAAATCACAAAAAATATCTACAGTGCTAAGAAAATAAAAAAGCACTTTTATTGTACTTACCCATTGGACCATCCCCTGATACATTTCGTTCTACCACGGTGTTGACATCTCCCCTGTTCAAAAGAAAAAAAAACCCTCTCACTCATGCTGTAGTAGACACACCATCTGCCTCTGACGCATTCCAATGGAGCTTTCAATACCTTTCATTGAAGGTTAGCACTCCATCGCTTGACCCAATTCTGCGAAACATTCTTTTAGAAAATATAATCATCCCCCTTTTATTATTATCTCTCCGTTCTTCATTGCGATGATATTAAGGCACTTTCTTCGAGCCTTGAAGTAAGCTGGAGTAGCCGTCGCCCCCCCTCCCCCCTCTCTCCCTTCATCTGTGGTCTTTTGGGCTCAAAAAACCGTGGGAGCAAGTCGCCCGATTAGGAAGGATTGGAAACCCTTTGAGGCCGGAAGAAAAAGTTGCCCGTGGTCTAGCCTCCTTTCTTCTTTCTTTGATTGAGGTAGATGTAGTGTCGAGGATGGTGTGAGTATGTGTATGTGTGCGTCATGCCCGTTATGCGTTTGGATATCGCCGGGACTCAAGGTCGACGGCGAGCGTAAAGTGGATAGTAACAAGGGATGGGATGCTAATCAGGGCACACTTATTTCGGACTATGCTCAGAACAAAATACAACCGGAATCTTTACTTGTTAAGGAAAGGTACGGTGCGAAAATTTCTGGTCGGCACACAGCAAAAGCGCTAGACGGTAGTTGACTCAGCAGAGATCCTCCAGAAATCAGTGAACATATTTACATACTCACATGCGCAGATACTTAAGTGTTTTATGAGGGTGTGTATTTTTATACAATAAAATATATTTGCTAAAAACTATTAACTTCTAAAGACTATATACATAACAATGCAAAAGAAATATAATTTCCAATTTAATTTGCTTTTCGTAAATGCATGCAATTATTTATCCTTTCTCCTTATTTCCAGCCCCATAAGCAACTTCTGCCTCAGAACTGTAATATAGATAAATTAATATACATATTCTTGCTTTAAACAGTATGTGTTCGCCAAGCGAGGTTCTCTAAAGTTAAACTCTGTATTGACTCATGACTATTCTCTACTACTTCCTAATCTCTCGCTAATTGCTATTACTGACTCAATGAATTCCCTGGCATCGAAAGAAATAATATCTGTGTCTAGTAATTCTCTATAATGGTCGGACGAAAGCTTGGGCGCTGGCCTTCGGTACCAGAGACTGCGGCTATTGGCAGGGGTGTTTGCAGCCATTCGTAACTGAAACCGAAGGCCACGGTCAATTTATCCCTCACATAACAAAAAGGGATCATATACCGCTATCAACATTATGTACAGCCAGCTAACAGCATGCCTGTACATAATGTTTCTTAGACTTAAAAAAGATGCTTTTCTCTCGGGTACCCTAGTGTTTATTCTTCATGCTCTAATTCTTAAAAATTGCTCGAGATTTGTTATTAGTAATGCCATTTATTAAAATCTACATTCACGTTTTGTAATATTGCGTCGTTTGTACACCTTTAGTGTCACCTACATGTGATATATGCCAACATAACTTTTATTGTATCTGTCGTACGTCTACAGTATTTATAGTCATTAATTTAGAGAAGAGGTTCAAAAATTTTGAGAGCTCGAAGACCCTCTTGGAAGAGAAATATTATGTTATACGATAAAATATCAATAAAACAATTGAACAATAAGTGCTTTAATAGCTTATAAAAATCATTTATGATCCATTACATTTATATACAAATTTCCTCTGAAGCCAAGTCATACGGCACATAAAAGTCGTTAAAAGGTTTTTTCTAAGATATCTTTCCTTTGGATAGCTTTTCCTAAGATAGATTTTAAGCCACCGCTTGTATAGCGTTTACGAGTGTTTCATAATGCCTGGGGAAGCCCCACACCCCCAGACGACCTCAAAATGCGTGAAAATAAAAATAATGCTCATTAAACACATTATGATAACATCTTCTATATGTCTAAGACAGTGGCGTAGCGTAGCGTATTATAGACAAGCGTATTATAGATGAAATTATAGACAGTGGTTCTATAATTTCAGAGGAAATTATAGAACAATTTCATTTATATACAATCTTTCTTACTAGTTAACCAGAATTTTGTATAGAACTTTTAAAAATTTATACTATAGATATAAAATTTTATCGCTAGCTGTGCTACTGATGATGATGGTTATTTGCCACAAGATTCGTAGTATCACGTTCAGTATTAGACAAGTTAATCCAAAAGTCGTTTCGCATCTGTGTTATCGTTTCGTTTATTTCTTTTCATATTACAAAAGCCTTCACGTAAAGATAAACTGTACAAAAGGAGATTAAGAACTTCAAAACTCTCTCTGATAACTCTGAATGAGTATTTTTCATCTAGCACCAAAATTTATGCGACTGTTTTGGGGGAAAAAAGACCTTGAGCCATCGCACAAGCTCTGACTATAGCCAACTTTGATGTTGATTTAGTTTCTAATTTCATGAATTGTTTGGATTCTAATGGCTTACTATTAAAGGTTTTCAGAAATTCTAAGTGAGAAAAGTAATACTAGAACATTTCACGTGGGAATTAGACGGACGTGAACGTCCAGAACGGAACCACTCTTATTAGAAATCATTCACCCTCTTAGACGTAGCGAGTGACGTAGCGAGCATAAATGGCGCCCAGGGCACGATACCTTTTTGGCGTCCCCTTTTCTTAAAAACATAATATAATATATTGAATTAGTGAAAAGGACCATTTGCCATCCCTATGCGAGTGGCGCCCGGGGCATGATAGACCCCCTTGCCCACCCCTCGCTACGCCACTGTCTTAGACATCTAGAAGATATTATCATAATGTGTTTAATGAGCATTATTTTTATTTTCAGGCATTTCGAGGTCGTCTGTGGGTGTGGGGCTTCCCCATGCATTATGAAACGCTCGTAAAAGCTGTACAAGCGGTGGCTTAAAATCTATCTTAGGAAAAGCTATCCAAAGGAAAGATATCTTAGAAAAAACCTTTTAACGACTTTTATGTGCCGTATGACTTGGCTTCAGAGGAAATTTCTTGAAGTCATTTTATCATTTGAATCAACTTTTAGAAAAATTCTGAAAATTTTTTGGACAAGCATTTAATGTTCCGATTTTTTTCAAAACATAAAGTCAACATTAATGCATTTACATTGAAAGCAAGCATTCTTTTAAAGCTAATTACATACACTTTGTGGTCCCTTCTTTGAGTATAAGGATCGTTATATCCTCATGAAATATATTTTTCCACTTTGAGAATCCAATCCATGTTCGCTAATTACGAATGATAGCTTATTCATTCACTGTCATCTCAGGTAACGTGCATTCACCTTTTTCGTTTTCATCCCTATCCTAATCCACCTCCTAAGTGGTGGAAATTGTTTTACAAAGGATGAAATGGCGTAATTAGCTGACATAAAACTTTAACAAAAGTTTCCTACATGGAAAGATCCTTATAGGTAACTTCTTCAGTGTGTTTCCTATAGTAATATTGTTACCCCAGCCTCGAGTTTCAGCCGCCGTTTTAAGACATGCGTGGCTTATACTCAAATTTCATAAATTTTTAAACAGAAAATTCAAAGGTAGAGATTCCTAACTCTAAAGATATGTGCTGTGACTCGATGAGCATGTGTTTGACTTTTCAAGTTTACAAAGTAAATAAGATGCACTCTTAATCCCATTAGGAAGTCCTTCACACAGAGAAATTATGTTTTGATTAGTTCTCTCGTAGAACTGGTGCATGCAGTCATTCTCGAAGTTTAATTTGAGGACTCCTAAACTTCTGAAGCCCATCTACTACAATATGATGACACTAATTAAAATGTCTTCATAGGCACTGGGCATTGACGAATCCCGGTAAAATAATAAATTCCTAGTAGGTGTCTAGGGCTAGGGGAAAGGAACTATCTCTCCCCCACCTCGAACCTGGAGACTGCGGCGTTTGACAGAGACAGCAAGTGCTTTCTTTCTATGTTAACTATTTCCTTGTACGGACAGGGAAATTTCTATCATTACAGTTTTAACGCGTAAAAAGGTATGCTTTCGTTTCAATGATTTAAGGCTTCGAATTTGAGCGAAAGGGACTTACTGAGTACTACACTTCGTTAAAAAAAATCTAAAAAGATGAAGCACAGTGAGGTATAGAGATTAGAATGTTTATGTTTAATAGGAGGTAACAGGTTTGATTCTTAGCCTAAACAATACTTATTCAAAACCACCAACACATTTGTAGGAGGGAGGTAACTGAAAATTATTAAATCAACATCTGTTCTTGAATTGTTTTAAACGTCAGGATTTTAGAAGACCAATGGATCCTGATGGTGGGACTATTTATCTCGGAATAATTAAAGAAGTAAATAACTAAATACAGACATACGGCTTGCTTATTCTATATGCTAAGCTCTCGAGAAGCAAAGATGGCCACAGTTCACTCAATAATCGGCAGACTTTCGTTGAAAATACGAGGGCGGCATATATTTTATTCTTAGTTTAATATGAAAGAAAATTAGTTCTGTAATTATCAGAATAAAATTACAAAAACAAAAAATGGGAGGAAGCAATATACACTTTGCTTTATTCAGGTCTTGATTTAATTTTTGCATCCCCCATACCAAAGGTGGCAAATTACCTTGTCACTTTTTATTATTCCCCATATCACCTGCGCCTCCTTCTCCTTACCTCCAGTCTTTCGAGATTCTTCAAATTGTGAGGGAAGACCTTTTTCTTCGAGATATCAGGAGTCTGCGGCGCATTCGACAATCATCTAAAATAATGTTCTTTTTTTTCATATCATTGGTTAAAGATTTCTTTAACTGATTCGAATTTTTTTGGAAAACACACATTTCATCCAATTTTGTTTTGATGACACAAAAATTATGTATTATAAGAATTATAATTAAGATTTCACTGTACATTTTTGAATGTAGATAGGGATAAATTTCTGGTATTTTTCAAAATAAAACAGGTAAACCTAAACGCACATGAGCTTAGAGTATTATGATTTTAAGACGGTATTGCAAAAGTGAGGAAGTTCAATAAATTTGTGAGTACTGTGGCGTCACGACAAGGCTGATAAACTCTCTGAGGCGTTGCTAAAAATTACTACCATGGGATCCATAACAAAGAAAGACAGAGTCCTAATTAAAAAGCGAAAGCCGATTTTTTAAAACAAAAACTTAACGAATAAATTTATTTACAAAAAGAATTAACATTTAAACAGTGCAGCATATTCAATTAAAATCCCGTGTAGATTTACAACGTACAGAGCCGAAAACACACACGTCCACACAGGGCGCGTTCTACCCAGCGACTCTCCCCCGGACAGCGGGTCGGCAAACGTTGGTGACAGTTCCTTCGTAACTTTAATGCATTCCGGAATCGTTGGGACGACAGCTTTACTGGCTGCATCTGTGGGAAAACGTTTTTTAATCCCCCCACATGTGCCGAACTGGTGGAAACGAGCAACACTTTCCTTGAAAAACACGCAGCTGTGTTTCAAGTACTTGTGGGGGCTTGGGAAAATAAGACCAAATTTCCAGTACGCTACAGCTCCTCCACGCTCCAGGAAACTTTTTCTTCGCAGAAGAAAAAGTTGGTCCGTCGTACACACGTGAATCACAAGTGGCACAGTTTGTGCACCGCATACAGAAGAGTTGACGCAAGATCACATAAACAGCACCACTCTTAACACCCAAGTTGCAAACAAAATTAAACAAAGCACATAACCAAAAATTTTGAAAATTAATAACCTATTACATTCGCGTTCAGTGCATTTATTTTGTACGGAATGTCATTCTCAATAAAAACACTTAAATTCCATAAATCAATATTCATTCACTGATAAGAAACAAAAATAATACTAATAAACACTTAAATACACATACCAAAATACAACAATCATATACCTTTCTATTGCATGAAAAAAAATCAATTTAATAACACATACAAGCAATATAAGGTAAATCAACCTCCGGTGTACTTAATCTGGATTTTCAACATGGGCTATCCACTTACTAATACTTAAAAAATACAAAAACATGATACCCATATGAAACACAGGTGGATGCATAGTGCAACTCATTCCAGCCCTACAACCCGAAACGAAATACCAATCAATCAAGCTCTCTCCCGACCGATCTACCTCCGAAATCAACTCTTTGCACTTTCTCATCACCTCTCCCGACGCAAGATGTCCAGTTCCTAACCCGAAAGAAAAACCGGAACTCTCTGGATTGGGTAACTTGGCCATTGCAGGTAACCCTGATTTCTTAAACAAAATTCCAGCTTCTGAAACGACCACAGAATTTGCCATCTCTACATCTATCTCTATCTCCTCTCCCAAATTCCTTTCCAAACTTAACACCCTGTTACTCTCACGTTCTCCACTTTCTCTCATATCCATTAGTCCCCTTTCGATTCCGAAATTTTCTAATTCTCCCGGGATCACTAACAATTCTCCTAAGTCTTCGTTTTTATCTTTCAAACGTGAGTCGTGTTCCTCGGGTTCATCGACCTCCTGCCTTAACAGTAAATTTTCCTTCCTTTCCCCGCAACTCTACTGGCCTTTCTCAGATACCCCCCGAAAGTTTTCAGAACACAGCAAGGTTACTCCCTCATTTTCCTCTGTCGTAATTTTTCCCGACTCAACTAGACTTTCCCCTTTCGCGTCCACCCAAATTCGCGGAGCAGGGTCCGCTCTCCGACTGTTTTCACAGCAAAAATCTACCTTTTTCTTCTCGGACTGAGAACCTATCTTTTCCCCGGACGGCTTTTTCGCTTGCGGAATATCTGCAGAGTCTACTTGAGTCTTCTTCCCCTCTTCCATTTGGTCAGAATCATAATTCCCTGTTTCCCTTACCGTATTCTGGGGATATTCTGGGGTCGCCAAACGGGCTTGAGATATAATTAGCGATTTTTCCAATTCGAAAATCCTATCTCTTCGCTCTTGCTCAATAGCAAAAATCCTATATATTTTCGCTTTCTCCATAGCAAAAATCCTATCTCTTTCCGCCTTCTCTCTTTCCCTAGTAGCTTTTTCCTGCTGTAATCTATCTTGCATAATGGTCTCAAGAAGACCCCTAACAAAATTCTCCTCATAATTTGGACTACTCTCTATTAATTCTTTTAGATGGATTATTAAAGCATCTGGGGCGGGCTGTTGACCCAACCTAATTTCTAAAATTCTCAAATCGGCTTTTATCCCCCTGCTTAGGTAAGCCATTTTTACACACTATATCAGTCACAAATTTATAAGCACAACTCCGGAAAATAAAACAAAACTCAAAACAACTAAAACACCTTCAATTAAATTTTCTTCGTGAAACCATGTATTTTACAATGGAATCATACACAAATAAATAAAATACCAAAATTTTCATTTACACAGTGCGTCAAATAAGTTTTAAGACTCGTCTCAGAGCGCAGGTTGTAATGGTGCTGTGAGTGTAAATGTGCATGTGTCATAACGTCCATCGTCTGCTGGTACACTGTCAACAAGTTGAGCGCATTTCGTTAAGTAGTTTAGAGAAGGCGAACATTTATTGCAGAAGTGAATTTTTTTCATGTTGATTTTTTAAGATGGAGCAAAGAGCTGTAATTAAATTTAACGCAAAACTTGGTAAACGTGCTTCAGAAACATACCAACTCATGATACAAGTTTACGGTGACTGTTATTTAAGTATATCAAATGTTTTTGTGTGGCACAAACGTTTTTTTGGACGGAAGAGATACGGTAGAAGATGATCAGCGTAGTGGAAGACCAATTTCATCTAGGACACCTGAAGTTATTGAGAAAGTACGAAATTTCGTAACAAACGATCGCTGTACATGACTGAGAATGATGGCAGACTCTTTAAACATCAACAAAGAAACAATTCGAACCATCCTGCATGAAGATTTGGGCAAAACAAAAGTGTGTGCTAAATTTGTTCCACACACTTTAACCCCTGAAAAAAAAGCAATGAGAAGTGCACATTGCAGAGACATCGTTTCAGCCGCTGAAAACGATCCAAACTTCTTGAAGTCCATTGTTACAGGTGATGAAACCTGATGTTTCCAATATGATCCTGAAAGAAAGCGACAAAGTGCGGAATGGAAGTTACCAAATTCAAAGAAAGCCAAAAAAGCAAGAAAAGTTCCATCCAAAATCAAAACAATGTCATTACATTCTTCGATATTAAAGGTATTATCCACAAAGGATTTGTTCCAACTGGACAAACAATTACAGGTCAATACTACTTAGCTGTTTTAAAGCGTTTGTTGGCCAGAATTCGTCGCATTCGTCCGGACTACACAAGGACTGAAAACAGTTGGTGTTTGTTACACGACAATGCACCCAGTCACACCTCCCTTATTGTTCGTCGACTTTTGGCAAAAAATGTCTGCGTGTTGAACCCTCCACCGTATTCACTTGATTTAGCACCCTGTGACTACTCCTTATTCCCAAAACTTAAAATGAAGTTAAAAGGGTGTTATTTTGAGGATATTTCGACCATAAAAGAAGCATCGACATGTGCTTTGGAGGCCATTCCACAAAGTGATTTACAACAGGCGTTTGATTCATTAATAAATCGCTGTAAAAAGTGAATTGAAGCCACAGGGTCCTATTTTGAATAAAAAACCAAAACAGGTATTAATTTCTCGTTTCCATGTCTTTTTACAGACCCATTCTTAAAACTTATTTGACGCACTGTGTATAACACTTAGCTTAACTTTTCAAAAATGCAATAATAACTTTTCCAAAATCAAAACATTAGTTTAACCTTTTTAAAATTCCATAACACACAAAAAATACTTCTACATAGCAAGTCGTTAATTTATCGTTTATACCGCTACTATAATTGAGTTATACAGCTTGTATATTTTCCACAAAGGCACTAGTTTAGTCGACCTTTTTTTAAAAACTCAATTAATAACCAAGTAGCAAACTTCAATCAACACTTATACCGCTACAAGCATTAACCGTAATATACAGTTTGTATATCCAACACACAAAGGCACTAGATTAGTTGACCTTTGGAAACAATTAGAACCTTCTAATTTACAACGTTAGTTAACGTAAAAAAACTCTCAATACATGCTTTAAAAAAATGATCGAGAGAAAAAAAAATACCACTGTATCTATTTTTTATAACCAAACAGTTTGCAACAGGTAACTTACCCACAAATATAAAAAAAACTCAATAAGAACTGTTTCAAAAAATTCTCGAGAAAAAAAAAATACCATTGTATCTATTTTTTTTAAACATTTTAAACAATACAACCAGGGTAGTTTTTACCCTCCATAAGAATTACTACCACTTCATACAGTAACATCGCTAGTAAGCAATTCACACGTTATATATAACAAAATACAAGACACTCTATTTTTGTCTCAACAAAACAATTGCGCTGATATGTATTTTTCTAGCAATTCATCACAACTTAAAACCTAATTATTTCCGAAAAATACCTATCCAAAAAAAACAATGCAACTTTGAGTATCTAAAGCAGTACTCACCCCTTTTTTGCAAGCCAACGGCGCAAGGGTAATCTCCAAACACAGCTCACACTGTTGACACATTCACTTCCAGAAGATCTTGATCACAACACAAAATACGCAGAAAACGAAACTCTGCATCAGACGGTGAAACGCTCTCAATTTCACTGCGCCGGGGAAAACACGGGGGTCAGAGACCTCTGAAAATCACCCTCTTCTTGACCGCACCATGAAAAACACAGGAGCATCGGGGTACTATCACAATTCCCCTACTGCGAAGGTGGGTCGATGACCTCACGATGACTTCCACGATCCTCCCCTACTCTGGCGGCGTAATAAAATCTACACATTCTATGGGTCCGAGAAAATGACCCGCTATTTGGCATATTGAACTCTGCTTTCAGAAACTGATACGGATCCCATCCACTGAGCACCAATTAATGGTAAGCTGTGGCGTCACGACAAGGCTGATAAACTCTCTGAGGCGTTGCTAAAAATTACTACCATGAGATCCATAACAAAGAAAGACAGAGTCCTAATTAAAAGCGAAAGCCAATTTTCTAAAACATAAACTTAACGAAGAAATTTATTTACAAAAAGAATTAACATTTAAACAGTGCAACATATTCAATTAAAATCCGGTGTAGATTTACAACGTACAGAGCCGAAAACACACGTCCACACAGGGCGCGTTCTATCCAGCGACTCTCCCCCGGTCAGGGGGTCGGCAAACGTTGGTGACAGTTCCTTCGTAACTTTATTGCATTCCGGAATCGTTGGGACGACAGCTTTACTGGCTGCATCTGTGGGAAAACTTTTTTAATCCCTCCACGTGTTCCGAAGTGGTGGAAACGAGCAACACTTTCCTTGAAAAACACGCAGCTGTGTTTCAAGCACTTGTGGGGGCTTGGGAAAATAAGACCATATTTCCAGTACACTACAGTGCATACACACATTTATATTACATAGTATATACAGTGGCTCCCAAAAATGTTCTTACACTTACGATTTTCAATGAAATAGGGGTCTGTCCATTGATTAAAATGAATATTTCAGAATGTGTATTTAATAATAAGATCTATAATCTATTCTTAACAAAACTACATGAAATATTTTGAAAACATAGTAAAACTTTATTTTTAAGAAACCAATAATCCAAAAGTAACAAAAACTTTATCTCACAAAAGTCATCGTACACTTGTAAAAAATCTCTACATATTAGTAAATATTTTAATTTTTCGTTAAATTAATATTTAGTAGGATATCCTTTAGCATCCACAACAGCTTTTAAACGTCTGGGAATAGATTGCGTTAGTTCTTTTGTAATTTTTGCATCAATGTTCATCCAGTCTTCCATCATAATTGTTTTTAGTTCGCTTTTCGTGTGAATGTCGTGTTTTCGTACTCGAACCTCCGGTTCTCTCCAAATATGTACTATTGGGTTTAAATCTGGCGATTGAGGTGGTGATTTCAAAACTTGTGGAAAATTATAGAGACACCAGATGCGAACGTTGAGAGCCGTGGGCTTAGGATCGTTATCTTGATAAAAAACAAAGTTGTTTCCAATACACAAATTTTGAGCTGATAATTTTAAATTGTCTCTTAAAATATTTATAAAAACGGCATGATCCATTATGCCATCAATAAATACCAAATTTCCTAGCCCTGATGCTGATATGCACCCCCACACAAGGATACCTCCAGCGGCATGCTTAACTGTTCCTACTAAGTTCTTGGGATTAAGTTCCTCATTTTTTTCTTCTCCATACAATTATACGCTCATCAGCACCAAATATGTTCATCTGCAAATAAGACATTATTCCAATAGGTTTTGGGCGTATTTATCATTGATAGTGCGAAGGGAAGCCTAAACTTTCTGTATTTCTTACTCACAAAAAATTTTTTATGGGCCCATGTAATCCAGTTGTTCTGAGAACTCGTCAAAAAATTTGAGGTGAAATTGAAGTAGAAAATGTTTCATTGAATTCTGCAGAAACTTTTACAGCACTCAAACGTGAATTTTTCACAAATTTTCTAATTATAAATCTCTGATCACGTTTTGTTAACTTTGCCGGACGGCCTTTTCTTACCTTGCTTTCGATCCAATTTTCTTCTTTAAAGCGTTTTTTCACATACTGCACAGTAGTGAACTGACCCATGCACAGTAGAATGGGATAAATTAAGTAATTTAGCAATATTCCGAACTGATTTACCACTACTATGATGAAAAATAATCAATTTTCGAAAGCTGTTTGTTGTTTCTTTACGACTACGAGATATTTTTAAATAATAGAATATTTCGGAGTAGGCAAGCAAAAATTAAAGCCAAACGATATTTTAAATGCCACCACAATTCAAAAATAAAAATAAAGCGCCAGACGATAATTTTATTTATGAATTTATCCGAAAATATTTCAATGTACGATGACTTTTGCGAGATAAAGGTTTTTGTTACTTTTTGATTACTGGTTTCTTAGAAATAAAGTTTTACTATGTTTTCAAAATATTTCATATAGTTTTGATAAGAATAGATTATAAATCTTATTGTTAAATGCCCATTCTGTAATATTCATTTTAATTAATGGATAGATTTAATTAATGGATATTTCATTGAAATTCGTAAGTGTACGAACACTTTTGTGAGCCACTGTAAGTGCATTTATCTACATGGTATATAGTATATAACAGTTCCGTAACTGACTGACTGACTCACTGAAATACAACGCACAGACCATACCGCTGTACCTAAAGGGCTGAAATTTTGTATGGCGATTCTTCTTATGGTGTAGGGGTGCACTAAGGAAGATTTAAAAAAAATTCTTCTTAGACTTTTTTAAATTAAATTTTTAAGCTGTTTTTGTAACTTTTTTTAAGTTTGCATTTAAAATGATAATTTGAGAGTTATAAAATTTATATCACGAGAAAGATCATAAAAATTCCTTTAAAATGAAATCTTTTTCGAACCTTTACCTTGATTTTATGATTTTTGGGGAATTTTTAAAGATTAATTTTTAGAATTTAATTTATTAAATGCTGATCACGTGATTTCTACCAGAACTAAACCAGAAGTACGAGGTAACCGACAGGTCTCTTCATCCGATATGATGAAGAGACCTGTCGGTTTCCTCGTACTTCTGGCACTATTACTCTTTAAACATCAACAAAGAAACAATTCGAACCATCCTGCATGAAGATTTGGGCAAAACAAAAGTGTGTGCTAAATTTGTTCCACACACTTTAACCCCTGAAAAAAAAGCAATGAGAAGTGCACATTGCAGAGACATCGTTTCAGCCGCTGAAAACGATCCATCCACGTGCCTCTGGTGCGTGTATGCGCCGAGTGCTTGACTTCTGTATTGTTTTTGTCTACAATCTTCTTACAATTATCTAGCTCTGTTAAATTTAGTGATTTTATATATATATATATATATATATATATATATATATACACACACTAGCTGAAAACCCGCACTTCGTTACGGAGTACATTAAAATGAAATACAACGGTCAATGTATGCAATTAATGCCTATATATATATATATATATATATATATATATATAATATATTTATAATAAATACGACGATCAATATATACAATTGATGTAGAAAAAAAATATATTTATAAAAAAAATCGTAAGGGATATTTTTATAGGCAAAATAATGTCCAATCGTCTGCCGCATTAGCAAGAAATTTTTTTTTTGTCTATTTAGTTGTTATGCACGAGACGATAAAATTATTTAAAGTACCAGGAAAAGAAATCACGTGATCGGTATTTAATTAAATTCTAAAAATAAATCTTTTAAAATTCACCAAAAATCAGAAAATAGAGGTAAAGATTCGAAAAAGATTTCATTTTAAAGGAATTTTTAGGATCTTTCTCGTGATATAAATTTTATAACCCTCAAATTATTATTTTAAATGCAAACTTAAAAAAAGTTATTAAATCAGCTTAAAAATTTAATTTAAAAAAATCTAAGAAGAATTTTTCAAAACTCTCTCTTAGTGCACCCCTACACTATAAGAATTGCCATGCAAAATTTCTGACCTTTAGGTCCAGCGGTTTGGTCTGGGCGTTGTATGTCAGTCAGTGAGTCAGTTACGGAACTGTTTTATATATATAGATTACATCAACTATATACATTGATCGTCGCATTTATTATAAATATATATATTTATTTATTTTTTGCATTAATTGCTTACATTGATCGTTGTATTTAATTTGAATGTATTCCGTAGCGAAGCGCGGGTTTTCAGCTAGTATATATATATATATATATATATATATATATATATATATATATATATACACACAATGTACCAAGAAGTATTTGGACACTCATGCAAATGACTATATCTACGGTCCTGATATGCGTCACTACCTCGGCCGTTAAATATCGTGGAGGAAACAACATTGCATTAGACGCATTCAAAATGCCACGAAGTGCAGAGTTATCTCATTTCGAGAAAGGTGTAATCGTCGGGTATCACAGAAATGGACGATCCTTATGGGACATATCTCGCGAGCTCAATCACCCAAAATCGACAGTGGCCTATATGATTCAGAAGTGGAAGGTGAGCGGCGAGTGTCGAAATATGCCCCCCCCCCCCTGCCGAGTCGGCAGACCCACGAAACTGGGAAATAGACCGACGGGTTCTGTCCAGAGAAATTCGAAACAACCGCACCCAACCGATGGCCCACATACTCCAGGAATTTCAAGAGGCATCTGTAAGTGTTGTTTCGATGGATACCACCCGTAAGGAAGCATATCTGCTTGGTTTTCAAGGTCGTGCTGCCGCTCATAAGCTTTTGATTATGACCAGGATTTAAGTCTAACCGTGCTGCTCGTTAATGTGTTGCAACGCACATCGAAACTGGACCGTAGATTAGTGGAAACGGGTTCTCTGGAGCGACGAATCATGGTTCACCCTCTACCGTTCGGATGGCAGGGTCTGAGTCTGACGTCTGCCTGGAGAACGCCTCCTGCCAGAATGCATTGTGCCCACAGTAAAGTTTGGCGGAGGTAGAATTATGGTCTGGGGGTGTTTCTCCTGGTATAAACTGGGACCCTTGGTCCCAATTCATGGTAAGCTCAACGCTGACGCTTACTGCACTATTTTGGATGACAGTGTGCTTCCTACTTTGTGGCAGTTTTACGGGTTAGACCCATGTTACGTCCAGGATGACAACGCGGCTGCCATTTTGCGAAGTCCACGTTGGATTGGTATAGTGAAAATGAGGTTAACCGAATGGACTGGCCTGCCCAGACCTGAACCCTATCGAGAACCTCTGGGACGAGTTAGATCGCCGAATTAAGGGGTACAACAACCGTCTAAAATCGGCGAAGGAACTTACATGTCTTCTCCAAGCCGAGTGGGAAAAAAATACCACTAGCCGTCATACAAGGACTTGTGGAAAGCATGCCCCGGAGGGTTGAGGCTGCAATTGCCTCTCGTGGAGGCTCTATCAACTATTGAATATGAATAAATTTTGTTTTTCTTTTCTATCACAGGTGTCCAAATACTGATTGGTAGATAGTGTATATATATATATATATATATATATTAACATACTACACAACTCAGTTTCCCTTCAAGGTAATTGCATACATAATTATGCTGAGTTGTAAATTATGTTAGCAAAAATTTTCTTCAAAAGAAATCCTTCGAGATCAACAAAAGATTAAGTACGGAACGATTAAAAATATTAACTCCAGCAAACCCAGTAACTGTTATGGAGGTAGTTTTCAATATGAATACTGTCGATTGCGAGGTAAAGTGAAATTATTGCACCTAATATTGATTAAAATTCGAGAATTAAAAATTACCGTAAGAGGGGGTTACTTTGTGACTACAGGGGGGTTACTTTGTGACACATACCAATATTCTTGTGTTTCGGATCTTGCGCCGTACCGGTGATACCGGGTAGGCCAAGAACAGCGCCAACAGCTTGTCCGATATATAGAGACACCTAGAGACCAGTGTCCGAAACTTCTGCGCGCCATTTGTCTTGGGCCGAATACGGATCGTACGGATTTTGCTAAACCTGTATTTTCAGCTTTTTTATGGAGGCTTTTTTGTTTCAGCTTTTATTTTATTATTTTTTAAATTATTATTATTATTTTTATTTATTATTTTTTAAAATTATTTTTATTTTATTTTATTATTTTTAAAAATTATTTTTATTTTATTTTATTTTTCATATTATTAATGTGTATAACATTTCGTATACTTTTTTTTCTATGTTATTTATACTGTGTTTATTTTTTTAATGGATTTTGGTAGGTTTATTATAAATTTATGTATTTTATGTTTTACTTTTCAGGAATTTTTGCTCCAATGATAAAGGCTAAATCTTTTCTATGTTATTTATACTGTATTTAGTTTTTAAATTGATTTTGGTTAACAAACATTCGACAATTTGACATTTTTACTTTTCAGCTTTACTTTCCTAAAGACAATTTGACATTTTTCCTTTTCAGCTTTTAGTGGTTTATTATAAATGTATATATTTTATGCTTTACTTTTCAGGGTTTTTTTGCTCCAATGATGAAACGCTAAATCTAGCTGAATTCTGAAGAAATTATTGTAAATTTATGGTTTTTTATGTTGGGTTTTCTTTTTATTCATGTGTATAACATTTCACATGCGTTTTATTCTATGATATTTATACTGTGTTTAGTTTTTAAATTGATTTTGGTTAACAAACATTCTTAAAATCCCGGGCAACGCCGGATAAATTATCACCTGTGTAGGTTGATAATTTATAAATTTTAAAACTGTTACCACATGTATATTTACAGATCCACAAGAACTTTCCAATATTTTTAATTAATAAATAACCAACAACTCTCGATTCACAAGCGTACAGTAGATGGCGCCACTATTTTAATTTTTTTTGTGTCTATTTCGTTGTTATGTGACGATAAATTTATTTAAAGTACCAGATAAAGAAATCACATGATCAGCGTTTAATAAATTAAATTGTAAAAATTAATCTTTAAAAATTCACCAAAAATTAGAAAATGGAGGTAAAGATGCGAAAAGAATTTCATTTTAAAGGAATTTTTTTGATCTTTTTCATGATATAAATTTTACAAGCCTCAATGTATTATTTTAAATGCAAACGTTAAAAAAAGTTTAAAAAACAGCTTAAAAATTTAATTTTAAAAAAATCTAAGAAGAACTTTTGAAAAATCTTTTATAGTGCACCCCTACACTATGAGAAGAATCGCCATGCAAAATTTCAGCCCTTTAGGTCCAGCGGTTTGGTCTGTGCGTTGTATGTCAGTCAGTCAGTGAATGAATGAGTCAGTTACGGAACTGTTTTATATATATAGATAGATTTTTATTACTATCTCTATATCGTAACGTTAACTTCATGCCCACACATTATTTTTAACTGGCATTCAATTGGCTGTTAAAACTTTATATTTACATCCTATTTAAAAGAAGTAGGGTGTAAATTGTAGGGTGGAAAGTTGGTAAAATTAAAATTTTGTGCAATGTATTTTAATTTCTCGATTAAAAGTAGTTTTTTTCTAAAAATCAATTTATTTCGCTTGAAAAGCTAAATATTTTATGCACGCGGTTTATATTATTATTACTATCTTTATATCGTAACGTTAACTTCATGCGCGAGCATTATTTTCTTATGCTTTTTTTATTATTATCATCTTTATAATAGCTTTATTTTCATATGGTTTTAAGCAACTATCGTTTTTATTCATATTATGTTGGTTTTTTATTAATTAAAAATTAAGGGTAATTAATTTCGATTCCGGAAGTTCTTATCTTTATTTTCATATGCTTTTTCATTTACGAATTATTCAAATGTTGGTTAAAAAACTTTTGCGTAATTTATATATTTGTGTGTGTTTAATTATTGAAATTAATAAATTTATATTTCTGGAGAGGATGTTTCAGATTTTAGTGGTACTATGATGAAAGGCTGAAAATACCAAAATTCTGAGGAGTTTATTATGGAGAGAAAAGGAATTTAATATGTAGAGGATGTTTATAGGAGTTTAATGTGGAGAGGAGTTGAATGGTTTGCAGCCCTCAATCAAACACTTCATTTTTTTAAGAGGCAACGCTGCAGTCATATCATTGTTCTATTGGAAATTTCTGCTGAACCTGTAATTGCAGCTTTTTTTTACCCCAATGATGAAAGGCTAATTCTAGCTGAATTCTGAGGAGTTTATTATAAATTTATATATTTATAGATTTCACAAGGTTTTTTTTCTATGTTATTTATACTGTGCTTAGTTTTAAATTAATTTTGGTTAACAAACATTAGAGAATTTGACATTTTTACTTTTCAGATTTTAGTATTAAAATGATGAAAGGCTGAAATTCTGAGACGTGTATAACATTTCACATATATTTTTTATGATATTTATACTGTGTTAATTTTTAAATTGATTTTGGTTAACAACAAACATTCTTAAAATCCCGGGCATCGTCGGGTACCTCAGCTAGTTCAAAAATAAAAATTAAGTGCCAGGCGATAATTTTAGTTATGAATTTATCCGAAAATATTTCAGTGTACGATGACTTTTCTGAGATAGTTTTTGTTACTTTTTGATTATTGGTGTCTTAAAAATAAAGTTTTACTATGTTTTCAAAATATTTCATATAGTTTTGTTAAGAATAGCTTATAAATCTTATTATTCAATGCCCATTCTGTAATATTCATTTTAATTAATGGATAGATCCCTATTTCTTTGAAAATCGTAAGTGTACGAACACATTTTGGAGCCACTGTAGGTGTTCATATTCAAAATGAACTATTTCCCTTTTGGAACAAAAAAATAAGACATGAAATAATATCACTCTTAAAATTTTGTATATATCATTCTATTCTTTTAGATTCCACCCCTGATCTAAGCAACCAAGACCGACTTACTGTTGTAGTAAGATTTGTTCTATTAAATAATAAATCAAAGCAAATAGAAATTAGGGAGCATTTTTTGGGGATTTATTTCAGTATCAGATTTCCTTGAAACAGATAAATCAAATAGGTCTACAAAATGTAAATATGTGGGAAGTATGTTACATGATCCATTTAAAAATGAAAAATATATTATAGCTGAAGATTTATGCGATGAAACTGACAACGTTGCCCTCTATATTTCCCTTGAAATGAACGCGTTAAATGTGATTCAATACCTATTTACAAACAACCTCATCTATCTGTTTCCAAATTTAGTGATTGCCATACGAATTTTATTAACATTGCCTGTGGCTGTGGCTAGCGGGGAAAGAAGCTTTTCAAAACTTAAAATAATAAAAAATTATTTGAGATCTACAATGGGACAAGAAAGGCTTTCAGACTTATCTATTATTAGCATCGAAAAGGACATTTCGGAAGATATAGATGATCAGATATTATAACAGAATTTGCATTAAAAATGGCAAGGAAAGGAAAGATTATCTTTTTGACTGACTTATTAAGTATATGTATTAATAGATATGTGTTGTATGTATTTAATATAACGTATTCATTTAGTTGTTATATCAATACATTAATAATTATTATGTTAGGGTATAAAATTAAAAAATAAAATGAATTTATAATATTTTCTGTAATTCGTTGTTTCATTTAAGGTAAAAATATTTCAGAGAAATTTCAATTAATCCATACGGTATGAGGGGGGAGGGGGAAAATTATTCTCTCACACGGGTGGCAGCTACCCTAGAAACTGCCCTGTATTTACTAAAACATTAAAAGCTACTAAATTACTGTCAACATTTACATACATACAAACACACTTTCTAATTTTATCTCTGATGAGATGGAGTTTGTTTTTATGAAGCATATTCGGAAAATATGAATACGGTTCATATCAATGGGTGTTAAAACTTATAAAGTATTTGTACCTACATTTACATTTACGTTGGTCAGCTATGTAAAATTTATTTTCAGTCATCAATTATTTTTATTTCATTTCCTCGATTCATTCTTTATTGTTCTATACATCACTAGGTATAAAGTATGCGAATAAATACTGTAAAAAGGGCGAATAAAATTCAATGTACCTCAATATTTTAATAACAATATTATGACTGTATAGAGGTTTAAAAATGTATATGTTTTTAGTGTTCAATCTGTTAAACATTTATTGAAATGCATTCGGACGCAATTTCATTTAAAAGAGAACTGTCACTGGAAGTATTTTACTTTATGCTATGAATATATCTATCTTCTGATAAATAAAAACGGTCATGTTATTCATTACAAAATCAACATACTTACACCCCCCCCCACCAAAAAAAAGTGCCGAAAATAAGCTAAAATGGTCATGTTTCTATAAAAAAAATGGCTCCAATTCCAGCGTCACGAAATATTTAAATCATGAAATAATTATCAACACCATCACCGAAAAATTTGAAGTCCAAATAAGTGTAACCCAGCGGTCTACCAAAAAAAAAACGAAATGTAGCGCCTGACGAAATTGATATTGGCACAATGCAACTGCTGGTAGGGTTGCCAGGTAAATCGCAGAGAACCTGAGTTTGAAATGAAGCGCCCGATAGATACCCGCTTTGGCATCCAAGAGAGTTTGCCGAAAAGTCCGTCTTATTCAAAATGAAGAACAAATTTAGGCAGGTACTACTCTTTGCTCTCTTGTGCATAAACTCTTGATCGAAAAAATTATCCATTTGTAAGTGGATGTTTATTTCATTTCTATATAAAAGCCAAAAATAAATTAATATAATCTAACAATAGTTGATGTCTGTCAAAACATGACGGCTAGATAGTAAATGAATGTACTAATACACAAATTATATTCAACACATCATTGTCAAATGTTGAAAATCATAATAATGCGCAGAAACAAATTGTGATTAAGAGGCTTCGTGCTTAGTGAGTATCCTAAGACAGATTTAAATATGTCATTGAGCATGTGCAGAAAGCAATTTTTTTAAATTGTAAATTATCGCTAGTTAAACAGCATGAAATAAACAATTTCCATGAGGTTTACTGTTGTATTTCACAAATATAATTATCATAAAAATAAATAAGGCAGAAATAGATCTAGAGAGACTTCTCGGAATAAACATGTTTATCATTAAAACATGTCACTGAGCATGCGTAAAAATCAATTGTAAATTGTAAATTATAGCTAATTAATAGAAATTGCTGTCACAAAAACAAAATTTAACAAATCTACAGATTACAATCTTTCGTTTAAGACCAAAATGAAGTAAATTGATGCAGTAGTTTTCGCTCACGGACTGCCCAAAAAGTCGGCTCAGCAAATTAAATATATAGATATATATTATGCATATATCACATAGTATAACCGAAAGATTATATTATGTCAGCCGTATACTTCTGATATAATACAATCTTTTCATACAAGGAAAATTATGTGAATTTTTCGTGCAAAAGAAGTTTCACAAAAGTGAAATAAATATTTATGAAAAGTCTGTTTAATTTAATCTTCGCCTTCCCTTTCAAATCCATAATTCTGATGCAGATTTCTGTTACTTGTGGTTACGAATCGGACGGCCCGATTCCGGATCGTTAGAGGAAAAGCGGTTTCGGGTCGATTCCCATCCAACCATCACCGGCCTTCAAAAGGGTACACACTACGGGATCCCCCGTCGGAGATTCGTAAATCACCCGGCAATGGTACGGATCACTTTCCCCGAGCCTACCGTTCTACCGGCGCCTCCAGCACCGGCCCGTCAAGTTGCTATCAGTCTTGTGTTTGTTGGGTATACTTTAAGCAGATTTACAATAATGTCAAATTTAGTATTTTCGGAAAGTTGCAACCTCGACGCATGCGTAGTGATATGTAAAAACCGTACTTCGTTACGGAGTACATTCAAATTAAATACAATAGCCAATGTATGCAATTAGTGCAAAAAAAAATATATATATACAAAAAAATCGTAACAGATATTTTTATAGACAAAATAATGTAGAAGAATTGGATAATGTCCAATCGTCTGCCGCATTAAAAAGAAAAAAAAATTTATTTTGTCAATTTATATCGTTGTTATGTATGTGACGATAAATTAATTTAAAGTATCAGAAAGAAAGAAACCACATGATCAGCATTTAATAAATTAAATTCTAAAATTAATCTTTAAAAGTTCACCAAAAATCAGAAAATTGAGGTAAAGAATAGAAAATGATTTCGTTTTAAAGGAATTTTTATGATCTTTCTCGTGATATAAATTTTATCACCCTCCGATTATTATTTTAAATTTTAAATAATTAAAATGTGCATAATTTAATTAAAAGAAATTTGTGAAGCTCTTAAGTATTCAAATAATATCAACTTTGCAGATGTAAATTGATAAAAATAAAAATTAACTTCATTTTTGACGGGCTAACCACTAGTTGGTGATAAATATGACAAATCCTACTGACCCGCCAAGTCTCATAAAGCATTTTCCATCCTTAATAACGGTAATCAGATATTGATTTTGATCGTGTTCTTATTATCCTTCGCATAGGAAAAAAATAGGTTAGTTTTGAGTAATTTAGTGCAAACTAAACTGAAGAAACCCAAAATCTTCCCAAATTTTTTGAACGAGCGAAATTTCTGTTTTGGGTAGACTAAACGTCATCAATATTTATTCTAATGTGTATAACTCTAAGTATATTATAAACGCAACGTCAGAAACTCAGGTTTTTGTCATGATATGAAATATGAGTTAAAAGTTTGAAGTTTTCGTTTGCAATTAATGGTGTGTGTGAAGGGGTTAACGTCTAACATTAACTATTGTTTGTCCTTCTACACCATTCTTTGACATGAGCTCTTTTAAATGACTTTGCCATGTGAAAGACAATATCTTTATTGTTTTATTTTATATAAAGCCTCACAGCCTATCGTTATTATAGTAATTTACTCTTAATCATTCCATTTAAAACGCTCTTTTATGAAATTAATGCAAATAGTATTTCGTAGAGTGACCTATGTACTGTGAGACCATTTAAATTATATTTTTAATTTAATACCAATTTTCATTTTTATTTTTTATTCTAAATATTGAAATATTATACGTTCTAAGGTTTGCTGAGTTACTCATCCTGTTTTCAGCAGATAGTAATAGCCTTGGTCAAGGGTTTGTTTCAGTAGTTTATGCATACATTATTCGATATACTGTGCTCTGAGAAGGCATCACACTTGTACTCGATACTGATTATCTGTTATTTAGTCAACTGCTGTCAGCCCGAATCAGTCTGGTGACTGTCGGCTGAACTCAAGAATCTAGTGGCCTCTTGCAAGTAACCCTCGCGCTCAAACCCGCCTCCCTCTTTTATCTGCAGTTTCTTAGTCATTAGTAAAATTCACTGTTAAAGTACTTAAAAAATTTATTTCTGGTAGTCTCCTCTAACGAAACTACCGCGGGTTATTAACGTAGGATTACTTATCGTTTGCTTACCTCCTTCTTTTGCATTTTGGTACTTTTCTGTTTAACTGTTTACTGCTGTTGGGTTTGGCGCGCTCTCAAAATTATAACTCGGGACGCAGAACATTTTTGTTCTTTCCGAAGGACTGTTATTAAGAAACGTAGTCCTACGTTAAAATTGTGTTTCCTCCTGTATAAATGTCGGCTACATTATGCTTTGAAGCCCATACAAAGGGTGAAACCTTACTGTCTATGACTTCTAGAAACACTAGAGATGCCTATCTTTGCATAAGTAACCTTACTAACTAGGTTGCGTACCTCTATATCATACGTCCATTTCTGATGAGGCTCTATTCTTTATAGAATTTAACTATTGCTACTATCGAACAGTTAGACAAGTTCACCAGCTGTCAACGTTTGCACCATTGTTTCGAGAACTTGCAAGCGTTCCAAGTCTATTGCCATTTCAACAAACTTACTTGCACGATATTTGAGATTTTCTTATTAGAAGTTATTTGATTTGATTTCTTAGAGGTTATAGAATTGCGTAAAAAAAGAAATTATTCGTACACCTTTTTTTCATGAGTGTAAGCTTAAGTATGTGAAATCTACTAAAAATATCAGTGATGGTATTTTATTTTATAAGTTTTCTGCTTGCGTTCCTAGACTGACACAACCACCAGAGTAAAGAAGTTAAGATTATATCGTCTCCTAAATATTAAATTATTTGCCAAAATAAAGCAAAAGCTCTTGCATAAATCGGCATTATTGGCAAATAAGAAAATATTATCGATTTAACTCTTGAATCGTAGTTGGAATCATCAATGGATGATGTTTGAAGGATACTGGACATTCATAGGAAATTTTGATAGACGCAGACATAGACCAATTTCCTATAAAGGACTTTTGCTCAAAAGCAGAATGGCTCCAAATTTAAACTAGTTCACAACATTTAAGTCGACGAAGTATTATGTCAACACATTAGATGGTTGTTCCTAAAATTGAAGAGAGAGTAAACGTAGATTCACGTTATTGAAATCTTCACACGGAGCTTTATAATTTTATGACATGAACGTATGCAGCATTTAAGAGGAAATAAAAGCAAGGCCCATGTTTGAGCAACGTAAGAGGTAACGTTTATTTATATGAGTTTAAAGAAAATGCAGCCTTTATATTTCGGAGGACATAACTACTATTTAAGATTTCACAATTTATTACTATGAACATAATTTTGTAACACAAATATTGTATTTGGTAAACTCAGAAAAAAGGAACTGGAAGTGAAAACTCGTTTCACTAGTCTTGGAAGGTTGGTGTGAGATCTTCAGTTGGCTTACCTCTCTCTCGAGCTTGGATCGTTCACACGTGCACAAATGATGTTCGCCCGAATGTGAGTTACCGGGCAGACAACGCCTTGCAGACACCAGACCAGTAGTAGTCGACATCGAATGCTGACGGCCGCCCTAACTCACACCGCAAGACTGCTGGCCATTCATTTATGAGGGCACCATATAGGCGGCCAGCACTACCCCTTACAAGCCGGTCCCGTAATTTAGAACCGAGTCAAGTAATGAGACCGGAACACTTGACCCCGCACCTCCAGAGGTAAATTTGAGAACTTGGAGGACATTGCAGCCACGACAGATTTTACGTGCACCAGCCGCCATTAGTTTACACGGCGATGGATTTGCAGAGACGGGCATCGAATCAGAGACGTTTAGATCACTGGCCCGCTGTCCTTGCCAACTGGGTCAAAACTGGTAATGTGAACTTTGGGAGTGAAACGGTGCTCATGAACAAAGGTATCGTATACTGTTAAAAATAACTTAAAAGTTGATAACATAAACCTATTTAAAATGAAGCAATCCACTAATACAAAAATGAGTATTGTTGATTAAATTTGGAAAAGAGTCTAGAAATATTTTTAACAATCATATTACATAATTTTTCTTAAATTTTTGTCAGTTTCAGAGTTTGCAACATTGAACTCAATTTAGGAACTTGGATTGCACTCTCTCTTGTTCCCCTTCCCTCGGGAAAGAAATCTCCTTGTACTTCTGGTTATTGCTCTTTAGATGTACTACGTATATGAGTGAAGTTGCAATTGCGTAATGGAATTCTAGGACATCAAATGACTCCTGGATACCGATCCATAATGTATAAAAACACATAGTCTCCCGATTTAGCATTTTAATGATTATGAACCCTTAGAATAAATAGTAACCAATACACGAACGAGTATAGTAGAATTGCTATACGAATGACAGCTAAATTTACTTGATGTTTAGAAATTCCAGCTTTGTTTTGACGTAACCGATTAATTAAAATTTAATTCTGAAAAAGTAAGTAGGTGTAATATGAATGAGAAAGGGATCGGTTACTGGTTTCGTTTAGAGCGCTACGGTCAACTTTTGCTACAAGAGGTCTAATTAGACCGGTTCCTACTGCTTAAAGCCGATTTCGAACGGCTACAAACGTCCATGCCAAGAGTGGGATTCGAACCCACAGACTCTGGTACTGAATGCCAGCGTACTAGCCATTCGACCATCTTCTGGATCGTTTTACTAAGCTCGAGTTCTGGGATTTATTTTTTTGAGCTTCGGAGGGGTGATTTACAGTGACTGTGTTTTCTTCTGTTCTCCGTATTTTATGAAAAATACCTTATTTTCGGTTTATTATTATTTTTTTATAAGAAATCCCACCTTAGAGGGTTTACATCTTCATGAGACAACTTTTTTATCGAGGTACTGTAAAATCCAATTACAAACATTTAATGACGATTGTATTTCGTGATTTTAACGTTTTATTTTTTTTACACTTTCCCGTAGTCAGCCTAGGAAACCGATGTGAGAAATTGCGTTAACTTTTTTAATACTCATCCATCTCTCTAAAGAAGGCGTCAATTTATAATAATTAATTGTGCAGAAAAGAACTTTTACTCTGAGATTATAGCGATATTTCTAAGAACTATCTCTATGAGTTTTTTTCTTTAACAGGCAAGCTTCCCGGCTATGCTAATGAGTCTAATTATCGAACTCGTTTTCCACCGCCTTGTTTTAAAAGTATCAGCAGCGTTACGTTGGGACAAAGTTTCAGTTTACAAATGGGTGAGCAGCCATAAACCAATCTCTACCGAGCGAAGAATATTATCCTCTCGAGGGTAATAAAAAAACGAGCAAAAAAAAAACGGCTGCAAGTAACTCCAAGAAGGAAAAAAAAAAAGCCAAAAAGCAATGTCTGCAGGCGGCCGTCTCCACTGACAGTCATAAAAAGCCGTCTCGTGGCCCATGGTAGCACGCGCCCCAGGGTCAAGGTCACTCCGGCGTGCGTTTTGTTAGTTTAATTCGCCGCGCGGGCTCTCTCTCTCTTTCTCTCTCCGTTCTTTCTTTACTTCATTTTCTCTTCGGCGTCTGTTATGTATTCAGTTCTTTTTTATTTAAATTTTTTTTCCTGTATTTTTTTTTTCATTCTCTTCCTCCTCAAGAAAACCAGCTCCCGCCGTCTTCTTCCTTGCCCCGGCTGGCGTCTTCCTCCTTTTGGAAATTGCCCGGGGAAAAGAGTTGCAAATGAACTCCAGTCTGGAACTGCCCAAAGATGCTAAAATATTTATATACGTCTACAACCCGCGGACTCGTTTCTCGACTTGTCCATTGCAACGAGGTTTTGGTTTCGAGTCTGGAAGTGGGGCTGTTAGAGTTATTTCGGGAAGCAGCATTTTGACTGCATGGGTCCGTGTTTCCTTGCCGACGACCTGACTCCGCGGCAAATAACAAGATTTCCGACGATAAAAAGAATTGCCAATCTCATTTAAAAATTTAACTACACCATTCTAAATGTTGTTATGATAGCGAGCAGGATGTGTATTTTTTTACATATTTAAACCTAGCCTCTAATATTCATACTCTTCTTTAATCCATCACTGGGAAAATGTTTAATGATTTTGTTCTAAATGTTTCATATTTCATGCACACCAAAAAATTTTAAAAACTTGACAAGTATATTCGGTCATGTATATACTTGTCAAGTTTTATACATGATTGCCCGTATTACCCGCAAAGAAAGAGACCCGACTATGGTCGAACGGCTACAGATAACGGCTTTTAAAACCAGACATAGTGTTTGAGTAAATTTTAAACTGACAATCACGGTGCATTTAGCCTTTGGCGAAAAGATAACAGAAGCACTTTGAATCCCCCCCCCCCCTCCCGAATTAAAAGTTCTATTTGTTCCTGTCGTTGATTGCGGCTTTTATTGACTACTAAATATAGTCTCTCTTGGTCTTCAAGAAAGTCTAAATGAATTACAGTTTATCTTTCGCAACCCCCGCTTCCATCTACCCCCCCCCCCATTAGTGACCACGTACCCCATTAGTGACACGGATGTCTTCAGTGTGTTGCTTTGCGTAAGCTGCCAACCTTGTCTGCCCTACAGTTAATACATTAGTACCCTGTAAAAAATTATTTATGTGTGTGCGTCTATGTTTCATATATCATTTTCTCGAAGTCTTTTATAAGGCACATCAGTTATCAAAAGTTATTGAGCTCAAAAACAAACTGAATACAGAGAAACATTCTCTATGGTGGCCCGTTATGGTTGCGAAAGAGTAGCTGTTTTGAGGGGTGGCCGTCGAATAGGGGTTTCTTCCAAAACATTGACTCAATATGGACTCTTGAATCAGTTCTGAACAAAATTTGGGCGTTTAGAGGGGTGGCCGGGTAGAGAAGTTTCACTGTAGCAAGAGGGAAGCATTTTGGCTCAATATATGCATGCAAAAATCTATTTTATCCATATACCTGTAGATAATGTTTATCTGCTTTCATTGAATGTTTTCACTAATGAAATATCAGGCCTAAAAATGTTTCCGTAAAAATAATTCAGAGCTAGCAAGTACTCATCAATAGAGCATAACAGATTATTAAACATAAGTTGTGCAACCTTTACTCGAAAATCAGATAGCACGGACCTTATCAAAATCTAAGGACTACTTACTGTTATATTTGTTCTGGGTCATGTGATTAATAATCCTTTAGTTCTACTGCTGGAGGTCCAACTAAGCACCGTACTGAATATGGGCAGGTAACACTCGAAATTCCTTCCTCAAAAGTTCGGATGAGTTAAATGTGGGGGACGGCGGAAGGGGGTAAAGTTTGTCTCCTGTATTTACTATGTTTTGAAAGAGAGTTATATGAACTCATTGCGTTACTAAAACTATAACATTACATAATAAAATCAGTAGAAAAACTTCTTTGAATTCACAGTATATTTTTGAAAAATAAAAATGCTCTCATTGCGTTACCAATATTGGATGATACATGAGTAAGGATATCTCTTTGGTTCAAATCTTTCCAATTAAGAATGAAAAGACTGACCAAAATTTGGAGCAGTCATTGGGTTCATATCCCCATAGACGCAAAGAAATATGATTTGTACTTAAAAATGTTCAAATTCTAAATTTAGTCCTGTGTATACGAAATGAAGTTTTTATATTTACATTGGTTACATTTGACGAGTCATAATTGTGCTGTATTTTTTTTTTTTTTTTTTTTGCACTAACGTGCAGAATGACGAGTCTGATTCGTCAAGCGTTTTGAAAAAACATTTACCAAATTTAAATTGCGAAGAAAATACTTCGTCAATAAGAGGAATAGGAAGTTGTGATTAGCCTTTGAAAGATAAAGTTGAATTTCTTTTTCAAACGTAATTTCATCATTTTTGAATCGGACCTAGACAAATGACGCAATGAAAATGAAACACTAGATTTATTCTATGAGTTTGCTTTCCCCAGCGAAAATAGAGAAGGTTCTTTGTCATAGCCCCCCCCCCCCCAGATGAGTAATCTTCAAGGTTTATCTTAATAGAAATTTGAACCACTAGGTTTGTATAGATATTGAAAATAATTTGCCCAATCGGGCAAAAATCAACCTTCAACATTATGTTTTTATGTATGATAATGGCTCCAAACGCTAAGTTGTAAATAGACTACTCCTAAATTTCTGAGACCGGATGATGGCCGAATGGCTAGGGCGCTGGCATTCGGTACCAGAGTCCGTAGGTTCGAGTCCTACTCATGGCGTGGATGTTTGTAACCGATCGGAATCGGTTTTAAGTAGTAGGTCCCGGTCTAATTAGCCTTCGTGTAGCAAAATTTGTCCGTAGCTCTCCAAACCAAACCAAACGTAAATTTATGAAATGTCTTCAGTCCAAATGAACATTTAAAGAACTTATTGACGAAAAATCAAGTCATGATCTACAAACTCTTTAAATGTTATCAATGGTGTCTGGGCTATAGGTATCCAATAGTCATGACTTATTTTTACGGAACTACCCATTAGAATTAAAAAAAAAATATATTTAAATAGAAAGAGCATCTCATCAAGTTTTAATATCAAGCATAGATTTCTATCATAATATCATAGATTTTGATGTGTGCATCTTATGTAGCACCGTTGTAAATTATAATCCAGTTCTCTCCAAGTGTTTCGTAGCATATCAGGCGTTATTAGACTCTTTTGCTTGGGGATTCATTAAATCCGTTGTGTATAAACGAAAATTTGAAACTGTGGATGAGTTGAAGCGTATCATTCAAGCAATTCGTGTAATAACACCTGATATGCTACGAAACACTTGGAGAAAACTGGATTACCATTTAGACGTTTGTTGTGCTGCAAAAGGAGCCCACATCGAAATCTATGATACTATGATCGAAGTCTATGATAAATATTAAAACTTGGTGAGAAGTTCTTTCTATTTAAATAATTTTTTTTAAAATTCTAATGGGTAGTTCCGTAAAAATAAGTCACGACTTTTGGATACCTTTAGCCCGGACACCCTGTATTTCGCTTGAAGAGACAAAACATAGTTTAACTAATGTAATCTTGGCCTCCGAGCAATTAATCATACGAAAAGATATTCAGTGAGGTATTATAAAAAGTGAGCAAATACTTTTTTTTACCTTGACATGAAAGGACGTTTATATTTAATGTTACTTACACATAAGTGTAATTTTTTTAAATTGCAAATTTTACGTAAAATTTATTCTATTATACATATTTTACTACTTGCTGTATAGTTTAATCGTGTAGATAATAAGGAGATGGGTTATTTTCTTTCTGTGAGTGTGTGTATATATGACGAAATACTTTCTACCGTCACTGTACCTTGTTTTCCATTAACGGGCGTATCTTTCGGAGTTTATACTTTTAATTACTTCCTTTTAGTTTTATGCTGGCACTTTGGCATGAAAAATATCAAGGATATTCTAGTATTTTCATTACTTAGTAGGATAAGTGCTAAAACTTGAAGGATTTAGCTCATATGAATATATTGGAAAGCCTTATAAATATTTAGTATATATATATATATATATATATATATATATATATATATATATATATATATATATATATAAAACTTTCATTTCAAAGAATATTGAGAATTTTAAAGACATGACATTTTCTTTTCATGACAACGTACGGAGATTATATTACATGATTCATGAAAGAACAGTTATAAAAGAGCAATCATTTGGATGTGAATGTTCTCTCTCAGAAATTTTAGATATAACTAGCTATAGCAATACATATAAAGGGTTATTTCATCTATAATTTAAGAAATTCTCATTTCAGTTTTTAATGTCATGCTTGTCGTTAAAGTACTTTTACGATTAAACTCTTTAAATTTGGTCTTTAAAGACAAACCGTTCTTTAAATCTACTAAATTACAGAACGTCTTTAAACTACAAAATATGATAAATGTTATCATGATTTTACTTCCTAAAAGTTTAAAACTTTAATGAAAATAACGCTATTTTCATAGATACAGCCGTTTAATAGGCTTTTAGATCTCCGTCAACATTTTTATTTTCTTTGAGTCTGCAGAAAATAAATGACTTTTAGATACCATGGACCTAATTTCCGTAATTCAGAATTCATATTTGTTTTGAATTCATTGTTTTGAATATAATGAGAGAGGAAAGATTTAGTTTTGCATGGAAATATGCGTTTTGAACTTTGTCCTTAAAATCGTTAGCAGATAAGCATAAAAAATTTCAATTATTACTTCCTGTAAACAGTTGACGCTTAATGGTGTACCAAAATTCTGTTTCCAATATAGTCTTGTCACAATTTCAAAGGTCAATATTCGCTTTTTCAAAACCATCCAGCAGTCAAAAATTCAACTGATAAGATTTGCTATTATCCATCTAACCATAGAATGCTAAAGTCGAATTCCTCGTTATCCGAACTCTATCATTTTAAAATTAAATTGTGCTGCAATAAAGTTCGATTTATTTTAATGTTATGATATCTTAGTGTTCTTAGAAGTATCTACCCTAATTAAAAAAATCTAATTTGCCCACTTCTAAAGACACATTTTAAAAATAATTTTTAATTTATCGCTTCTTTTCGGTCAAACTATCATCGTATTAAACCGACTTGTGGCTTAGCAGGCCATCCCCTACCTACGTCAGGCAACAACTGCTCAGATCTGAAGGCTCGAATATTGACGTGCACCGTAGTGACATTTGCAAAGTTAGGTATGAATTTCCTTTCTTCATATCTAAAGAAATCAAACGTAACTCGTCAACCGAAAGATTCGTCTCGTTTATTAACAGACAGTCTGGTAAACAGAAATATTTCAAATAACTGTCTTCCTTAGAAATAGCCTGGACGCCAGCTGAATAGCTATGAAGCTGGCAGAGTCTGCCGGGTTCGAGTCTCTCTGTGCTTGTAGCCGTTTGCAATAAGAGTAGCCGTCCTATGTATTTGTTATCAACCATTCTTGCAAGAATATAACAGTTTAATTTCAGAGTTAGCTTTTCACTGGCGTTAAAAATTCATGCAGTTTTGTTATATACTACTCAGAATATAAAAATGAACTGAAAATTGACTGATTTAAATGAAAAAAAGAGGAAAAGAAACTACCCTAGATATTATATAGCCCTCAATCGAAATTTCTTGCGCTTGACATTTTTCCTTTTAATGTGTGTCTAAAACCTTCTCCCTGTCTTTAAACTAAAAAAGGACCATTCTCTATATCAGTGGTTCTTAACCTTTTTAAAAGTCAACGCCCCCTTGAATCTGAAAATAAGCTCCCGCACCCCTTGAAAGATAAGTTTCTATTTTTTTTATTTAGGAAAAGACATTTATTGCAAAATAATTTATTTATTGCTTAAAAAATTAATACATTTATAATACATAAGATATTATTACATATAAAACAATATCTACATTTTAATGACTATGTTGTTGTTGTCTGTTCATAATTATCTCATTTACAGTCAAGTACACTGATGCATGCGCTTAAAAGTACAAATATTTCTGTCTTACAACACGGTAACGAGAAAGTAGAGATAGCGTTTGTCTGGTTTCAGCCGTAGAGTGAGAAGAGAATAAAGCATGTTTCTCATAAGCGGTTAGGCGGTAATTTTCATTAAAAATTTAGAATGTTTTCTCGCATCCCCGGTTAAGAACCACTGCTTTAGAGATAAGGAAGACTTTATAAACACTCATGCAACTAAACTATGCAAATATTCAAACTTTCCTAAATATTTCTGAATTCTTGAGTCTCAGTGTTGTAGCAATTTGGAACAAGTTGAATCGGTTTTCTTTTCGCATATCAACATTCAGTTCACAGGAAAAGTTCGGTGCAATACATCGACCGTATTTTATTGCCATGCATTAAGAGATGGTGTCTTGGTAGTGTCGTCCCTCTTTGCAAGAGTTTATGCAATGAGTACCATATGGGAGTGAGTTACTTTATATTGAAAAATTAGGATTTAAGTACAGCATACATAAGAATAGTATAGAAGAACTTTAATCGTTTGAATATATATGACGGACATTAAAGGTTGGATGAACACTTGAGTATTCAGTAATGGTAAAAACTGACTTCTATTTTAAGTTTATGTAAAGATCTGAGACCTTAGACACTTATTGTGATATAATGATTCCAAGAGGGGAATTGTTTAGCATTTGAAAATTATTGAGGTCGGAAATTAAATAATTTGCCAATTAATTCAACATTCTACATATTTGGGTTCAGCAAAGAAACAATAAGAAATAGCGATACACAAAACTTTTCCATGGGAATCCCCTGTGGAAACAAATGACGAGCCTGTCTCTTTATGTACGTTATATTTTAAACTATACAATGACAACCTACACGCTCCCTAATGTTATGTGAAATCGTATTCCCCTGCATTATATGGCCAGGGCGCTGGTATTCGGTACCAAGGTCTGGGGGTTTGAGTCCCACACTTAGCATGGATGTTGGTAGCCGTTCGGAATCGCCTTTAAGCCGTAGGTCTCGGTTAAATTAGCCCTTGGGTGGCAAAAAGTTTATCGTAGCGCTTCAAACCACACCACATGCAATATATATGTAATATGAGCCATTCACAAGTCAATTCAATTAACTCCCCCTTTTTTGATATTTTAAAATTTCAGTTACAAAGTACTTGATTGACTCCTAACTGTTTACAGTACTGTACAAATTAACTGGAGAAGCTTCATTTTTCAAAATATTCGTCCTTTCCCAGTGATTTCTTGCCTGAAACCGGTTTCAACTGCATTTTTTTAAGAAGGGAGGTTGGCCTTGACTAGTCTAAACTGGTGTGACCACGTGCTCATCCCACTTAAAGCATTTTCTCGTCAATTGCGTTTCAGCTGCTGTAAGGAGTGGTCGATTGTGTGAGTTGTCTGTTTCTCTCGTGTATGAAAAAAATGGATATCACTCCCAGGAAAAGGAATAGAACTGTTACCCTTAGACAGAATACCTCTACGACTGTGAGAGATATTGCTGCAGTAGTTGGAGTTGGAAAATGCAATGTTTCCAGGATTATTAATCAGCAAAATAAGTTTGGGACACTCTCCAAAACGGAAGAGTAAATGTGGATGCAAACGTAAGACAACACCTCGGGCAGACTAATTTCTTGTACGAAGTAGTAAAATGCATCCTTGCAAGACAAGTACAGATCTTCAGAGAGAATTGTCTGGTAGTTTGAGCGTTGATTCATCGACACTACGACGAAGACTTACTGAAGCAGGGAGATGGACAAGAACACCAGTCAAAAACAGTTATCACATGCAATGAAGAGAAGACGTTTGTATTCGGCCAGGAAATATCAATCCTGGGCTACACAAAACTGGAATAAGATTGTATTCTGTGACGAAACTAATTTTTCTGTGCGAGGGTTTTGATTAACATTTTTCAGGAGAAGCGCTGGAGAGGATCCTTCAGGGAACATCTTAATCAAACTCTCAAAAAGCAGTTGTTTTGGGGGTTATTTTGCATCCGGAGGACGTGGTAGCTTAGTACCAGTTCAAGGAATGATGAACTCCAAAAAATACATTTCAATACTAGAAGAAAAAAATGTGCCTTTTATGCAAACGTTCGCTGGTGGTGTTGGTGTGTTTCAACAAGATATTGATCCATGGCAAAATTCTAAGCTAGCAAAGAAATTTAAGAAAAGAAATTAACAGTATGAGATTGCCTTGGTGATTATCCAGATGTAAATCCCATCGAAAATTTAGGAGCATCTTGAAGAGACGTGTGAGTAAGATGGACTGCTAGACCATGAGAAAAATGATGGAGAACATTACAGGTTGGTTTCGTGATGACGACGTCAAAAATGTGTGTTCTAAATTAGTGAAATCCATGCCAAAACATGTACAGGATATCATTAAAGCTAAAGGAGGACATATTTGCTACTTGATTGCTATACCATGCATGTAAGTGAACTTATACAAATTAAACATCCTCTGTGAAAATTTGTGTGTTTGCCCCAATTAATTTGCACAGTACTGTATATTCATAATGAATTTCCCTGATGATAATGATGATCAACACCACTCAATGACAATTTTTTTTCCATCGAATAATGAGTAACTTATTTCAGAAGCCAATCCAGTATTCCAAATGCTAATGTAAATCATTGCAATAATGAATTCAAACGTTGAGGCAAGTACTTGATGATAACAGTAGATAATTTAGTGTTGTTTCATCACAAAAAAGTAAAATAATTATTCATTTAAGAGAAAAACTAAAAGAAAATTAGAAATGTCGAAACCCCACGTCATACAATTAAAATATGACTTTAAGGAAGATTCAGAATTTAATGCCATTAATATTTGAAAATCTGTAGCAGGTAAACCACGAGGTATGAAAAATATAGACCAATCTTATACAGAGGCTGTTCACACATTTTTAGACGATGTATATTGTATTCACAAAACTAAATTACATAAAATTCTTGTGTTTTAAATGTTCTATTTGGCATCCCTTATTCTGAACTATCTTTCGACACCGCAATTTCCAGGATAATAATGGATTTTGAAGTGTCAGAAGAGGTATTCAAACCCATTCCTCCTGAACAGCTTTCCAGAGTCCTGTAAGGGTTTTGGGACGACGTTTGGATAATGCAGATTTTAAAAGTCCAAAAATCCATAGGTGATACATCGGGAGATTTAGTAGGGATATCAGTGAAGGGTATGGCCTTGATACCGGTTTTTTTGTTCCATTTCTTTTAGGAAATTTACAGTGGATTTTGATGTGTGACTGCTAGCTTTGTCCTGATGGAGTCTCACAGATTGATGGCACTGAGGGTAAAGCGATGGTATTTCATTCAGAAAAATTGGCGATAAAATATGTTCCTGATAGTATTTGGAGTTAATATTGACATTTTTTCCACTCTCTTTATTCTTAATTTGCCATTATAAGAAAAACCAGCAACAATCATGAATCCCTTAGAAAAACTTTCTTTCGATTCTTTGAACCATGTACTTAAATTTCTTTCTCCCCTTTTATGATAATAAATGGCTCCCTTTTTGTTGCAATCATTTAAATACACCCATGATTCATCTATTGTGACAATTGTTTTCCATTTTTCTTTGGATAAGTGTTTCTCATGTAGAATTCTGCAGCGTGTCTTGCGTTCAGCGATAAGATTTGGAAGAAGACGATGCACATTGCGTTTTTTCGCTTTCTTAAGATTTAAATCAACGTTTATCATTTTGTTTACAGTGGACACCGAGCATTTTAATGATTTTGCAACTGTCCTTTGACTAGGGGGATTTTCTTTTAACATTAAACAACGTACCTTTGCAATAGTCGAAGATGTCCGTTTTTTCCTTGGATACTTGTTTGGAATTTTTGTCCCACTTGAGGCTCCAATTTGACTTTTTTTCCTTCCTTGTTGACGATATTACGTATCGACGCTTTAGATATCACAAAACCATGACTCTCACATCGTTTTTTGGATAACGGAGTATGCATATTTCTCTTCGGAAAGAGCATAAATGTAGCCTTCGAACCACTGCTTTGTTAAAAACGCCATTTTGAATAAAAACAAAACTTTCAAGCTTTAGATGATAATTTTGCCTTTTAAAAACATAGTACAATTGCAATTATTTCTTTTGCAGCAAACGATTTTTTATTACCGCTTACCAAAATCGTTTAAAAAATGTGCGAATAGCCTCTGTATACTACAGATTCATGTTACATACTACTGGTAGAACTGTGACAAGGGAATAGAGGAAAGATAGGATGGACCTGTTGAAATTCATTCCTCCTATTATACATGATTATTATAAAAACTCAAGAACAAATCGACATGGCGGGACCTTAAATACAGCTGTCGAAGACATCATTTACGTTGCTGAAGAATCAATTTAAACAAACTAATAATAATAATTCTAGCAGTAACAGAATTTATTTTTGCGAAAAACCTTTAATAAAAAATGTATGATAATGAAGTCTTTCTGTAATAAAAAAATAATTTGGAGACTAAATTGGATGTTATTCCTTTTTTCTACTTGCTAAATCGATTAACTCCCTTAGATACGCAAAAATGGTAATACTAGTAACGATTACTTCAAGGATATTCTATCTTATATATTTTATATGGCGTTAGATAAAAGCTACATCTGCAATAATACTGTCTACAATGTTTTTTTGAATCTATTTTTAAAAGGAATTATAAAAAAATAATGTATATTATTTTATAACTCCTCCACTTTTTGTTTTATGGCGTAAATCGATTTGGCAAGTGAACGGCTCTTATATAATTAATTTAGGTCTTCATTTTAAACTCTTCAAGGCAAATTGTACATTGTTGAAAAATACATGTAAGGGATGAACAAAATCCCCAAAAAAAGTTTAAACTCTTCTCTAGTATGCTATCTTTTATAATGCTATAATCCATAAATCTTCTATAACCCCATGAAAGGATATTTTAAAAGTGATCAGTGGTAGAAATATTAAAGATTTTTTTTAAAAAATATAGACTATCATTTTTACATTAATAGAGGTTTTCACATTATAAAGCGAGCGCGGTGGCTCAGTTGACAAGAGCAGCGGACCAGTGATCTGAACGTCTCTGGTTCGATTCTCATCACTGCAAATCCACCGCCGTGTACACTTATGGTGGCGGGTGCACGAAAAATCTGTCGTGGCTGAAATGCCCTCCAAGTTCTCAAATTACCTCTGGAGGTGGTGGGCCAAGTGCATCGGTCTCGTCACATGCCTCAGTTCTAAATTACGGGACCGGCCGTTTAGCCAATTCGGACTCCGACTCTCGCGGTGCTATTAAAAACTGGAGCCGTATCACTCTACTCAATAGTCTTAATTAGACTTGAATTGATAAATACTATCGGTCAAGGGGCATCAGAAACAACAACATTATTATTAAAGACTGGGTTAATGACGGGTATAACAATTATTTATGTTATTTATATTTTTTCGTGTCATATATTGGTCTCTTTGCTTCAGGACAATTGTCTTTACTGACAATTGCTTACATAGCATATTTTGCTTCAGTTTTTATTCTATGAAGGTGTTAGGTACAAAGTATGATTTTGTACACATTTTCAAGAGATTTTGTTTACCATTCTTTCTAATGCCGGATGCCGATCAATTAGAACTATAAACTTGAATTAAATTAAAATTAATACTTATAACATAAATTAATCCCTATAACATAAGTATTAATGATAAACTGGCCAACAGAAAGTGGCCAATTTATCATTAACACTTTGGAATTGAGTGCAAATCAGCAACACGTTGTTGATGCTAGAGGGAGAGATTGGTATAAAAAAAGGATTGTAAATGCAGCTTAAGTGAATTGCTTATGAAGGAATGTGCAAAAAACGAGATTTAATGAACTTTGAACTTGGAATTATTGTGGGTGCTAGAAGCAGCGGAGCGAGTATATAGCAACAAAGTGATACTAGATGTTCGAGCTAAAAGGAGGGTTTCAGGACTTATTCAGTTCATCAGTAAGTTAAATCAGTAAGTCAGTCCAACAGTAAGTTAAATTACATCAAATTTTGCTCGCACATTGCACAGTATCGGGTGTGGAAGTCGAAGGTCTGCTCGAAAGCTCTTGCTGTCTGCAGCTGACCAGATCAAATGTTCCCAGTTCATACAGGATAAGATGGATTGGACAATAAACTAATGGAAAAAGGCTGAAGTTGCAATGAATGCAGTTTTCAATTACACTATGAAGATCGCAGGGTGCGAATATGGAGAAAACAGCACGAAATCACGGTCACTGTGTATTGCCACATCCCTTCAAGCTGGTGTAGGCAATGTAACGGTTTTGGGGAAATTTTCTGGCATTGTTTGAGATCTTAAATTCGTGTGGAACAACGTTTGTATGCCAAACAGTATTTAAATATTGTCACTGACCAAGTACATCAAGTTACGTTTTACCACACTGGAGAAGGATGCTTCTAGCAGGATAAAGGTCTATGCCATAAAGCTCACATCGTCCATCAGTAGAGGATCAAAATCTTAGAGGGCCCCCAAGCGCAACGTAGTTTTGAGGCTCCCATGAATATTGTATGTGAATATGTATCTGTTTTTGAAGCTGCTATCTTTCGGAGGCCCCAAGTTTGGAGACCGCGCTTCTTGCTTCTGTCCGATGATCCGCTAATGTCGTCGACAGATGATTTGAAGAGCTTGCGGAGACTTCATATTGCTCAGTTAGCCTCCGCAAACACCAGATCTCAGTCCAACTGAGAATTTGTAGGATGAGGTCGAAAGAGGCATCAGACAGCTGGATTCAGAACCGTCAAATCTAAGAGAACTGGAAAATGCAGTTCATCGGATATAGTTTCAGATTGCTCTGCAGTCGTCTGACAGCCTCCCATAGAGGCCATGCCGAAGAGAATCGTGGTAGTATCGAAAGAAAAGGTTGCCCAACGATGTATTGAGTAAGTGGTCGTGATATAAATCGGCCACTCAGTATATGTATTTTTTATTAATTTAATGTCAGTGCAATTCTCTCATTTTTATCTTTCTTTGTCGACTGGCTGATTGTTCTCCAAATTGAAACATTGTTTTAACTTGAGATAAACTAAAGCCGTATCACTCCAATATAGTTATGCGAAACAGTTAATAATTAGTAAACGCACTACAGTGAAATAACTGAATGCTGTAGAATAACTAGAGAGACCCTACGTAACCTGAATTCAATTCAGACTGCCAAGAATGTTATATTACGTGGATGAAAGGGTAGATACTACAAAATGGATATCATGCTGTTGAAATCTATTCTAAGCAACATTAGCCTATGACGTTTATTTTCACTTTGTATTCCTTTTTTTTATAGGAATGTACAATATAAAAGACTTTAAAAAATTAAAATTGGTTTTAAACTGGGACAATTTTTAGTTATTTATAAAATATGTTTCCGTTGTAAGGATAGTCAGAAATCGATCTCTGAAGTTAATTTGAGTGATTGCTCTCAAATTTAGAGGGTAAATCTTAAAATTCGTAGTCCCATATTCCATCATTTTTGTTTTCATTAAATATTTTTCGGAGAGTGTTTTGGTTGCTTTCAAGTAAAATAACAATAAAAATATTGAACTTAAACCTGCTATGCAATCAATAAAACAGCTAACTATATGTTTATAGACAAAGATATCACTTATTATTTTTTTAAACAACGACTAAGGATTTTTTTCAAGCAACGAATGAAATTACTCAATGCTTTCAGTTTTCTTTAGGGGCAAAGTTTGATCCAAAATAAGAAAACGGCAATCAAGATATTTTATTTTGAAACTGATGATATAACATTTACAACAGAAGGATCTGAAATTTAAAAAAAAGTGGAGAAAAAAAAGTTTACATTGGTGAGATTTTGTTAATTTATTTCTTACAGTTTTATTTTAGAGTGTAATGGGACACATATAAACTTGTATACTATAAGTTGTGATCGAAGATGTTGTTTCAGACAGAGCAAGACGATTGATGTTTTTCAGAGCATATGTCATCATTAACAGTTTGCAAGCTAGGCACCCTGTTTCTGTAGAAAATCTTATCTTATAGGATTTTATATACGTTTTCATGCATTTATAATAACAGCAATGATATCCCCCTTCTCTATAATAAGGAAGAGTATGTGTTTTCGAAAATTAAACATTATTTTCTTAGACTAACTCCATAAATGAATCTTTTGTTAAATATTAATACAACCATTTTTTAAAGTTAAAAGCTCAGAACTTTAACAGCTCAAATATGCTTAAAAATATAATTTCTGTTTTGTAGTTTGCTGCAAATGAATAACAATAAAAAACAGTACTCCCTTCAAAATAAAATTTGTAGCTATGATATATATTATTATATGCTTAAGAGTTTGTGCCGAAAACAGCATCGATATGAGAACCTCTTCTGACAATTTGTTCCAGTTCTCAAGTGATTAGGGTGATGGGGTTTAGTCAATGATGTAGGTTTAAAAAACCAAAAAAAAAGTGGCACTCAGTACACGCAAATTCAAACCTAGACAGATCAAGGCACCTGTGATGGGCGTTTGTATGTAGACTCATCTTACTTGAAGATCTAGTCACTACACGCATCGTATAGATAGCTTTAGTTTTTTGTCGGTGAATTATGGTCTTTATGTTATGAGGCAGATTGCGAGATGGTAGGGTTTATTGCAGTTCTTAAAAGCTGAAACATCTTCCACTCAAAATATAATATTTCCATGGTTTTAAAACTTTCCCAATTCTCCGCAGAGCGGAGTAGATAAAGAGCGGGATAAAATATGCAAATTGTATTATACTTTAGATATTCAGCTTTCAAACTTAACTATGTTCTTAATGAAATATCTGCATAATTTAGAAAAGTTATACGCTCAGGTAATGAAGATTAAGTTAGCAGGAAGATAGGAGAGATGGACATCAGCAACCTTTAAGAGGCCGTTTAACTCTAACTTTGTAGTATAAGGCATGGAATCACCATCCATCATCCGTATTTCTGACATCCCGAGGAGCGTGGGTGGCGCATTCACAAGGTTAGAGATGGATTATGATGCATCGCAAAAGGTCTATCTATTCTTAGAGCACAATGTTGTAAAGTACGCGCGATGTACTGATATTTCGGAATTCTTTGTCAGAAAGTTGAGGTTTCGACTCAGCATTGTAATGTATTCACAGATCCTAAATATCTCTCCGTGGTGATTTCGGTAAAAGCCGTTTTATCAGACTTTGACTGTGAATATTGTTTCTTTCATGGTTCTTTGTGGACCGGTGGGGGTTGAGTAATTTTCACAAAGAAGAGGTAGTCTAAAAGAAAAGTTTGGAGCTCTTGGTTAAGGAGAATATTTTTTATTTAAAAGTCTCGAATTTACACTCCTCTTAATAAATATTTCAAGTTTAATTTTTTAACTTATTTATTTGCTAAAATTATCTAAGTTAGGAACATCTGTTTTCGATCAAATTTTTACGATAGTGCAGTGACTAGTTTCTAAGTGGGTCGTCACCCATGAACGTCCGGAAAAACACAACTGCGCAGATTTAGGTCGCTGTCTGAGAAGAATTATGTATGGTCAGTGGTGACCATAAAGGTTGAAAGAATCTCTCCTGCGAGGGCTGGGTGGGTACTCTTAGACTTCCCTTGGAGAAACAATAACATATAATGTAAAATTTTAGCAATTAGAATAAAATTTTAGTAGCTGAGTTGTTTGGTGTGAGCTGCGTACACGAAATTGACTTAAATACACGTGTTTGTCGACCTCTTGATTTATTTTATAAAATGCTTTTAAAGTAAAAAGTTTTGCATTCTCTTTATTTAACTAATTTAAACTTACTGTATTAAGTGGGGAATTTCTTGACCGAGTGTTTCTTATGAGTTAAATCTATGAAGATTTCAATTAGAATAACACAATGCTTAAGCAACTGCAAAGGCCCTTTTTGACATGGCTCCTAAAACTAATACTAGTTTGATCAGCACTTTCAATTCAGTTAGATAGAATATTTTAAGAAAACACACATAGAGATGAATGGGGATTCAGATACAGTTACTATTTACTTATAGATTGCAAATTATACTTTTGAATAAATTATACTTTTTGAAGGAGTAATTTTTCAAGTTCTGTTGAAAAAACAATTCCCTCTCCACGTAACCCTGGCACAACATGACTTGGAGAGAAGTTTTTAAAGCGTTTCTGAAATGCCTGGTTGGTTGAAACTATTAAATAAGATTTGAGGCACTTTAAAAAAAAATTAAAAGTACTTTTCTTTGCAAAAACATGGATTTAAATATTCCGTATTTTCGTAGACTCCTGCAAGTATATTTACCACCACAAGTTTTTAAAATTGAGCTGAAAATTTGTTATATATATTTAGGATAAAAATATTCGGAATATTTTGAGTAATCATAAGCATCATAGATAAGTCAGAGTAAAAATAGTTATCCGTCAATTCATTGGGTGCAATTTTTTTGTAACATAAATGTAAAGAACTTTTTTTTTTTGGGGGGGGGGGGGTCAGATGGACTCTATACGAAGAATGTTTTTTTAAAAAAACACTGCCAATTAAATTTTTCCTCTGTTTTCTATAACAGCAGTTTACATTCAATGTACATTGAGTTTGCTGGTTGGGAACAGAATCCCTTTGTTAAAATAACAATTCTAGATATTTGGAGGGCTAGGATAGCTCCAAGTTATGAAAGAGGACTACATTTTCCTTCTGGAGAGTATTTCAAAAGGATAACCGGAAAACTAAATTTTAAGCATAGTATTAACCCTTCAGCAGGCGCGTGTTGCACAAAGTGCAAAGTCTCTTTCAACCTTGATTATTTCTTTTGTAATAAACTTTTTTTCAAACTGAAAATAATTCTGTTTTTTATGCCAGTATATAAAATGTTGATAATATTGAGATATATTTATAATTAAAGGCCAAAGGATGCAGATACAATCGCTTTATTTCAAAACTATCCGTTTTATTGGAACTAAGGACAACTTGCGAATTGATTCCTATTATGTCCAAAAACCTAAAAAACAATGAGATTGTCTATCTTCGTGATATACGGGATACCATTTAATAGCTGCACATTTGATCGACTACATAAACTCCTGCTTTTGTCGTATTGTAATACAGTATAATCGCTGGTTTACCAAGGTTGAATCACGACTAACAATGAAGGGAAAGGAATAGAAGGGTCAGAAAATCATACCTGCATTAGAAAGAGTGTAGTTATAAATAAAAAATGCTTAGAACATTCAACCCTTACATGTAAAACAAGCCATTCAAAATTACGAAAATGTTGCACTCTATACCCAGGTGCGACCGCTGAAGGGTTAATGTGTCATTTGATTACGCATATAATCTGAAGAAGCTTTTACGCAGGCATGTTTCCCTTCCGCTTATACTGCTGTTTTTCTCTCTTAAGGAATAATTGATATAATTACTAAGATGGATCTCTGTCATGATGGTGTGTGAAACTAAAATTCCGAAATTCTTAAAAAAGGTACCCTGTAAGGATAGATTCATATACATTGATAATGTAACTGTTCTCAACTTTAGCAAAGGGGAAAAATATGTATCTCTTTGTTCGTAGATCTCATCTAGGCTTTGCTTGTCACGTGATTTTTTTCGTTTCGAAACTAAAGATGTCACTTAACAAAGATGCTGTTTAACGTCAATGATTTATATATTTTCAAATTGCAGTATTCTGAAATTATCATAAGGTATCTTATTAGGCTTTAACTGGACATTAGTTTGACATTTTTTAATAGTTGAGAATTCCACAACCTCATGCTGCGGAGATCACTTGACATACGTTGCCAGTTTATTATGTTGAAGTAAAGAAATAATTCTCCTACTTCATTCATATGTATACTTTATTTAGAAATTGAACACATGTGTCAACGCATTTAAACCTATAAAGATTTAATTAAGTCTTCGTTCAAAGAAAAATGTACAAGCAGTTGCACTAAAACTAGGTTTCCTGTTCATGAAAAAAAAAAAAAATCTTTCTTGAAGAATGAAAATTAGTAGGGAGTATATAAAGTATGTATCATCATTTATTTCAAGGATAGCAAGAATTCACCTTTTCTAGATTCATTCCTATGTTGTCTGCCCCTCTCCCCCCCCCTCTCTCCTCTTCTCCTCCTCCTCCTCCTCCCTTAAAAAAAAAAAAAAAACCTCGAATGATTTCCAATTAGTCATGATAGCGGTACTGATAAGGAATTAATTCTATGATTTCTTTGTGAAATAGCGGAATCCTGAAAGGTTCTGCATAATAAATAAATTTTAAAAAATCCTCACGGGAATCATTGCTTTTGCATTAAAAGTACTGCATAAGTAACTTTGAATTAGAAAATTTTGAATGCTAGTCAGTTGTATTAGCAAATAACGTAACATATAGAAATGTTTCATTAATATTACTTTGAAAGTGACGCAAATTTATAGTTTTCGTGCAGTTACTCCAAACTAATATAAATGTTACTTCTTCTATTGCTGAATACTACAAACACCCGTGTAAATCAAAATAAAGGTTTTTATAGAACTTTGCTCTACATATCAAAAACTTTAAACTAGTTTATATATCAACCATCAATTCCGAGTGGTATTGATATCTACTGCCGATTTAAAAGAGACATTAATGCATTACATTAGTGATCCGAACTGGACGTTTATTAGCTCATTGATAGGAGATTTTCATAAGATGAGTAGTTTCAACTTTCAAACATTGATAATAACAACCTCATACAAACAAACTATACGAAATTTCTCCTTTAGTAATTTTTGTTTCGTCACGTTGATATACATGCTATACACTATAATTAAATTGATTGTTGTACCTTAAAAGAACCTAAACCAATTCATTCATCTTCGGCGTGTTTATTCACTTTCCTCTCTTTCTTTTCGAAGCTATGAAAACAAGACTATCTTCTTATGTAATAATCACTCACTCCACCATTTAATCTAATCAAAGCGTAGACAATAAAGACGTTTCGAAATCTTCAACTTCACACACACACACACACACACACACACACCTGCCTTCAATGACGGTTGATCAACGCCTTTTTCCCTTTCTCCTTTTCTTGACACCTGCGTTCTATGACCTATATTGTTCGGGAGAGAAATAGCTTTTTTTCCCCCCTTTGGTGCTCTTCACATTACTCTTTGCTGTAACGATCGATGTTTCTGATATTTTAAATTATAGAGAATGAAAAGTAGATTTTTTTTCTTTTGTCCATTTTAAAAACTTACTTATTGACTGCTATTTCAACATACATTTTGTTAGCGATGTTTAGAAAATACTTCTTTCTCAAAGTGCTAATGTTAGTAAAAATATGCATTAAAATTTAAGTGTCGAATTTTGAGGTAGAAATATTAGCCAGTTAAGAAAATAAAATAAAAAGGCAAAAATCCATACTCAACTGCCTATTGCTGTTTATATGATAATTATCTTTCTTTATGATACAAATAGCGAGATTAACAGTCACCAAATGAAATAAGCATTTCCTCTGTCTACACGGAGAACTTCAGTCTGTAATCTTCGGTTACAGGTGGAATCGCGTTACAACAATTGTTAAAGATTCAACAGAATCATCAATAATTTGGAAATATAGAAAATATATTGTCATTGTAAAATATATATTAATGACTTACTGAAAACCCTACTCTAAAATTTAAATTAAAAGAACATCAATATTACGTTAAAAACAGGAAATTTATAAAAACTTCAATAGCATATCGTTGTTGGCACCTGTTCAGCATTGCTTAAATTTGATCCCGTTGCTCATACTTTTATTTTTTAGTCAAACACAGATCTTCGTTTATGACTTAAATTTTATGGAATCCTAAAATACATTTAAAATCGCCCACTGTCGGCTGAATGACGTTTTCATAGTACCGGTTTACTCCGTAAACAAAACTTTTCTGCTTATTTAATCTTTTGCTCACAATACTACCCCGAATCTCTTTGGCATGGGCTCTATGAGATGTTGGTAGGTGGCGTAAGGAATCTGAGACTATACCCGATGAACTGCACTTTCGAGTTCTCTAAGATTTGACGAATTCGGATCAGGCTGCCTTTAGCCCATTTCGACCTCATCCCACAAATGCGCAAGTTGAATTGATATCTGGTGATTTTGGAGGCCAACTAAGCAAGCTGAAGTCTCCGTCATGCTCTTTAATCCATTTGTGGACAATGGGGGCTTTTTATGGTATGGAGCATTGTCCTGCTGGTAGTATCCGTCACCAGTGTGGTAAACATTAACATAACTGGATGTACTTGGTCAGAGACAATATTTAAATACCTTGTAGGCTGAAGACGTTGTTCCACACGAATTGCAACAATGCCAAAGAAATATCCCTCAAGCCATAACATTGCCTCTACCAGTGTGAAGTATTGTGGCAATGCACTTAGGGTCCACACTTTCCTGCTGTTTTCTCCATATTCGCAACAAACAATCTGCATTGTGTAATTGAAAACGTGATTAATCGGACCACATTTCCCTTTTATGCTGCCCAATCCTCATGGTCTGGGGTGAAATGGGGAGGTTTGATGTTAGCTGCGGACTGCAAAGACTTTCGATTTCTATACCCGATACAGTGTGATGCGCGGAGAACAGTATGTTGAGATGCCATCGGAGTTAGTGTCTTGCTTAAGATTAGCTGTAATCGGACTCTCTGTTGCCCTCCTGTTTGACTGAAAAGTCTTGAAACTCTCCTTTCAGCTTGAGCCTTCACTAGACATTGACGACAGTAAATACATGTTCACTGAATATATGTTTAGGAAATAATTTGATCGTACCTTGATAATCAGCAGTAGTTATATAATTGACTGTAAATTTACCGTAATCTAGGAAGGTTTTGTCTTGAATGAAATTCGTTAAATAAAACTAAAGGATTGTCATTGGAATTAGTTTTCAAAATATTGAGCATTTGACAAGAGTAGGAATTTTCGTGGGAGAATGTTTAAAACAATGGGGAAATTATAATAAGTGACGCAAATGCGAAACAAAAGGGTGTAGTAAAAATTGAAAAAAATGATACCCATTTGAAAAAAAGGAAAGCCAGCGGGGTGGTTTAAAATATCCATTCATTTATATTTATAATATATTAATTTTTCTATGACATACACAATTTTAATAACAAAGCAGTTGTTTACCTCCTACAAAATATGGTTTTTATGAATCCTGGGCATCTGATTTAGTCCTATAAACTAGGAATTCTTAAATTTAGCAAAATACTTATGAGCAGTATATGACAATTGCTGAAAATATATAACAAGACTGTAGAGTTTGCAGTGTTTTAGTTTGAAGCTGAATTCGCATTTATCGCACGAGATTTAAGAAGGTATGGCTACGCTACCTACTAGCCTCACTATAATTTAAATATAGTTTATTTTCTAAGATAACTTTTGCAGTATGCAGATTCATCCCTTCAGAAGTTAGTATATATATAAGGTAGGATGAATCTGTGTTCAGACAGCGAGATAGGAGTGAGGATGGGGGTTGCTAGTTAGTTAACTGTTAGCGTTTATCTTTTGTTAGAAGTTCACTGCCTTGTAATTAGTTTATTCGTTTTTGTTTATCGAAGCTTTTGATTTGTTTTTAAAATAAACGTTTAGTTATTTTTTAACGACGCAGTTGTCTTTTCCTTCCTCCTGTTGTCTTACCTACTTTCATTTGAGCAATTTTTATTTTAGATTCAACTTTTATTTTAATAGACACGATACTTATTTCGTAGGAAAGGTGAAACAATTTTGTATATTGTAGATAATTTCTATTAAAATGCATATCATAATGTATAAATGACAGCTATTTTTGGACCAGTCCAGCTATTTTTGGGATAGTCCATTTTGGAGAGGATAAGATAAGCAATTTTCTCTGCGGGGAATTACAATTACGTCACTTTAAAGAATCATATCTAATAAATGCGGCCAAAGGACGACTTACCTGTTAGTCTGTAACTAGCTGCCATTTATGTATTTTACTGCAGATTGTAATAAGCCTCAATTTTATTTTTGTCATCCTCAAGTTTTTCGAAGTTCTCCTTCGAAGTAATATTTACATTATCTATATATTTAAAAAGCTAACGCTGCTGCTCACCATTATAACTGCGCATGCGTTCCAACTTAGCCGATCTCGTGTTCAGTTTAAGGGTAATGTTTACTATTACTACAACTCGCAATTTTTGTACCACCAATAAGATCTTAATATCGTAAGAAAGCCATATTTGCCAACTTTTTTTCCGGAATAAAACTTATCCGTTTCGTGTTTGGAGATTCAGCTCTGCACATATGTATGCTGTCTTACGAAATACATTGAAGGTTATGATACTTGGAAGTCACATAAATAAATTTAACTATATTCGCATGCCATAAAATTTTTAAATTATAGTTTTATATTCTAATAACTGAAATGCTCGATTATAAACAATCAAAATATTACCCAGTTACGTAAGTACATGAGCAAAAAACCAGATACGAGTTATTCGTAGGTATTTGTCTGTCTATGCTAATTTTGCCCGTGTATGCCATGACCGTCAGTAAGTCGCAAGGACAAACATTAGTAAAAGTTGGCATATATTTACTTCATCCTGTTTTTAGTCAAGGTCAACTTTGTGTGATGATGTCCAGAGTACGGCTATCTGCTAAAATGAAAATGGAGCAAGGTAAATTGATAAAAAGACTACGAAGATCATACTTTTCAGGTAGTCTCTTCTAACGATACTACCACGGGTTATTAACGTAAGATTACTTATCGTTGCTTACCTCTTTTGTATGTATGTGTTATGTATATACACTGAAGTGCCACTGAATTAGGGATAGCAAAGCCTATGCAAATTGTGTAGCGCTGCGCATCATGGATGCGCAAGTGAGGGCGCTGTGGTAACTGCATATATAGCGCGTACTGTGGTTGTTCTGAATTAGTTGTTGGAATTGCCAGTATGGGTAAACTGCCTGATTTAGACGCCTTCGATCGCGGACAAATCGTAGGTGCGCGACGCATGGGCCATTTAATTTCCGAAATCGTCAGACAGCTAGGATTTTCAAGGTCGACAGTGTCAAGAGTATACCAAGAATACATGGATGGTGGAAAAAAAAACTAGCGATCGGGCAAACTGCAAAGGACAATTAGCCTTGACAGCGCGTGGTGAGAGACGGCTCAGGCGTATTGTACGTAGCCAGCGAAGCTAAACATTAGCTCAAATTACCACCCAGTTTAATGACGGGGCCAGTCGTACAGTCAGTAAACGGACTGTGCAACGCTCGCTTCACCGTATGGGTTTCGGGAGCCGTCGACCTAGGAGAGTACCATTGCTCTATACTCGCCATCGGGCTGCACGTCTTGCCTGGGCAAGAGAGCACAGAGACTGGAGTGTAGAGGACTGGAAACGAGTAGCATGGAGTGATGAGTCTCGATTCCGACTACTTAACGCAGACGGGAGGCTGAGAATATGGCGTCAGGCTCGTGAAGCCATGGTTCCTGCATGCCTGGCTGGAACTGTACAAGGGCATGGTGTCTCAATCATGGTCTGGGGTGTTTTTTCGTGGCACAGTTTGGGATCTTTGGTGCGTGTATCAACCTCCCTCAATGCTATTCGGTACGTAGAGTTGCTGGGTGATCACCTCCATCTCGTTTATGCTGTTCTGTTATCCGCATGGTAATGGAGTTTTCCAGCAAGACAACTGTACCTCTCACAAGTCCCGATTGGCTACTGGCTGGTTGGATGAGCATTCCTCTGACTTCTCTGTCATGAATTGGCCACCTAGAAGCCCAGACTTAAATCCTATTGAGCATCTTTGGGATGTTTTGGAACAAGGCGTGAAAGGCCATCACACAGTACCAAAGAACCTTACTGAATTATGGACAGCTTTAGCCAATATTTGGCAAGCCATTCCCGTGGAACGTTTCCAGAAACTTGTTGAATCTATGCCTCGTCGTGTGGCAGCCGTTATCAAGGCCAGAGGAGGCCCAACTCGTTACTAGGTAGGTATCCCTAATTCAGTGGCACTTCAGTGTATGTATCTATATATATACATACGTGCATATATAATATATACATATATATGTGTGTATGTGTATATATATATATATATGTATATATATATATATATATATATATATATATATATATTTATATGTATGTTTGTATGTAAGAATTTTGACGTTTTTCAGTACTTTTTGTTTAACTGTTTACTGCTTGCCCAAGCGATACAGACTGAGTTTAGCACGCTGCCAAAATTATAACTCGCGACGACGGACTTCTGAAAATTTTCTCTCCGGAGGACCATTATGGGGGAACGTAATCCTACGTTAAAATGTGGTAAATGAAGAAATATCGATAGTTGATTCCCCTATTCGGGGGATAAATGCTGCGCGGGATGTAAACCTTACCACAAAAGAGTCAAACATAATCTTACTCTTATTTTATCCCATTATTTTGACGGGCTTGTAACCAGTACTAGTAACATATGTTAGTTTAAAACAGCTAGTTGATTCTTAGCAAAGTCGTCGGGAAATAGGGTGTTCTCATAATCCCGAAACACACAGATTAGCGGTTATCAAAAATTCAATTTATTTTTATCTATCGAGCTCATCTGACGGGAATATCAATGAGTATGAAGACGACCAATTTCTTGAGAAATTAGGCGAGTTAATGTAAATAATGTAGAACAGATGGTCTCGTGAATGTGACATCGGAACAAACAAAGTGTGATTATGCATGAGGATTAGAGCAGGTGACTTCGATGTAAATACCGTTCTTAGGTGACTGCGATGGATGTAAATACCGTTTTAATATCACTAAAAACTATCGGCATTAGAATATTCTGTCACTGAATAATAAATGTGTTTAATTTACAATCTAAGAAAATTTTCTAAAGATAATTTTTTCAAATTTAAATTTTATTATATTTACCTATTATGTCGTAGCTTAATATAATAGAAATTGTTGAAATCACGGTACAATAACTTTCCCCTTCTCTTGATTATCCATTCTCCACCTTTTAACCGAATGTAAAGGTTTTAAAAGTTTCTATCAAAAATATTTTAATTCTTCCTCACCTAGTCTCAATGTTTTATTGGGGGAATCTCCCCATCCTCCCCTTTTTAACTTTTTATGGCACACGCATGTTTTATCAAATTTGATAACTAATCAAATTTGATAACTTATCAAATTTGATTTTTTTATGTGTTGTTTTTAACTTTTGATGTGGTTCTCACTTGGGTACCGGAACTGTTTTATCATCCTTTTTACTTCAATGTTTTATCACCTTTTATGTACGACTTTCACTACTTTTTGTATATCGCCATTTTTTTCATCTTATACATCTCACCATTTTTGTCACATTTTATACTATGACTATTTTTACCCTGTTGCTTCTTATACTGTAGTTTTCAGTATGTCGGATTTTATATATTATGCATTGTGGTTTTGCTTTTAACAAGTGTTTGGCGCAGCTTGTCCTCTCAGGATCTTGCGCCATTAAATCTCAACCAACCAACCCCTTCTCTTGATTAGAATCTGTAGGGGAAAGAATGTAAACTTACAACATGCATGCTAAACGGCTTCCCTTTTAGGAATATCTAGATATTGATATTCCTTTACTAAGTGAATTAAATATGATTTACTCCTATTGAAACTAAAACAAAAAATTAAACTAGCAATGCTAAATTATCTTCATTCAGGATATTTTACAAAACTTTTTTATACTACTAGTCTGAAATTATGAATTTAAACTTCTTTAACATCATGAAAATATGGGTTTTTTTTGCTTCCAGCAGATGGGAAGCACTAATAAGGTGAAAACTGTTTGATTACGAGCACAATGATTATTTTTCACAGTGATTATTAAGATATAGAGTAAATTGTGGGTGAAAATACTGAAAATATACTGCTAAAAAAGTTATATATTTAACAAAATATATTAAAGTACTTTTGATTACATCTCATTTAGAAATTATTTTGGGGGGAGGCTCACTAGTATTGTTTACTTTTATAAATAACATTAAGAAGTTAAATAAAAAAAAGTTTCTTTATATCCAAAAATACCATTCTAAAGAAGGAGAGTGATGTAACTTAAGTTTCTCACAGCTTAATTGAATCATTTTATTTAAATTAATACTTTCAGCGATGGTTAAAAACCTTAAAATAGTAAACTAACTAGCGAATGAGCAAGGACCCTCTAGTAAATTTGGTCCTTCCCCTGTTCCATTCAGATATTTACTATGTTAACATTTTCAATACGTCATATCTTCCATAGTCATTATAACGGTCGCTAAAACGTCTAAGCGGCTAAAAAAAGTCAGTATGGCCTTCAGTTTGTGCATACCCATTGGATATTTTTATTCTAAATCTTGCTGTTCTTTGTACCTAGCAATAATTGATAAATCTTTGCCCTTTTGAATGAAAATCAGATGATATTCGAAGGGAGGGAGAGGGGTGAGTGTCTGAAATATTATGAAGTAGTTAAACCAAAAAAAATTAATAACTTCAGTTTTCTTTCATTGCCTTACCAATAAAAAGCAATATTTTATATTAGTTCAAAACTAAATAATAGATTAAAAGCACATAATTTAAAGCAACCTTTTCACAAAGTTTCCTTTCATGCAATGTTTTATTATACATAAATCTTTTATTAATGATATACTCGTGGGAAATTTTATGTTCTGTATGCAATAAAGGAAAACTTTCAGATATTTTTATCATCAAATTAATGTTTCTTACTGTGGTGAGAGCAGAAAATTACAAAATTGTCTTTATATCAATAAGAAATACTTAATTGCCTTGCCATCTGCTTTGACATAACGGTATTCACTCATTACCTAGTAAAGTCACCTGCTCTACTGAGAATTCGTATAATGAATCGCATTTATTCAGACGACTCAAAATATGACCATCTGCTGTATTTTCTCACGGCCTGTTGCTTCACTTTCTTAAAGGATTAGCAACAAAACAACTTATTTGTATTCATGTCAGATAGCTCGTATGTTCAAGTTTATGGCTTTCACACTGGAGATAGTTCACGCTGTTGCAAGGGATTAATCAATTAATAACTGAAAATTTGTCCGTATTTATGCATTTCAGAAGGAAAAGGTTTAGAAATAAGATAAAAAATGTCTCAAAGAATGCCAGCATGGCTCTTAGACAAAAGATTGGGGCAGATTTTTAAATATCTCTTCTGTAAATCTATAGTATTATTTTGCTTACCTTTATTTTAATAACGTAATTTTAGTTATCTATAACTTCTGTAACGTTCATTTTTATCATGTACAAGGCATTTTTTTTGGTTTCCTCAGTATACCATTGAATGGTCAACATGAATAATCTATAGTTTGATATTTCATTTATCACCTGTGGTAGATGAGGCCATGCATTTGAAATGTGTTGCATTTTCAAAAATTCCTTCCAAAGGTTTGCGTTTATTATTAAAAACTCAGTGACATGCAGCATCATTTGAAGTGTTAGAATATACACTGCTAGCCATCCAAAATGCAACACCAAGAAGGAAGCAACCAAACAGCATGAAATTTGCATCATGCATATACCGCGACGGAATATACAAATGATAACGATTGCAGCGCACGAGCACATCATAGGCGACTGCAGCGCTCCTGACAAACTGTATATAAAGAGAGGAAAGATAGCCGTTTTGAAGAACGAGAATTGTGCTATCGTGCGCTTTTTTGTATGTGCAGCTTCAGTATGCCTCTGAGAAAAAACGAGCATCGTTCAAGTTCGTTTCGAAGTTAAATCTTTGCATACAGAGATTGCGGATTATCTTTCTGAGAAATCGGTCATCGTGTCGGACGTAGCCAATTCATAGCCATGCGAATATGGAATCGGTGGATGCAGGAGGGTACGACTGACCGACATGAGCGATTGCAACCGCCTCATCGCACCACTCCATATTGTGCGCATGGCACTGATGGTGTGCAGTGCCATATCCGCAACCATAGCACGACGAAGACAGTCTAACACAACAATCAGTGTCTTCACGGACAATACGACGTCGTTTGCAGCACAGTGTACTGTCCGCTAGGCGTCCATTGCTTCGCCTACTTTTGACTTTAAACCATAGGCGTTTGTGTTTGCAATGGTGCACTGAACGGCGGAGATGGAATTCCGAATGACATGACATTGTGTTTTCGGATGAATCACGCTTCTGCCTACAACACCACGATGGTCTGATTGGAGTTTGGAGACATCGTGGAGAGAGGCTGCTCACTATTGTGTTATGCATCGTCATACTGGTCCTGCACCCGGTGTTATGGTGTAAGGTTGTATTGGATTCCACACCCGCACTGCTCTAGTACGCATTACCGGTACATTTACCATTCGGTGTTATATCTCTGAGGTTTTGTAGCCTGTTCTCCTTCCTTACCTTCAGAGCTTGCCTGCGGCCACGTTTCAACAGGACAATGATCGACCACATGTTGCACGCATTGTTGAAGATTTCCTCTCAGATCTCCAGATTGCATTGTTACCCTGGTCTGCTTGTTCTCCAGATCTATCTCCCATCGAACACGTCTGGTCAATGATTGGACTTTCTAGCCCAGCATGCCGCACCCGCGAGTACAACAGATGAACTTTGGCTACGTGTGGAGGCAGAATGGGCTTCCCTTCCCCAACACCAAAGCCTCTTTCAGTCAGTGTCGTGGCGTGTCGCAGAGGTTATTGACAGACATGGATGCAACACTCATTACTGATTTTCTCGTCTTCCTCACTCCAAATAAGGCTGTATTTCCAATCAATTATCATTGATACTATCTGTAATCTCTGGAATAAATTTGGCTTTGATATCTCTTGCCCTTCTTAGTGTTGCATTTTGGATGTCCAGCAGTGTTTATAGAAGGTTTGACCTGATGCCTGACAGTGCTTATGTTGATATGAATGGTTGGTGAATGGTACTTCATTGTAAAAAAAACAAAAAAACTGTGTAACCATAAATCAGACTCAAAAGATGTGAATTACGATTTCTAATAGAAAATTTACTTACACACACACACACACACATATATATATATATATATATATATATATATAATGGGAAAAATACAGGGTGGTTATAATTAAAGTTCCACTTTGAAATGGTCCTAAAAGGAATACTGCTGGACCAAATGTTATCAAACAACTTGGTAAGGTTAAAGGAGGTCATGGGTCTTTTTAAAAGAGGTCATGAGAATTTCTTTTCCGGCGAAAAAGTTCAAAAACTCACCACCAGGGGGGAAATGGAGCTATATGCAATATTGTTAAACGAAATAATACGAATACATAGGTTTAAAATGTGTTTAATCGTTTCTGAAACGTGTTACAAAGCGTGTTAAATGTGGTGTCCACCATTTTCCGAAAGTAAGTTAAATCGCATTACTGCATTCTGAACAGTAGCTCTTAGCATATCAGGAGGAATGATACGGACATGTCTGTGTATCGCATCTTTCAATTCCGCCAAATTCTTTAGATTATCACCATAAACAGTGCTTTTGAGATAACCCCATAGCCAGAAGTCATTTGTGGGGAATTTTCGGCATATAATCCGTTCATTCATGAAATGTTGCTTAAGTAAGTATGACACGTGTACCAATGTGCGGTGGGGCCCCGTCCTGTATAAAATTCGTGGTGTCTAAAATGCCACGTTGCTGGAGTTCAGGTATCACTAAACATTTTAACATTGACTCTAAGCGAGCTGCAGTCACAGAGCATGTAACAAGTTGTCGACTGCTCTTCAAAGAAAAATGGTCCAATTATGAAACTAGCTGTTATACCACACCAAACAGTGACTTTAGGAGAATGCAATGGAACTGGGTAGTTAACATGAAGGGTTTGTTTGGACCAAATCCTGCAGTTATGGGTGTGGCAACAGAAGAGATCTCGCCTTACGCAATGCGCATTGTGCTTGCGCATAACCAAATAGAAGAGCTGTATATACTTTGGCCGAGAGCTGTGTGTGTTCTATCGTCGCCTGTAAGATACGAATAAAGTTAGTTGTTGTGTTTGACTATCGATGTATTTCTTTCCCGAACCGACTGATATTTAAGTACGCAACATTTGGCATCCCTGCCGGGACACGAGTATTATTCCGATAGTCAAATTAAGTTAAATTTAAATACGAACTAAAATACGTTTTATTAAGAAATGGAAACGTCAAAACCAGCAAAACCGAATGAGAATTTTGACAACGCCAGACAGCATCGAAAGTCATGTAGAGCATCATTTACAAGAACTGTAAATAAGTTAGGTTTATCTTCAGCAATCAATTCTGCTAACTTAGATAACATGGAAATGCTGTTGGATCAATTATTGGAAAAACAAAAAATGCTAAGAAGTTTTTAGAATTATTGCAATTAAAAGGCTGCACGCAAGATGAATACGATAAGGAGTACGAAGCAGGCATGGATTATTACGAAAAGGTATCTGAGATCAAAGTGAAGTGCAACAGAATTAAAGCAAACCTAAATATGTGCGCCGAAAGTGATAAGTCTTCAGAAGCAAGGACTGTTGCAAAACAGAAATTACCAGAAATTGAGCTTATGAAGTTTGATGGAGATCCAAGAAACTGGCTCACCTTCTGGACTCAATTCAGCAAAATTAATGAAGATAAACGAATTGATGTGCGTGACAAGTTCCAGTATCTATTGCAATCTACAAAGCCCGATTCAATAGCAAGACAAATTATCATGAGTTTTCCTGCAACTGAAACAAACTACGGAAAAGCGGTCAGCTACTTAAAGGAGAGATTTGGCAATGAAAGTACTTTAATACAGATTTACGTGCGTGAACTATTGAAGCTTGTTATAAAGGACAAAACACAAATGAACTTGATGGAACTACACGATAAACTACAAACGCAATTACGTGCATTAGAGTCCTTGGGCGTCACTCAAGATAAGTTTGCTTATATGCTCTTTCCCCTCATCGAATCAGCACTCCCCACGGATTTAATAAAGATATGGGAAAGGCAGAGAAACACTTGTATTGAAACAGGTAAGAGTGATTTAGATTTATTAATGGATTTTCTAAAAAATGAGGTGGAAACGGAGTTCAGAATTAAAATGACTCATGATACTTTTAGTTCAGAAAAAACTAATGTTAAGAAAAATAAGTACTCTGAACAAAAACTTGGTATACCGACTACATGTGAACTGCTTAATGCTAATATTAAGAGTAGTAGTAACGCTAGTGAAAATTTAAATAAGTTTAAAAAGTTTGAGTGTATTTTTTGTGAGAAATCCCACACGTCAGAAAATTGTAATGAAGCATCTTCAATGAGTTTGGATTGTAAAAAAGATATTGTTAGAAAAAAGAATGCTTGTTTTGTATGCTTGAAAAGAAATCACAGGGCTAATCAGTGTAAGTCAAAGCATAGGTGTCCCATTTACAAAAATCGACATTTCGTGATTTTATGTCCAGATTTAACAAATAACAAAGTTGATAATGTCTCTAACGTAGAGGGAAGTGAAAACAAAACAAGCACTCTTAACAATCATGTTGATATGTCAGATGTATTTTTACAAACTATTGTTGTAAGAATTCAGAATGGTTCCAAGCAAATGCTTATTCGAGCTGTTTATGATAGTGGGAGTATGAAATCTTATATTTGTGAAGATGTTGCTCAAAGTATGAAATGTAAGTGCATTGCAGAAACAAAAATTAAGCAATCTCTGTTTGGTGGTGTTGAAACCCCTGAAAGCGTATATAGAAATTATTTAATTGAATTAAGTGATATTGATGGTAGAAATAAGTGTAAATTACAAGTACTTGGTCAAAACCGTATTTGTTCTGAAATTAAACAGGTTCCATGTGGTCCTTGGTTGCATGAACTAAAGTTACGCGGAATAAAATTAAATGATTTGGAAAATAATAAATTGGGGGTTAATAAAGAAATAAAATTGTTAATTGGTGCAGACATTGCTGGAAAATTGTTAACTGGAAAAATTGTGAGTCTCAAATGTGGCATTACGGCTATAAATACAAAATTGGGATGGACTGTTATGGGAAAATTAAATGCGAATCCTGGCACTGAGCCAAATTCTGCGAGTTCAGCTTCCCTTATTTCGTCTCTGCTTGTAAAGGATCGTTGTATAAGTAATCTTTGGAATCTGGATGTTTTGGGGATTGCAGAACCTTCGCTAAGCAAAACTAAAGCTCAGTTACAGGAGGATACGCAGAAATATTTTGAAGAGACTCTTAGTGTAAACAGTGAGGGGCGATACGAGGTAGCATTGCCTTGGGTTCATGACAGTTCACTTTTACCCGATAACAAAATAAATGCTGAGAAATCTATGTTAAGTGCCAAAAGAAAATTAACAAATTCTGGAAAATTTAACGATTACTGTAATGTTTTTGAGGACTGGTTAGCTCTTGGCATAATTGAAAAGGCACCAAATGATAAACTAAGGGGTGTTCATTATTTGCCGCATAGGGCAGTGATTAAAGAAGCTAGTACTACGAGTATTAGGCCAGTTTTTAATGCTAGTTCCCATTTACCAGGCTTCCCATCATTAAACGAGTGTTTGTCTACTGGACCAAATTTAATTGAAACGATTCCATCAATTTTAAATCGTTTTCGGATGAATTACGTAGGTGTTACCTCTGACATTGAGAAGGCGTTCTTGCAGATCGCAATCAGAGAAAAGGATCGCGATTTTTTAAGGTTTCTTTGGTTCAGTCGAGAAAATCGGGAACTGGTGGAGGGATATCGGCATCGAAGGGTAGTGTTTGGCATTACGTGCAGCCCATATTTATTAAACGCAACTTTACAGTATCATTTGAGTAAGGTTCCGGAAAATTTAAAGCACACCGCAGATATACTGAAAACAGCTTTCTATGTAGATAATTGTGTGACAAGTTTGAAGTCTGAGCTCGAAATGAAAAAGTTTTTCTTGGAATCAAAGGCAATTATGTCTTCAGGTCATTTTAATCTAAGATGTTGGAATTCGAACTTAAGTAGTGAAATATTTGAAGAGGTTTACTCCACAAAGGAAAGTGTACCTCTCTTGGGCCTTGTATGGAATACATGTACTGATACGTTATCATGCAAAGTGGAAGAGGCTATCGATACCCCGATCACAAAAAGACTGGTTTTAGCCGTAACCAATCAAGTATTTGATGTTATAGGCTATACGGCTCCAGTGGTGTTAATTGCAAAATTTATTTTGCAGGAAACCTGGAACTTAAAAATTAAATGGGATGATGTCCTTCCTGATGATTTAGCCCAAAAATTTAAATTATGGAATAAAAGATTGCATTTGCTTTCAAGTATAAGTATATCTAGATGGTTCGGTCTCCAATCCACTGATGACTCAATAAGCTTACATCTTTTTTGCGACTCCAGTAAAAGGGCATATGGTGCATGTGTTTTTTTAGAGTCGAAAATGACAATGGGGTCAGAATTAGTTTAGTGCAGGCAAGATCTAGAGTAACCCCTTTAAAACCTATTACCATACCTCGCTTAGAACTTTTAGCTTGTAGTATAGGGGCTAGGTTGTTATCTTCCGTACTCAAAGATCTTAATTTAGAGGGGGTAAATATTTATTGCTGGACTGACTCGACAACGGCTTTATGTTGGATTCAACGAGATCAAAATTGGGCAACATTTATTCATAATCGCGTTCTAGAGATTCGTTCTTTGACCTCTAATGCAATGTGGCACCATATCTCAGGTTCTCTTAACCCCGCCGATTTACTATCTAGAGGATGTTCTGCAGAACATTTAGTTGAACGAAAATGGTGGGAGGGACCGGACTGGTTGCGCGAAAGGGAAGGAGATTGGCCGAAGTCGTATGAGGACACAAATGAGGACTTAATCAATGCTGAAATTCGTAAAACTGTTCTCGTGACATTGGTGAAAAATGATGAAAATCATAAATGGTATTATAAATATTTTTCTTCGTTTAAGAAAATTGTAAGAATGTTATCTTGGATTTTTAGATTTTATAACAATGTAAGGAAATTTGACAAAAATCTCTCAAAGGACTTATCTGTGCATGAAATGTAAGGAGGAGAGAAAGCGTTAATGCTACTGATTCAAAGGGAATCTTTTAAGGGAGAAAATGATGACAAATTAAGACAACTTAGACCAATAGTTGACAGTCATGGTCTTATAAGAGCTCAATCAAAGGTTGCTTATAGAGATGATAAATATGATTTTAAGTTTCCTATCATATTACCTTCTGATCATCCTGTTGTAAAATTGTTAATAATAAGTGTGCATAATGATTTATTACATGCTGGTACTTTATTGTTAATGTCAAAGTTACGAGAAAATTTTTGGATTTTAAAATCACGTAAGACAATAAGAAATTGCATAAGAAAATGTGTAAGATGTCAAAAATTCAAAGCTAAAAAATGTGAGACAATCCCAGGAATTTTACCAAGAGATAGGGTTCGCGATGCATGTATGTTTGAAATAGTAGGATGTGATCTTGATGGTCCACATCCTACTATTTGAAAGATGGTCGAAAATCATATATTGTACTTTTTACTTGTTCTGTATATCGGGCCGTCCACTTAGAATTGATAACTTCGTTATCCACTGAAACCTTTTTTCAATCTTTAAGGCGTTTTATCGCTCGTCGAGGGCGACCTAGGACCATATACTCAGATAATGGAAAAAATTTCAAAGGTGCAGATAAATTTTTGCGAGCTATTGACTGGGATGGTCTCCGTTTTAAGGCTGCAGAACAAAAAATTGAATGGAAGTTTAATCCTCCATCCGCAGCCTGGTGGGGCGGATGGTGGGAACGCTTAATTCAAATTGTAAAACAAATCTTAAGAAAAATATTGGGTCAAGCTTGTCTTGATTACGAGGAATTACTTACTGTACTGTGCGACTGTGAGAGAGTTGTTAACTCCAGACCTCTTACCTATGTATCAGAAGACATTGATGATGACTTTCCTATAACCCCTGAAAAATTCTTGCACGAAACTCCGCATTCAGGTGTACCAGATATTGATAATGTGGATAAAGTGAAATTGAGTAAAAGAACAAAGTATTTGCAAAGGCTAAGAGAAACATTAAGAGTTAGATTCCGTTCAGAGTATTTAGGGCAGTTACGGCAGCATGCCTTAAAATGCTATAAAAACAAACCACTTAAGGTGGGAGAAATTGTCCTGCTTGAAGATACTAATAAAAAACGTTCTTTTTGGAACCTGGCTCGTGTTTTAAAGGTTATACCTGGTCGAGATGGCCAAATAAGACTAGCGCTTATAAAAACTAATAATTCAGAATTATTAAGACCGGTTCAAAGATTGTACAGATTAGAACTGGAAAATGCAATAACAGACGATTATGACGAGACTACGCCTTTAACAACTAGTAGTGGCAGAATTGTTAAAACACTTTTAAGGTAATTTTGTATTCAGACTATTTTATTTCAAAATTCACTTTACTCGGTTTCACTTCTTTTTATTATGTGTTCAAATGTATGTTATTTGTATAAGTATTGTAAGCTATATATATCATTCTGTGTATGTTTATTTTGAGTGTATAGTTACCCACTCAAAAGGTGGGAGTGTATGTGGCAACAGAAGAGATCTCGCCTTACGCAATGCGCATTGTGCTTGCGCATAACCAAATAGAAGAGCTGTATATACTTTGGCCGAGAGCTGTGTGTGTTCTATCGTCGCCTGTAAGATACGAATAAAGTTAGTTGTTGTGTTTGACTATCGATGTATTTCTTTCCCGAACCGACTGATATTTAAGTACGCAACAATGGGTATTGACATCGCCATTTAGGTAAAAAGGGCCTCATCTGTCGACAAAATGTTCCATGGCCAATGTTCGTCCATTTCCATCCGTGCGAGGAATTCCAAAGCGAAAGATTCTCTTGCAGTAGGATCGTTACGTTTAAATTCTTGAACATGTTTGATTTTGTATGGGTAGAACTGCAGCACTTTATGGACAATTTTGTACACCGTACTCCATGGTACGTCCATTCGAGTACGCTGCACGTACCGTGTGTGCTTTCCATTGTTGCTTCCTCCACTGCTAATGCAACAGCCTCCTCGGTTTCCATAGAAACAGGTTTCCTTCCCCTCCCAGGTGTAACAGATAACAAATCCGTGGCTTCAAACTTTGCCATCATTTTCCTCAAACCCTGCGGTGTCATAGGCCCTCGGCATATTCCTCTTACTGAACGATACCTTTGCAAAGCACGCCGTTCATTGCTATCGCATTCGTAATAACATTTAACAAGAAAAACACGGTCTTGTATGGTTAGAGACATTGTCGATTCGTAACAATGAGAACTCTGACAAACAGGCTCACTTTTATCTGGAAAATCAAATGACATGGGAAGCGCGTTTGCATAAATCATTTGCTTCTTCCTGCCGTAAGTCAATTACAAGCCATTGCAGTTTTGCATAACCCCACAAACAGTTTCGTTTTAGAAACGATTAAAAACGTTTTAAACCGATATCTTTATGCCTTAGGGCCGAATTCAGGCTTCAAAATTCACAAATTAGCGATCCGTAAGAAAACGATTTCCGGAATGCGTACACTTTAATTGGTAATTTTGTTTAGGTCAATGTTTCTTAAGGGTATACAAAATGTTAAACCCGTGTAAGAAAAGATTAAGTTAGATTCCGACCCTTATTTCGTTTAACAATATTGCATACAGCGCCCTTTCCCCCCTGGTGGGGAGTTTTTGAACTTTTTTTTTTGGTGGAAAAGAAATTCCCATGACCTCCTTTAAACTATTACCAAGTTTGATTACATTTGGTCCAGTAGTTTTCCTTTTATGACCATTTCAAAGCGGAACTTTAATTATAACCACCCTGCACAAGGGGAATTTCTATCAACCGTCTAAAAGGCTTAATCCAGATCACTCATCGCCCATTGTTCACATGCTTAAATCAGCAATTCATTTTAATCCAGTAGTAGGGGAGACAAGGGCTAGTTGGTATAGATTTTGGTTTTTGATTTTTCTATTTTTCCGTGCACTACTTGGAGATATTCTGGTGAATGCGGCAGATAGCATAACTTTTTGACTACAAAATCATGTTGGACCCATTAATTAAATCCGTGTTTAGGTAACCCCAAAACACTTTTCCTAAAAGCTTGCAACTATGCCAATTCAGCCTGGGTGCGGGGTTAGTTGGCGTACCCCTAGGGGTGAGTTGGCATAACGTGATATAGATAGGGATACTTAGGCAAAATACAGCAATTTTCAAGGAAAAACATTTTATTTTATCAAAATTTGGGGTAACATGGCTTTTTCTTATTGTCTCTTTCAGCCGCGACTCTATCCTTGATAGGCGTGTCTTTTGAAATAGCAGTAAACCTTCTTTTTCGGCCACGATTGGATTGCTGTCGTGGCCCAGCTTTGGGGAAAGGGTGAATTTTCTCTGGGGTGATGTATCGGGAAGATGATGGAGTGGTCACCAATGCCGGTGTTCCTGGAAGGTCATTTGTCGTTAGAGAGTGTTCATTGGGGTCCTTTAGCTCTGATTCATCAGCAATTTGTGTAGCCTCTGGAGCAGGGCGATCAGTGACGGAAGATGGCTAAAAGTCAGTCCTCAAATAGTCTGGGTTGAATGGACAGATCGCAATCACTTGAAATCCAGATGTAATGTTGGACGGAGTCATAGCTGATTGAAAGGCTGTTTTCACAAATGCTGGGATATCGTAGATAGTTAAAAGTTTTGCCTGGATGACTGGTCATCCAAGCGTCACCAGCCGTGTTGACGTATTTTTAAGGAGTCTAAATACAGTGAGACACTTCGGCAATGAACAGCAGGATTCTAATTTGCAGCTCCTTTTCCGAGACAGGTCTCCTTCATTGCCGGCAGAAGATGTTTTGTCAAATGGCTGTAATTTATGGCTGCAGTGTGGAGGAAACGATAGGTAAGTAACCCCATTTCCTTTGAACAAATCGAGGGCCTCAGTGGACAAATGCGAGTCTCATTTGTCCACTGGTTATCGAGGTTATCGAGGAGAAGCAGAACAGGTCGCGCTTGTGAACATCTGGTGTAATGTTGGGTGGTCTAAAGTGGATAAAATGTTGGGCAAACTTCACAATCGCGTTCGACCATCCAACCTGACTTGTTGGCATTGTCGCTGGAGCCCACTGGTCCAGATAGCACGAAATGTTCATTGAACTTGGCTCGCGGAAAAATGAAAAATGGAAAAATAACACTTCCTCTGCCCGAGACGCAAATAGCCAAACTAACAAGGGTACCTCTTTCAGTAAAGGTGAATTGTCCAATTTGCTGAAACCCTTTCCGTACTACCATCTTGTCTGGCTTTTGAACGGTTGTAATCCCATTCTCGAACATGTAGATGCCCTGTGGCTCGAATCCATGCCTGTTCAGCATTGTTTGGAATAAAGTGTAAAAATTTACGACTTTTGTCCTGTTGAAACTGGTGACTTGAGCTAGGCTAGTAGCCTCAGGTGTTCGAAGAGATAAGGATTTGTTTCTGTTCATAAAATAAGAAAACCAACCAGGTCTATCCATCATGTTGAGCCAAGCCTTTGCCTTCAAAATTGTGAGCTTGAACGGCCTCGGTCACCCTCTCCATTGGTCGATTTGCTCGGTCTGTTTTTCTCTTGTACTTCCTTATAGCGAAAAGCAATAAGTGGTTGTTATTCTCTCAGAACCTTATTCATAAACTTTTTTATTGAAATCGGATATTGGGAAATATTTGGAATATATAAAAATTAATTTTAAATCAATATAGCTTTATTTCTCTTACAATAGTTTATTTTTTGTTTAAACTGGTTTCAATCTTTCGATCATCCTCAGTAAAAAGTGACTCAGTAAAAGTATTTTCATCACATGATATCTTATCATTTGGTTTTTAATTAAATTTTCTTTTATATATCTCATTCTAATTGTATCGTAAATTTATTATATTTTCCTTTTCCTTTTTTATTTTTTTCAAGACTTCCTATTTTTTTTCTCTTTTAAGAAGTTAATTTATTAAAATAATTGGAGGAAACAAATTAAATAATGAAATGGAAATGAAAATGTATAATAAATTAATGTACAATTAGAATGAGATATATAAAAGAAAATTTAATTTAAAACCAAATAAGATATCATGTAATTTAAATACTTTTAGTTACGTTTTACTGAGGATGACCGAAAGATTGAAACTAGTTTAAACAAAAAATAAACTATTGTAAGTGAAATAAAACTATATCGATTTAAAACATTTATAAGTCGTATTTAAAAATTATTTTAAAATCTTTATTTATTCATTTTTTTACAGAAATTGTTTTTTTCAATGAACAGTAATGGAAAGGTTAGTTGTCATAGGCGTGGGGCGAGTTGTCATAGCTATGCCAACTGACCCCAGACCTAACTATGCTAACTATATCCCCACAGGGATACCCAAAACAAGATGGATACCACACAATCTCATGCATCAGAAACAAAATATTATGATACATGAATGCAACCACAATTAACCACTCTTTTGAAAACCGCCATCAGCAGCGCCTCAATTGAATCTACAGGTTCACCAGAATAGAAAAAGTTACGATGAAAAAATTTACTCAACAGTATGAAAAATGATGAAACAAGGGTCCTTCCTTCTTGACGCTTCCAATCAGACTGAAGTTATGGTGGATGGTGCACCTTTACATACACTCTCCACTTGTAAGATGACAGCGCTCTAGCTCCACGGTGGCAGGAATTAGAAGCAGTGTGCTAACTAGCCCCTTATGCCAACTAACCCCGGTCTCCCCTACTTTCAAAACTCTTGGGGTATTTAATGTAATATAATTTTTGCCTCAAATTTCAATTCTTCAGTATGATTTTGGTGACTTTGGCAATGTTTAGTTGTAATATATCTTAACTTCCCTTGCAGTTTTCGAATGAAATTTCATTTTAAAGTCAAGGAGAGGTTTCCAAAGCCACGTCACCTTATTTTTTTTTCAAAACATAAGATTTTATCTAATAAAAGCGTGTGATAAAAGAACTAACATAAAGAATTTTATGAGTCAGTCGATCTTTTTAGTTCCGTTAAGATCAACCAAATTTTGAATAACTAACTACCGATTTGGGAATTTATCACACTATATTAAACACAAGAGTTTTTAAAGCATCATTTATGCATCGTGGACAAGTTACCACTAAACCATTAAAAATATTTTTCTTTGTTGCCACCATGATTGTGCAGTCAAAACTCGCTACTAATTTTTCAAATCCTACGTACAGTATATACGAGCAACAAGAATCATCACACAGATGCAGATTTTAAGATAAGAAAAATGTATATATTTTTAATGAAATTCATAGAATTAAATATGAGTTAGCCAATAATGGAATATGGTTTTCCCATCTATTCATGTGCTTCCTATACAAATCTCAATAAACTTGAAAGGGTGCAGTTGAGCGCTTCTAGAATCATTACATAACTTCGACACAGTTGTCCAAATGACATTGTGCTCTATGAAAGTAATCATCTCCTCTTTCGTTGAGCCCCACTTAAATCATCTGGGCGTCGGTTCGGAGCTTGATGATATTAATTTACATGAAGATATCTTGACTAATGTGATAAAAAAACACTCTTACACATGGCAGCAGGGGCGATTGAGGGAATTTCTGGTAGTGGAGTGCACATACCAACTCCTACTTGTGCTGTGGAATTTAAGATTAAAAATCCAGATTTCTGTTCGGTTTTTAGATCACACCTTATTGCTATCAAGAGGAGCTTGTAATACACTGATGTAAGAAATTAAGAGAATTTGCAGACTTGGTCGATTATCTCTAGAACTACTGTACCGATTTTAATGAAATTTGATATGTACATACATTGATACAATACAAAACAAATAACCGTTCAATAATTGTAATTCACACGCATGATCGTGCGTAACACTCGTTGGAGTCGGAAGATATGAAACAGCGGTTGCAGAATAAACAAAAAAATGGGTTAATAGATGGTGTTATTTTGCAGCAATCGGTTAATTTCAAATTGTAACAGTAAAAATGAGTAACCACCAACGATTTGATGGTGGAATGATGTGGCGAATTGTGGGGAGGCTAGAATCAGGCCAATCTCAAGTCCACATTTGTAGAGAGTTCAATTTAACGCCCAGCGTCGTGTGTAGCTTATGGAAATAGTTCCAGGATACCGGATCCATCGAGAAAAAGGCCTGCGAAAGGTCGTCCAAGAGCCACGACGGCCAGAGAAGATCGCCATTTGTCGATTATAGCGAGGCGTAACAGGAATGCTACAGATTCTCAGCTCTCTCGTGACTTGTATGCAGCCACAGGAACCCGTGTATCAAGGGTGACTGTTTCCAAAAGACTTCATGAGAGAGGGTTGTTTGCAAGAAGACCTGCTGTTTGCGTCCCGCTCACTTCTACGAACAGGAGAATCCGTTTATCATGGTGCATAGAGATTGGAGTATGGATCAATAGGCGACCGTTCTTTTCACTGATGAGTCCCGGTTCAGCCTAAACATAGATTCTCGCCGTACGTTCATATGGGGAGACCCATGGACCCGCTACCTACCCTCCAATGTCCGCGAAATCAACCATTATGGCGGAGGAGGTTTAATGGTCTGAGCAGGCATCATGTAGGATGGCCGCACACCTCTCCATATCTTTGAAAGAGGCACTGTGACTGGTGTGAGGTATAGGGATGGGGTCTTGGAGCCCCATGTTCGCCTTTTCAGGGGTAAAGTTGGCCCTGATTTCATTTTAATGGCCGATAACGCGAGGCCACATAGAGCTATTATATGGTTATTATTTTTTTTTACAGTAGTTCTAGAGATAATCGACCAAGTCTGCAAATTCTCTTAATTTCTTACACCAGCGTATGTGTATCAAGTAGAGGATCAGTTTCACGATGTCTGGATTTTAACTGCTAGTCGTGCTTCAATTCAGTACCTCTCTAATTGGACTAATATTGGAGACCAGAATATCTGGTCATTTGTGTCATTTGCATGTTTATATGTCTTGTATTCATATGTACCCCGGACTGGGATGTAATTTCGTCATCCCCCAGAGACATTAGCAAAAAAAAAAAAAATTCTGGGCATCTTAGATCTTCTTGACCGGCTTTCTTCTGGTCACACTATCCATTTTCAGTGGATCCCTTCCCATGTTGGGATTGACGGTAATGAAAGGGCCAACTTTTTAGCCAGGAGTGATGCTGAGGAGTGCGTGAGCCCTTGTGGAGCTCTTACTTTTAGCGAAATTTTCTCCCTCAAGAAGATGCAACTAAACCATCTTGGGAGTACTCCTCCCTACCACCCATGGTACTTTGAAAGAAGTCCGGGAGGGTCTTTCCAGCTCAAGCCTAGAAAATATCAAACAGACTTCTCGCGTTTCATGAGTGGCCAGATTAGAGCACTCACTTTTCCGCACGGTCAGAAAGTCTTCCAGGAGTGTCACTGGTGCTCTGCCGACATGGCCTCCCCTGCCCATCTTTTGACTTGTTTGGGTTTTACAAAGGACGAGGTCCTTTGGGATCCTCTACTCTTTTTAGACTTTCTATAAATTTTTAGTTTCATGGAGATTGTCTAGCCTTGCAAGGCAATCTGAGATTAGTAACAACAACAAATATGAATTTGTTTCATATTTTTATGCATTTATATTTATTGAAATAAGTTTGCTTTAAAAATTTGAGAGAAAGTATATGAGTTAGAACATCACCAAAGAAACGTGACTAGAATTGAATGAAGTAAGAAATATTTGATCTAAAACAAAGTGGCCTAAAGCTAGCTTTTAAATTTACTACCTTTAGTTATTCAATAAGGTTTTATGGCATTTTTGTCTAAGGTATTTGTTACCGTAGCTGATTCCTGAAAGGAAAATTTTTTTTAGAAAATTAGGACTAAGTTTGCTTCCCCTTCTCTCTTTAGAAATGTAATTCGACAACATTACGGCGGCCACGGACGGCTTTCGCCTATACGCCCTGTAGAACCTCAAGACCAGCCGCCGCGTAGCAAAACCTGATGGTTATGTACCTCTTCGGTTAATAAGTATGGGCCTGGGCACCGGACAGACAGTACAGATCTGCTGACCAAAACTCGGGGCCCTCTTTAGAAATGTAAATTATGTTGTATTCCGAAATATTAAGTATAATTAAACACCATAAAAACATAATGGGTATTAAAATTAGAGTAGGATTCTTTTGTAAGGTTAAGGAATATTTATTCCCCAACCTTGCAACATAATTACGATTATTAGATGTAGCAAATGTTATATAATCCAGGAAGATAGTCGGTGAAAGTCAGTGTAAAAATAGTTTTACTTCACTTAAAAGAAATGTAAACAAGACAGTTTTTGCCAGATCTGTCAGAAAGATTCTAAAAACTGGATTGAAGTTATCAATTTTTTTTTCATAGCGGATATTCTTGTAGTGAGACATTCGCCCTTTTTTTTTCATTGCGAATATTCTTGTAGTGACACATTATCTCTTTTTTATTCTCCGCGAAGTCTTGCGGGCTACTTTATTATGGGATCACCATTTAGGTGAGCCATCGTTGCTCCCTATGAGGGGACAACACGGTAATGACCAAGCCTTATTCGGGATTTTTAACCCAAGCCCACTGCGGGGAAGCGCGCGATGCTAACCACTATACAATGTGGGTGGTAAGTTATCAGACTAAATAAATGTATTTCTCGTATGGAGAAGGTCCATGGAAAAATTGTGAGAGCTTAAACCTCAATAGGAAGTAATTGAGTTGTAGATGGAAAAATAATCAAAAGATACATGTGATAATCGAACAAGTATGGGTATGCATAAGATAAATAAAATTAATTGATATTTTAAAACGTAATTAAAAGTTTCTAGAGTGAAATTTTAGCTTGGCTATCTTTATTCTATTGGAGAACAACAGCCCTTAGTACACAGCTATGAGCATGAACCGCCGCTTAAGAATATCGCATAATGGGCCCGTGGCATAAAGTATAAGCACTACAACAGTCATCATACTTAAACTTAATGCCGATTATTTGAAGAAAATTCGGATTAAAACTTAAAAAAAATTGTTGAAAATAATGAAATCAAAATAAACAGAACAATTGAACAAGAATTTTCGAAAAATAGATGAGGAGTAAATTAGGTTTGAAAAGAAAATCCATCTGAATATCATGAAAATGTTTAAAAAAAAAATGAATGTTGATTGTTTAATACGGGTGAAAAGTTAGTCTGATTAATGTTCTTGTATATATATATATATATATATATATATATATATATATATATTATATATATATATATATATAATATATATTATATATATTATATATATTATATATTATATATATATATATATATAGATATAGATAGTTAGTGTGACAATTTTTGAGCATGCGCACTCGTATTGTTGTTGTTGTTCATTTTTCGTTGAAAATATCGAAATACAGCGTTTCTGAGCATATATCCATAATCAAGGCCTACTATTCGAGGAATAACAACCCGATTGCTGCTCAAATGAAATCATCGGTGCGATATTCATTGAAGGCATGGTGACTGCTGAACAATAAGTCAAAATTTTAGAAAATGATCTCATCCCTATTATCCAAAGTGACCCAGATTTCGAAAAGATGAGGTTCATACAGGACGGAGCACAACCCCCATCGGACCAATAAAGTGCTTGAAGTCTTGGAAGAGCACTTTGGAGAGCGCATTCTAGCTTTGGGGTACCCAGAGGCCACTGGAATGGGAATCGCTTGGCCACCATATTCTCCTGATCTCAACCCTAGTGACTCATTTTTGTTTGGGCAATATTAAAGGCAAAGTTTACGCAAATAACCCCGAAACCATCGTTGAGCTCAAAACAGCCATTCAGGAGGTCATCGAAAGCATCGATGTCTCGACACGTCAGCGAGTTTTGCAGAATTTTACTCTTCGTCTGCGCCACATCATAGCCCTTGATGGCAAGTATATCTAACGTGTCATAAACTAAATCTGATTATCTGCAGTTACTTTATAAATTTGAATAAAATTTTTGAACTCAGTAATTTTTTAAAATTTGATTTTTTATTTCCTATAGCTGAATAATTGTCACCCTGTATGTAGAATGGGTGTGAGAATGTATATATGTGTATATTAATATAACCACAGAGGGTATATTTTTAATATTTTTGTAAATTTATATCAATCAATCAACCACGTACACAAGACAAACAAAATGACAGATGTATAAATAACAGATGCAAAAATAACAAAATTTATCTTTAATTTCATCTTTACTGCTGTGTCATGATTCTCACTGGAAAACAAATGTACAGGACAAAAAAATCTTGGCATTCGGGTTTTTACTAATATCTAATTCTTTAGTTGGTGGCTTGAGGTGGCCATGAAGGAATAAATATTCGTGACCTGATTTACATTCGTAACTATAAAATTTTATTTTTCGACACTTTAGGGGCGCTTCCATAACTGACGTAAAAATTAAATGAATATAATATTTGCGCATTTCATAACACCTGCAAAAGGAAAAATGCTAGTAAATTTGCTAGTTGGTTTTTACACCATTTTACGGTTTATAAAATTTTGTCATTTAAAATGGTACAGAACTATATTTACTCAATATTAAGGGCTTAGAAAGTTAATTTTGTTAGAACGATTTTAAGTGTTTAACCTTCTTTAAAAGTTTGAAACATTTTTTAGCTATCTATTTTCAGCTTGATATGTATTTTTGATGGACTATTTCTTTCTGTAATTCCGTATTCAAAATTGTTCTAAATGAACCGTCATAGATGTTCTTGTGCATCATATTAGAAGATGGAATAATTCATTGCAAATGCTTTTCAAACTAAAAGTAAGTATCGTTAAAAGTCAGTTTTAAAGAACTTTGGGTTTAAAACTGACTTTTTCAATACTTAGGTTGAAATATTCTTCATTTGACTTTTCGATTTGCCTTCCTTCATTTTGTCTGCACTAGTATCTGATATTTTTTCAAACCTGCTTCTTAACAATGAAAATAGAACAATTTAGTGGGTTAAAATTCATAAAGTTGTAACTAAATCGTAAAATAAATCAAAAAATGTCCCTATATTTTTCGGGTTGTAAGTTCTTAGAAGCTATTTATGTCAAAAAATAAAAAATTTACAACGGACTTCCCGAAATATTATTTTGTATTGAAATATTTTTATCCGGTACAAATTAAAGGCCGAATTGCTAGGGTGCTGGCGTCGGTACCGAAGTCTCTGGGTTCGAGTCCCACTGCTGGCATGGATGTTTGTAGCCCTTCGGAATGTGCTTCAAGCAGTAGGTTCCGGTCTAATTATCCCTCGTGTAGCAACCAAACTGGTCGTAGTTCTCTCAATCAACAACGAAATTAAAAGTTTTTTAATAATATACCTTTTTATGTGAAGTATAAATGAAAATTCTTAAAGAAATTTCTACATTTTTCACACCTAAATGTTCTAATTTAAAATTCATCTTATCTTTTGACAAAAATAATCTGCTTCCAAACCTGTAAAATTGCGGTTTTTCCCCTAAATAATAAATCTTTTCTCTTTTTTAGAGAGAATTTTTAAGGATATTGTCTTTAAAAAAGGCATAATAAGTTTGCGATTTTTCATAACTTTTACGTGTTTAATATTTGTTAAGGATTATCAATCGAACTGATTATAAAAGTATGATTTGAACCTTTGAATTTTTTTTTCATAATTATAAAATGACTTCATGAAATACTTTCATCTAACTGAAGAGAAACCATTGTTGAAATTAAAAAAGGTTTTATGGAGATCAAAAGAAGGGTATGATGATTAATATAATTTAAAAATTTCGATATTTCACAACTTTACTATCCGGTTTAATTTAAATGAAAATGATTTTGTTGTAGGAGTAAATTATCGCTATTGATAAACTATTTAAACCAAATTCGAGATCGAAGACCAGCAAATTTCAATTTTGTATGTTATACGCATTTACACAAGCAATCTATTTCAGCCTTTATTTCAGCCTCAACTATTTATTATTATTAAAATTTTTTTAAATGTTAAAGGAACATAAAAACCATAGAGAATATTGAAATAGTACTAATATAACTACAAAGAGCAAGAAAGAGGAAAAAGTCATCGATGAAACCAACTTGTCACTGAACACTTTGGAAACTTCTTTTCCGTGACATTCTTGAATGTATTTTGGAACAGTCCCTTTAAAAACTCCAGCAGTAATCTGCCATCATGGCCGTATCCCATCTTTCTTGGTAGCGGTCCTCCACAGTTTTAATATCCTGGTGAAATCTTTCACCTTGTTCCTCGCTGGTGTCTCCTAAATTTTCAGGAAAATGGTCTAAGTGGCTGCATAAATAGTGCACCTTAATGCTCATGTCATCCAAGGGATCTGAAACTGTTTAGCATCTCGTTTTTCAGTTCAACATAGTTTACAGCTTTGCATTTGCTCAGAAAATTTCCGACAACTGCAACAAATGAAGTCCAGGCTTTTCGCTCAGCCTCATTCATGAAATTTACGAAGACCGGATCCTTAATGAGATGTCTTATTTGTGGGCCGTCGAATATTCCTGCTTTAATTTTTCCGTACTCAACTTAGGCAATTTTTTCCCGATATATGCAAAGCATGATCCGTTCTTATCAAGATCCTTTACAAACTGCTTCATTAGTCCCAGCTTGATATGCAGTGGAAGAAAAATGATTTTCTCTCGTCCAACTAAGGGGTCTTTAATGAAATTCTTTTCCCCAACATCCACGTTTTCTCACTTAGGCCACTCTTTTCTAACCCAGTGGTGTGGTTTGTCTCTGCTATCTCAGAGACACACTTTGATGTCCAAGGAGAATGTTTACCATTTTTAAGTCCACACAAACCACCCATTGATGTTCATGATACTTTATCTTCTCCAAGAGCAAAGCTATGGTGTCATATTCTTCTTTCCTTTTCGTTTAGTGAGCAATTGGTATTGAACCATATTTGTTCCCATTGTGTAGAAGGACACATTTCAAACTTCGCTTTGAGATGTTAATAAATAGGCACCATTCATCTTTAAAATATTCAGGAAGACCCATTTTTCCCAGGAGGACAAATCACCCATACTTGAATGTAATGGAAAAAACATTCATAGATAAGTGGATGTACAGTAAAACCTCGTTTATACGGCTCTCGTTGATCCGGATCAGATTTGTAGAAATTATTTTATTTAATGTTCACATTAGATAATAATTTTTAACTATGATAGCAAGAACGTAACTACAAGTACGCTAAATATTCTCTTTTTTGTTTGATTATATGTACAGATCCTGCATATATTGTACAATAAATTATGGTAATAAAATGCTTTTTGTTGATTTTAAGAAAGCTGCACTAGACTTGCCAATTCTTTGTTAAGAAATAATGGGAAAAGTTATTTTTATATTTTTTAATGTCTTTTAAACAATACTATGTAATTTTCTTACAAAACAAAGTAAGTCCTCTTAGTTAAGGATTTTGTATTGCTTAGTACCCATATTACCCAGATTATCCAGATTTTCGATTGTCCGGATTGCCTATGGTCGCATTTAGTCCGGATAAACGAGGTTTTACTGTATCTAAACAAGTAGAGCTGATAGAGAAAAACTGATTTCATATTTAGATTCAGCGCCCCAAATATAGCTAAAATCAGTTCTAAGATCATAGGCACCAAAAAAAAAAAATTTTTTTTTGTAGGCCTTTAACTCATGCTTGATTACAGAGCACGTTTGTAGACTGAACAATCTACAAGCAGGTTGTATTTGTACTCGAATTAAATAGCGATCATAAGACCCGCCCCTAACTAACGGGAATAGAGGAATATTCAATTGCATAGCTAAGTTTCAGAGCATAATACTAAGAAGTACATGCCTAGCTAAGTTAACGTGCATCGTCATAAGTAGTATTGTTGGTCGATTACCGAATGTTTAGGCTCTGGCCTTTAGAACCAAAGTGTGTGGGTTCAAGTCATGTTATTGCGATATAGGCTTGCAGGCTTTTGAAATAAGCTTCAAACTGTAGGTCCCACTCTAATTAACCTTTATGTGTAGCGTAAGATAACCGCAGTGTTCTAAACAAATCAAGTTAAATAGTATGAGCACAGCTATGTAAAAATTGCTAATTTTTATACACCTATCTCAAATAAGCCGTTGTCATGTTTTAAGTTATATTTTAACAAATTATGCTCTTAAAGTTTGTGTACATGTTTTCAATTGAATTGTTTCAGACTCTCATCCAGTGAATATATTAATTATACCCGTTTCAAATGGCTAATCTATATCAAGGAAATGTTATCAAAGATGATTGTAATAAAGATGTAATTTATGTAGATTTTCTTGTGCTGCTAGATATACATTGGTAGTTGAAATAAAAAACTTTTTTAAAACAAATTTTCTTCATAAATGCTTCGAATATTAAATTATCAGTATGACTCCAAGGTAAGAAATTATTCCACAAAAAATCACACATTGCTTAAAAAATAACATTCACAGAAACTTTACATCAATGCTATTTTAAGAGACAAAAATTTCTGTAAATATTTTCAACCGTAAATATAATGATCCCCGAAATGATGATCATGCTAGCTGGAGAATATATCTAGTAAAATGATCAGGATATAAAAGAATCTATGAAGAAAATTAATAAAAAAGAAGTCTAGAAATCCATTATCTTAAAGTGAATGATCAGATTCAATAGACGGAAATAAACTGGGCTGTTGAAAACTTGACAGAACTAAGTGATTCTGGATCAAATGATTGTGCATATATCAAAATCGAAATTCCAGTGAGTGCACCTTCTCTCCCCATGAGTATGCTCAGTCTTTCCCCGTGAGTATTCGCAGTCAGGTGGTCTGCGAAATCGCTGCTTTGGGGAAGAACTTTATAACGGATTTTCTGAATTTGGGGATATGCTTAGTATATTTTAAAAAAATCCCTAAATAAAGCAATACAGTATTTTACCCTTTACAGGTTACAATTTCATCTCTACACTCACGAAACTTGTCTCAAGGATCAATAATTTGATTCTGAAATTCAGAAAGAGCAGATTATAATACAAAATGTTACGTTAAAAATATAACATATGCAAGTCATAACGTAAAAAAATCTTCCTTTTAAAAATTGGATGTACATTTAAATCGTATTATAAGCAATCAAATTTGTGGAATAGATACATTTTACTACTCTGCATTAAGTTAGTTTAATTTGAGATTATATTTTACAATCAATAAATTAGTTCGTTATTTGCCCTAATCCATAGTTGCATAAACATTCTTTGGATGGGTTCTGTAAAATAAACATATTTTTGTCGAAGAGTAATTTTTAAGTGGCTTTTGCTGAATTTATCCTAGGATTGAGTTTTTCATCAATAATCCCACGAGTGTTACAGGACGAAAAACTTATTAGATGAACTCATAACTCCCTATTTTTTTTCAAATATGAGCTTATCACTGCTTACGGCTCCTTTAACTGATGCAGTATTTCATTACTGAAACAAGACCGTGAAAGCCCTCTAGTCTGTACATGTTTCGAAGTGTGTATAGGTAATACTATTATTGTATTTTCTTGTTCTATTACAAGTTTAGGGACTCTGATTCTCATATTTTTTTTTCTTCGGCGTCTTACGAGATAGTGTCGGTCGACCCAGTTAATGTGGCGTGGTGGACCAAAGCGGGGTTGATTACGAAATGCTTAAGAGGAATGAAATATTTGTCTCTATTGTGTAAAAGCCATCAAACTAAAACTAAAATTTTGTATTTCATGTTTCTCAAAGTCTTACAAATTTTCAAATCTTAAAAGTTATAGAATTTTCACGAAGCTTTAAAAATTTACAACAGTGATTCTGTTTTGTTATTTACATCTCGTATTTCTTATATAAGATCCAATCTGTGACTTTAGTTGCATGTCAGTACTGTAGATGTACAAATTCAGTTACCAGAGTAGAACTATTCAAACAAGTCTCGAATTTATTCCGTTATTAAGAAGGTTGCATTTAAAAAAATTTAAATATATTTTCATTTTATTCGTGTCCACGAATCTTTTTTATTTGCTTATATATTGCTTTTTTAGATGTCTTTCAATTTTTTAAATATTTCCATATTTAAAAACACTTTTAAAATTCTTCTATTCACGCTGATTTGCAAAAGAGAGTTTTGATATTTTTAATAATTTGATATGTTACTATTAACATTCCAAACTTGGTTTTCCCCTTGAATATCGGCAAGTACGGAAACTTCCAACGTTCACTCTAAACAGAGATAGGGAAAACAGAGTGACAACTTAAAAATATCTCACTGATTTTTAGAAATTCCAACGTTTCGCAGATTATAACGTATTTTTATGTGAGGCACCCAAAACTATCTAAAGACTTACTAGATTGGGATATTTTACAGTTCACACTTTTTTCTCTGCCTTTTTAAGGTGTGGAGGAATGTAGAAATGACTAAATCACAGAAAATCTTTTCCACATATCAAGATAAATGCATGTTCTGAAATATTTTCTCTCGCCCTCTTCTCTTTTCTTTTTATATACACCAGTGGTGTGAGAGCTGTACGTACCCACAGGAGAAACTCTACCCACAGGAGAAACGCGAAAACATTTCAAGGGGTCACGGATAGTTTGAAGTAGATTTATATAGTATCGAATGATTTAATTAAAAATTTTGTAATAGTTTTCAAATCATGCTCTTTTTTAATTTAAATTTTGTTAATTTTTAGCAAAATGAAATGCAAATACATATTAATATTTTATAATAAATACATATTAGAGAATGCATATTTATATATGAAGTTTTAGTAACATGAGATTAGTAAGTGCAGAAGGTAAGCGAGACATTTTTTTTATATTATTTTGTATAGTAAATATGTACCCAAAATTTATAGTTCATCGAATTTTAATAGAAAAAAATGCTTATTTCTTATTTCTATTTTTTAAAAAACATTTTCGTATTTTTTTTAATTTTCTACTTCCAAACACTGGGATGAAGCATTTTTTTATTTATAGAAAGTAGGTCACGGTCGAATAAAGTTTGCGCACCACTGACATACACGACAATACAGTAAAACCTCGTTTATCCGGCACTCGTTGATCTGGATCAGATTTGTAGACTTTATTATCTAATGTGAACATTAAATATAATTTTTAACTAAGATAGCAAGAACGTAACTACAAGTACGCCAAATATTCGCTTTTTCGTTTGATTCAATGTACAGTTCCTGCATAGATTGTACAATAAATTATTGTACAATAAATGCTTTTTGTCGAGTTTAAGAAAGCTTTACTAGACCTTTATTACCACTTCGTTGTTAAGAAATGATGTGAAAAGTTATTTTTACCATGTTTTTATTAACTTGCTTTCTTGTTTGTTTGTGTGTGTGTTTGTCCAGTACAAATCTTGTAATCGATTTTTAACTAACTTCCCGACTAGCTAGACATTTGAAACTTTTATAATAGCTCAGAACACGATGACAATGCATTTTTTAAATACTTTTAGCCACCTTTAAGAAGAATTAAATTAATTTTCAGTTAATTTTGTTTTGTAGACTGGTGCAACCATCTATCGACCGAGACGGAACGAAAAGTTAAACTCAAGAAAACTTTCAATTAATTTCATTTTCTTTAATGTTGATGGGATAATTCATCAAAAAAGTTTAAAAAAAGTATTTATTAATACATAGAATTGTCAAGTTTATATGATTCAACAGAAAATTTAAAAACATGGTATATAAAAAGTTCTTTTTATCTTCTAATTATTATATTTTTTTAATGTCTTGTAGACAATACTATGTAATATTTTTACAAAACATAGTTTTTTTTGTCGTAATGAGCTGAAAGTCTGTTAGTTAAGGATTTTGTTTTGCTTATTACCCATAACACCAGGATTATCCAGATTTTCGATTTTCGGGATTGCTTATGGTCCCAGTTAGTCCGGATAAACGAGATTTTACTGTACTTACTGTATTGGATCCTTGCAAGTATTTACTGAAGCATATATGTACTATTGCAACAGACAAGCACACTAATTTTCTTAGTATCAAATTCATTTTTAGGTGCGATGAAAAATATATATATATACATTTATTTTAAATACGACGATCAATGTATACAATTGATGTAAAAAAAACAAAGTATATTTATAAAAAAATCGTAAGTAATATTTTTAGACAAAATAATGTAGAAGAAAATATTCAAATTATATGTAATAGGACATATTAAAGAATATAGTACAGTTAATATAGTACAGTTTGAGGAACATAATACCTTTTATTGTATTTTAACATTTTTTTGGATAATGTCCAATCGTCTGCCGCATTAGCAAGAAGAAAAATTTTATTGTTGTCTATTTAATTGTTATGCACGTGACGATAAATTTCTTTAAAGTACCAGAAAAAGAAATCAGGTGATCAGCATTTAATAAATTAAATTCTAAAAATTAATCTTTAAAAATTCACCAAAAATCAGAAAATGGAGGTGAAGATTCGAAAAAGATTTCATTTTAAAAGAATTTTTATTATCTTTCTCGTGATATAAATTTTATAACCCTCAGATTATTATTTTAAATGAAAACTTAAAAAAAGTTACAAAAGCAGCTTAAAAATTTAATTTAGAACAATCTAAGAAGAATTTTTCAAAAAACCTTTCTTAGTGCACCCCTACACCATAAGAAGAATCGCCAGGCAAAATTTCAGCCCTTTAGGTCCAGGGGTTTGGTCTGTGCGTTATATGTCAGTCAGTCAATCAGCCAGTCAGTTATGGAACTATTTTATATATATAGATTCAGCAAGCAGTTGATTTTATATATATAGATTCAGATAGCAGTTGATTTTATATATATAGATTATTTGGTAAAAATCTGTAGTTTGACATTTTCCTGAATGTTATTTCATTTGTTTTAAACTTCGCACGGAGTTCGCAGACTCGAGAAAGCAAATAAGTAAATTAAATAAAATAAAAACTGTTTGATTTGTATTTAGATATCCCATACAATATGTTGTTACAGTTCCATTTTATTAATATTCGGTGGAAAGAGTCTTCAAGAAAGATTCTTATGAAGTGATTAAGGGGACACAGGACCCTGAAGCTCGACGAAATGACTATAAATATGGTCTAATTCTAATCACAAAAACTCAAATAATATTACAAAAAGAAATTTTCTTTCTTTATACACAAAGTACATATCTTTAAATATGTCATATATAAAAATGGAAATTATAAATCTATAGTTTTCAAATTAGCAGTTTAGAATTTTCTATGATTAACTGGTGATTTAAAAATTATAAAGTGCTGTGCGCATCATAAAATTGAGATATGTGCTTACAGAAAATAATTAATTGTCAGAGAACACTTGTAATATATTTACCTGTGATGTAAAACCAAATAAATTGTAATAAATATATTGTTTAAATTAAAAATTGAGTATAAAATTGGAAAACTTCAAAAATTATCCAATTATTTGTATAATTTTCCCACATAAGAAAAAGTATTCCAGAATTGCACATTTTTCTGGCTTTAAAATGTAGAACCGTGAAATATACATATGAGTGTAGTTTTATCAGTTTCCTATTGATAGTTTAAAAGTAATACTGCACAAACTTAAAATTAGCAGTTAATCATATCAAATTCTAAACTGCTAATTTGAAAATTATTTATTGATTTATAATTTCCATTTTTATATATGACATATTTAAAGGTATGTACTTTATATGTACAAAGAAAGAAAATTTCTTTTCGTAATATTATTTGAGTTTTTTGGTTAGAATTAGACCCTATTTATAGCCATTTCGTCGAGATTCAAGGTCTTGTGGCCCCTTAATTGGTTTTCAAATACATAATCGTAGAATATGAGGAAGTGTATTTGCATAAGGCTGCAGCGGCACTACTGGAAATATTAAATAACCCGTAGTATGTAATAAGAGAATAAAACTGCATGTAATCTTTCGAGATTGTTCGCTTTATTTAAAGAACCGCAGAGATGATTCAAAAAGCCCCAAAGCAAAGAAGTCCGTTGAACGCATTAAAGCCCAGAAATAAGAGTTTGCTCACCTTAAACCCGAAATAAAAAATATTCTATCTGCTATTTAAAGCTTCCACCATCCCTTTTCTGCTTCGGCTAACGGTCACTCCACCGATCACGTGATTCTCAACGTCCAATAATCGTAGCCAGCTGTATCCCCTGGGGGTGAGTCTGACCCCTGGCAAAGACCCAAACTAGCATCTGGACTGTGATTCAAGGCGCAGAGCTGTGACTCAGAGGCCTGGGAATAAAATAGCTCTGAAGGGTTGGAGAAGAGTGAGAGGAACCTGGGAAGGCACGATGGGGAAGGGAGGGATGAGCAGAGAAAACCCTCTCACAAAAACTGATCGAAGAATTCCTTTTGTTAGCCCTTCTTAACTGCCTCTCTCAATCAGGGGTTGAACAAACAACAAAAAAAAAAAATGCTGGTGTGGTAGTTCTGGCATTAATCATTATAGTTTGGAACTTCAAATTAACCAAACGTGTGGGACGAAAAACAGTGGAGTTTCTACGTATGGAAATCTTAACGTTCATCTTAATAAATATTTAATGATTTTTTTAAATTGCAAATTTTTAATCCAGTGGTATGAAAAACAAGTTGAAAGAATGGAACTACTATTTATAGTATGAGATATCAATTGCTCGAACAGGTTCGTTAAGTCTTACTAGAAATGAATTTAAATTTAATAAAGTAAAGGTGATAAAATAACAAATATTAAGCCCCCCCCCAAAAAAAAACAAACTTTGAAGCATTTCTGTACCTTGAAACAAAAAGGGCCAATGTCCAAAACTTTGAAATTTAAGCGACAAATGAAAAAGAAATTGAAATAAATATAATACTAGAATATAGACAAAAACTATCACTAAAATTGAAAAGTAAAACTTGAAAAAATATTTATACACAAACCATTAGTAAAATTTGTAAAAAGTAAGATTTGTAAACTGAAACTGATGTTTTCTAACATTTGATTAAAATGGACTTTGGTCCTCTTTGTTCCAAGGTAATTCCAAAGATTTATGTGAAAAGTTTTGAAAATCATAAAAATTGGAAAGAGGTAGCTTAAGAACGAATTTTAACTACAAATTCTTTGAACCGCTAGTATGATTTAAAAAAAAAACCCTAAACTAAACATTTATTAGACCAGAGAAACTTTGTTATTTATTATTTTTTTGTTTTTTGTATTTAAATGTAAATATCATTTAAAAGTTCTCCGATAACTTAGAAGACTTCATTAAATGGAAGTTCGTTTTAGACAACTATTGTATTCTGTGCAGTAAGTTAACGTTTTTAATAAAACTATGATTTGATGCAAATATATTTTTAATGTTTTGAGGATGGAGAAAAATATCAAAAATCCCTCGTCTTTGACAGCAGAAGGAATTCATTTGCAACAAATCATCATTTAAGCAAAATCTTACTTTTTGAAGATGACCTATTGCTTTGAACAGCGTTTATTTGTCCACGTAAGGTGCAATGCTATAAAAGCAAAAAAGTATTACTTTTCATTAAATATTTGTAGGACAAGCGTCCACTTAATTTCTGAAACGTTCTCTATAAACTATATTCTGTATAGTACAGATACTTTTTTATGAGTTATGTTAGAATTCTAAAGTTTTTTTTTAAATTACTTAAGATGTATAAGGATTGTTATGATATATCATATAAACTTAATGGTTCAAATTTTCAACAATTTTCAAAAAATATTTTTATGTATTTTTAAAAATAATTTAATCCTAAAAGGGTTTCTTACTAAAATCTTTATGCTTTGGTTTATGTAGAATGAATGTATATTTTCTGATTACTAATACTCGATGGGTATTCCTATTACTTACATAACGTCGAACTTCTTCGTAAATTTAATTTCATATATATCCCTTTCTACAAGCAAGTTTCCTGTAACTTCATTATTTTTATATATCCCATTTGAAATGCTCGAAATTACCAATGCATTTCGTGTAACTCTTATTTTTTGTTTTCTTTAATCTCATTACGAGATGAAATTTAGTCCTCAAACATTTTAGTGTTGGCTGCTTTTGAACAGGTTGTAGACCCTTTTTTAATGTGAATAGCAGTTCATTCTTCAATATTACTGAGCGTAATGGAGGGCTTCTAAGGACTCCCAGACAAAGGTTCTTTGGCCCTTAAGAATTAAACTAATGTCTTATCTAGTCTGTATTTCTGAGGTTCTATAAATGTCTATAATTGGGTCTTTAAATTTATGGCACGTGGACCAAAAGAGGACCTTAAAAGACCGACCAAATGCAGTTAACTTCTATGCAAATGGGGGTAGTTAGATGGAATTAAAGGTCAACATATTTGTTTCTGAAAAACTTATTAAAGGAAGTAGCTTACAAGGAACTTGTGGAGGCAAAAATATGGGTCACATAATTTTCCCAAGCGATGTCGCATGACACATGATTGCGGCTATTTTGCCTGATGTAGATAAACAATGAATTGTCCGAAACAAATTGCAGACGAATTTTCCTCTCGATAATTATCCTTATTATGACTTGAAACTTTTCATTATAATGTGATTAATATTGATGAAGAAAAACAGTAATTCGGAAGGTGGTAGGTCCAACGTGGTGGGAAATGAAAATTTTGAACGCATCATCCTCTGGGATGACATTCTCAGATTTTAACCTCTCCTCGCTGTTAAAAGGGAAAAGAATGCTTAAGAAAAACTTTTCACTTAAAATTGACTTTTGAGTTTCAAACTGGATGCTTAAAATTTTATACTGGATATTTCTATTTTTAAATAACGATCTTTTAGAATTTATTATTTATCATTATCAAACGTAGACAATTTTCAACTATATATGTTAGTTGCGAGATAGAAATAAAGGGGTTTACATTTCCATGAAAAAAATACCAATCAATTAGAACTTCGAATTTATTGTATTTAGTTTGTTTTCAATATTAAATTTTTATGCATGATTAATTTATCATATTTATAATCTAACTCTGTAATATTGAATGAAATGAAGAAGATCGCAGTGAATAAAAAAAATCTAGTTGAAAACTTGATTTCGTGAATCTGGAATGAATACATGAAATAGTTTAAATGAACTGATGAACTGAAGCGAAGCTCTCTTCATACAGGCTCACGATTCTAAGGACAAATAAGTAGTTGGTCCACATATTTGCTATCCGAGGAAAAATGCAACCTAAAATAATCACTTTTGGGAGACTATTTACATATATTGTTCCACCCTCAACATTTCAACAAATTCGGTTTTGCCTTAGGCTAGCAGTTGATTTTCTTTATAAGGCCCATGAAATCTTAAATTTTTACTAAAAATTTCATTCTAAAAGATAGCATAAATTCAATAAAGATAAATCTTGAAAATTCCCCTAGATAATGGAGGTGAAAAAAAAAGCTTGAGACATTTTTGCCTTCTCATTATCAATACCAATACACAAAAGGGTTTGATTCTGAATAGTTTGATCTTTTAATGTAAACACTGGCACACATGATTCACCCAATAAATAAACCAATATCGATAAAAAATAAAAAGGACCCTATTGTTATATTTTGCACTTAATTGTAGAAATGGTTCTAATTTAATTTTTTTTAAATTTAATCTCATATGATTTGCAATGTTTGGATAAAAATGTTGCATTGTTTTAATTTTTATTATATACTTTTAGATGCCTTTATGCAGTCAGATTTTATATCGGATAATTTTGTGAAACATCTAGGTTAAATTTATGTCTTTTCATTCAATGTACAAGTATCGTTTCGTCACACACGTGATGAATTGTCAGATTTTAGTCATTTGCACTTGAACTGCATTGTTAAAATAGTTCAGGAACAAACTGCATGCGAGCAAAATTCATAACTGAACTGTGCTAGTGCTATCAGTTTACCTAAAATGAGAATTTTTCCCTCTTGTGAACTGGGTTATCTGAATTTGATGTACCCTAAAGTATGGCGCTTTGGTTTTGGATTTTAAGTTTTACAGCTGAAAATTGATTTCATAGAGTAAATAATTAGAATATTCTTTCGATTAAAATTTCGTTTTCTCTACCGGAATGCGAGGAGGGGGAGAGGGTCTCGTGAAAATGTACTGCAGAAATTCATCCACTATATTTCTACTCAGAAATCCATATTTTAGTTTTATAGTCTTGAAATCTCACTATTGACGTTTCTAAATTTTCTAAGGACACTCTCTCACTATCATTTAGAATTGAAATGCAACATTTCATTTTCCTCATGTATGAGACATGAGCAGAATGACATGACTGAGTTTTTACCTGCGCAGAAAAATACGTTAGATGCGGGACAAACTTTACGAATATGGCAAGTAATGTGTATTATAACTGTGTTATTGGAGTATTTGTGTATATACATGCGTTGTATATGGGTATAACAGGTCACGGAGTGGTTGTATTGCGATCAGTATAGGAATACAATATTCTAGACTGCCCAATCCGCTAGCTTCTCTCTTAGATAATGCACTTAGGGTGTGGACCACCTGTTTAACCATTTTCCTGCACATGTTAACGTCTCTCCATTTAGGACCTGCATATCCCTCTAGATTATACTCCACCCCCTACTCAACACTCGAATTTGCAGCACTATAATCCTCGGGCATTTTGGCAGATACCATACTTGGCTCCACAGAGCGTCCATACAATAGGATAGTTTTGACACAGGTAAGACATTCTCTTATTATCTATGCCTTAAGAGAGAACGATAAATACGAGAAAGAAATAATTTTTTAAGAGCACATGCTGTAATACAGATGCAACTCTAAATCTCGTTCCTCAAAAATGTTTTTGCTGGCTTTTCATTGATAAAATATAATGTTTTGTTAAATATTTCTAAACACAGATAAAGATGCACTGAACTATAGATGACAAGTAAGATTTAGTGTTCAAGAAGATCAATTTTCGACTCAATCGATATAAGTTACGATAATCTGTTTCCTTATCCTGCAATTTATTGGTATAAGTAAGGGAACGTGTTTTGCTTTTATTCAAAAGAGAAGGCTTGTTTATACATAACTGAACGGCCTTCTCATTTCATTTTTATTTTCTCTGTAATAAATGGTAGTGAAATTCTTATCATCTGAAGTTAAGAAATAATGTCCTTATCTCAAATAATTCTTCCATACTAGCATTTAGCTTAATGCTTGAAAATTTTTTAACCATAATTTAAAAGTATTTTTTAAAACTTTTTTTTATTTATGAGAGTTCAATCAGAAATTAGGTTTTATCATACAGAAAACTATATAAAACTCTTGATCAAATCGGTTTTCCTTTTTTTGTGTTTATATTGCTTTTAAATGAGAACTGGTCTTCTATCTAGTTAATTTTTTTTATAATTAACGAATTTTTTTGTAGTCTATAAGATGTCTGGAATAAGGGCAAGTCTCGTGATTAAAAATTTGAAGCCATAGAAGTAGTTTGAGGGTCTTGTTGCTTTATATGGGTTTTACTACAAAGTTAATGCTTCATGTGCATGGATTGTCATTCCTATACTTTATTCCAAATTACTTTCAAAATTTGAAATCTAAACAAGTTTTGAATTAACTAAAATGCATATTCTGATTTTTATATCTTAATATTACAAAAGAAAACTATCGAACACCTCTTTTCCATCCTAGTAAGTTTGAATGCGTATTCAGACTGCAGAATTTTGATGTATAAGTGCACGAAACTCCTGATTTTCATGAAAGAGGGTCTTCGATATTTGAGGCCTAGATTACCAACTTCGATTCAAAGTGAGAATTGGTAAACCTACCTGATTGTTTTTTAAAACATTTTGAGAAAGAAGAGAATATAGCTTCAGATATTTTATTAAACACATCAACGTAATAGATAAAGTTCTATCATGGTTATTGCCAAAAATAGCCATAGAAATCGCATATTACCCTCTTTCTTAGCAACACCTCAGGATGTTGGCCTGAACATAACGAATTATCCAATAAAGTCTAACTTTTTGTTGATTGCTTGTCTGAGGACACATTTGTGTTCATTTCAGTGGTCGGGCGTTATTATAATGACCACCTCGGAAGACCTTTGATCGAACGCGCGGCTCATAACTTTAAGACTGGTGTTCTAATTTCAGAAATGATGAAAGACATTTTTTTTTTTGGAATTCAATTTTCTCATTAACTAACTCTATAATTCCATTTATAATGTTAAATAGGATAACATTGTCTAGTTCAGAAAATAGTATGATAAATGAAAATCCACAATATTCCCACATATGGCATATTAATTTGAGATCAGCAGTCAAATAACGTAGGGTGAATTTTTTTAAACATGAAATAACAGTATACATATTGCCGTCTTTTAGATTAATCTTTTCCTCATATGGAAGTCACGAGACAGATTTTTAATCTGAATGAAAAGATTATTTATTATTTTAGTTCATAAAATATAAAATATTTTTTTCTAGAATTAAATAGCTTCTTCGAATTTCTTCCTATTAAAGCTCATATCTTTGATGAGCTTGAACGCAATGTGTCTTCTGCAAAATTTAAACAGAGCAAACTCATGTATAAGGAACACAAATACAGTAAAATATCGATTTAATTTTGAGAGGATCAGCGAGTCAACCTCAATATAAAAGATAAGTGTATATATCAGGTGGATGGTAAGTCGCGGTTTGCGACTTCAGATTTGGAGAACGTTTCAACTGAATTAAAGAATCATGATAGCAAACAGCCTAGAGCGTTTCAACGGTGCCCTGAGTCTAAAACAATCATTTTGACAGAGGCTCGAGCAATAAGAGCGCATTTGGCAAAACACCATTTACTTTGCAATCACATTTCTCTAACAAATTTAGGCAACGATCCTATATACTCTACTGTTTCCATTACGCCATTCCCACAGATTAAATTTGCATCGGAATGATTATGTGATGGAATGTCGAGGAGTTTCGAACAGAATGGGAGTAGTTGAAGCTTCAAAGGATATAAAAACAAAGATTTTTACAACTTTTTTCGGTAGATATGTTCATTATTTTAATTACATGTGGAAGAGGTAAATAAAATTATTTTGAACTAGAAGGTAACCCGTCATTTTGACGTCATAATACTAATAATGACGTCATAATGGAAAAAGTATATGAAAGTCAAAAAATATCCCGAATTATCTAACAATATTGCATTTAATCCACACCTTGTAAAAGCAAACCCTTTCATTATTTTTTATTTATTTAGTTTTTTATGAGATTGTAGTAGTAGCCTGCCACCCAGTTTTTTACAGCTCACTACGCGATATGAATACTTGTGCTACTTGATTCATTCACATTCAAGTTTGTTTACTTTCAGAATTCATCGCAAAAGTAAACATATTTTTAAAAACTGTTAAATATACAGCTAAAAGTATCCATTTTTCTTAGTTCTGAATGTTTTATAGAAAAATAGGCTGAACAAACGTGATTTGATGGAGAATATATTAGTTTTTAGGTAAGAAAAAATTCTGATCCACATCTGGAATTGAAATTAAGCTTAACCGGCCGTTTGTTTACTGAGGGCTTCAATTGAGAGATGAGTACAGCCCGGAAGTGTTATACAGAGACAACGACTATTATATATATAATTGTTTTGTGACCTACCTGCCTCAAAATAAACTTTTTTTACATAAGAGCATTACTACATACGTATTTTGGTGATTTTTTTACAAAGGGTAGTAGAGGGATATTGGTTCATATTTTGTTCTCGCCACACATACCCTTATAATTTAAACCAACGAAGCAAATACTGGAGGAGAACGAGTGCCCGTTGCTCTCGTCTTCAAAGTTTCCCTAGAGAAGCTACGCCCGTTTCCGAATGTAGCATTTAAAAGTCACATCGAGCTTAAGCAATAAACGAGTAATTCAGATCAGTTCAAGTAAAAAGTTTATAAACTATATGCAATACAGTTCTCCGCAGGGGAATAAGGATTGAGGACTGAGACAATACTACATCCTCGACAATCGTGAAAATTTAAGTTTTGCTATGTGAATTGTTCCTGCCTTGCTATAACGAAATTATCAATCAAAATTCTTCCAGCAGGGATAAACCATACACAAAATAACCTATTACTTGCAAAGAACAAAGAAAATGTAAATATATAAGCATTTTATTACAATTTGTTATATAAAAAATCAGAAAATAATAATAAATTGCACCAAAGAGTTTTTAGGAATATCTTAATTCTTAAAATATCAAATGTTTTTCCTCATTTTAAATTTCGTAATTTATTATCATCGTAGAGACCATTTAATTCAAGTAGAAGAGTTGTACTCTTAAATCTTTCTTTAGTACAAATTTCTATTATGTATTTGAATAAGGGCCTATGAATTCGTGCGATTTGAAAACGGCGGGAGATTTCTTCTAAGGAGGTCATTAAATAATTTTCGTCATTAAGATAATATTTTATTTCTGTTTTAAGTACAGCTGTTTGAAAGATTTTATAATGCATGCCTAAACCTATAATTTAAGAGCCGTCTTTCTCTAAGATCCATAAAATAGCTCAAAAGCATCTGTCCATTCGCCGAATAAACTTAAGAGTAAGATTCACCCTTCCCTTTTGGATCAAACCTACTTTCGAATGTTCCCATGGATGTCCATTTTTGTAAATGTATTAAAAGAAATTGCTTCTTACAGACCTATAAAAAAAAAACCTCCCGTAACCCCGGGACAAACCCAAGTACTCCGTATAGGTCACGACATCATTAAAGTTAATGCGCCTTGGTGGTGATAATTTATATGGGGTATAATTTGATGACGAATCTGTCGAAACAGCTGCTAAAAGAAACCATCAAAGTAGGAAGATGTCGCTTGCTTATTTACCCCTAGCCGTTATTTATGTGAGCTGCTAGTTTGGAGTCATGTAAAAACAGACGTCTTCTAAGTCTGTATGCCTCCAATAGATTTTTATGATGATTGAATTGTGTAGATAACTGCAAATTGTTGTGTTAGCTACCCCCGGAGGTTCTCGCTGTTCCCCAGGCTTCAGATCATACCATTTGTCAGTAATTGAGCTAACAACGTGAGCTGCCTGACGATGAAGCTATTACGATGGGTGTTGGTTTTACTCGTATCAACTACGCTTGTTGAGTAGATGCGGCAAAATTTAATTTTTCAAGATAGCTCACCCTAATCTGAGTTATCTTAGAAAGCTGAATAATACCGAATGCATTTCAAAGTAAAATGTTGCATATGGTTGTTACTAACTGCATGCGTAAATGAAGGCTATAAAGCAGAATTATGTTTACCTATTTCAGTGAGATAACTTGTGAAATGCTTTCTTTTTTTATTTCGGTAGCGAGCACTAGATCTGTTATAATGTAAGTGTGTATATGGATATTTCTAGTTAAAAAGTAAAATCCTCGGAAATCGCAGAGGGATTTAAAAGTTTCAAAGGTGAAAAAAAAATTGTAGCAAAAATAAAGGACGAATGAAGTCTTAACAAAAAAACTTAATAGCGTTCCTCATCGATGTTCACAGTCTAGCAAAGAGAACCACCTGTCTGAGTTTGTATATATTCATGTAAATCATATTTTCGTTAATGTGTTGAATCGTATTTGTGATAGTTAAATGTTTTAATTTTTAACTCCAAAGATGGGCAAACGCTTCATTTTTCTAAATCTCATGTCTCATCTCCGTGTATCACCAGGGCCACGTTTCCATATGATAAATTTCAACGAAGACTTAGTTTCTTTAAAAAATAACTTTTAACAACCTTAATATGCAAGTTTATCTTCATATGAAAACAAAATATTAACGGTACATAACGTTAATTGTTTTGTTTGAAAAAAGTTATTTTTGTAAAAGCAATTTAGGTAACCAAAATCTTACTTTACAAATTTTTAATGATCTGGGTCTTGTCTTTACAATTAACTGTGTCGGAAATTTCCGTAACCGATTTTACCGTCAACAAGCTTCCGAGTTTTACATATAATTTATTTTTAAACTGTTTCTTTTCATTTCGTACATATTTTAAAGAAATTAATTTTATAAAAGATTAAACATTTCTGTGCAAATAACTTTTCAATTTATAAATTTTGTGTTGATAATTATTAACTTATTTTCAATAGTGAAAAATTAATTTGTTTGAGTAATTAATGTTTCACGGTACTTCAGATAGTAGTTTATTTTTTAAACATTTTCTATTTTTTTAGTTTCTATAGCTTAAAGTAATTTCTATTAACGTTTTTTTAAATTACGAAGTTTTGAAAAAGAACGATGGGACTTCATTAAGTAGAGACTCAAGAAATTTGTGTAATTAATATCTCTGTTCTTTAAAAATTTGTTTTTTCTTAAATATTTTACCACGTGAAAGCCTTTTTAAACCTCTTAACACCTATTTGTTTTACAAACATGTTCGAATAAATTTCAAAGGGGGATTACAGCACAGGCGAGTTAAATACGTTTTGAAGGCCTCCAATAATCAGATTTTTGCTGCCACTAACTTTAAAAACTACATATTACACGTTGACTGGTGAGTTAAAGTTGATTTCGCGAGTTACTTTTGATTTTAAGTCGTGAATTGCAATCAAACTAAAACTAAACTCATGGCGCAGCAGTACGCTGTGGACCAAGGCCGGCGGTGCCCATCTCCGCTTTCTTGACAGTGGGCTTGGGGTGCCATACAGCATATGTCTCAGTCAGGTGGTCAACCTGACGTGGGATCCCCAGAGTTTAGTTCCCAAGCATGCTATGTCCTCATTTTATCGACCCACTCAAGGGATGAAAGGCTGAGTCGACCTTACTCAGTAGCAGGATCGAACCCTGGGCCTGTGGTGTGGCAGCTTGACACTTTTAACCGCTACGCCACCGGGCATTGAATTGCAATCAACTAAATGTAAAACGCTTACAATAATAATAATAATAATAGTTATACACTCCATGAGTAATGATAGTGTCGAACGCTCTCTTTCAACGCTGAATATATATATTATAATTTTTGTACTTTATAAATAGTATTTAATCCATACTTTTCATTCCTTTTATAAATATTTCAAATCATGTATTTAATTTTATGTTTTCTGTCCAGCTAAAATGTTGCTGAAATAGATTTTGTTATCCATAAAGATACTGCCCATGAAGATACTTATTCATAAAGATACTATATCTATAATTAGGATATAGTAATCCATAAGATTACTATATCCATAAACATACGAGTACTTAGCAAAATTCACAGTACTTTTTGCTAGACCATACAAAAAAAAAAAAAACCCACCTTTTTCTAGCATTTCCGTTCAGCAGACCTCACTGCAAAATGTAAGTAGGCGTTCAAAGTAGACTACATTATTTTAAATACAGCCTGTCGAACTGACTGGGGAGGTTTATACCTGAAAATACCTATGTTTTCTTAATGAAAGAGGCATATTGTCGATTAATGACAAGCTTGGTGATTATTGTTGTATCTGCATGTCAATCTGGGATCTTTACGACGAATGTTCCATTTTTTATCCCTCAAACAGTTTCTCCATGAATTAATTTATTCGGTCCAAATTTTGATGTTGACCGGAAGAATGTCAATTATTCACCTTTGCTTATCAGTGGGATTTTTATAAATTTATTAGCCATAAATATTTATTCAGGGGGAAAGCAGTTGAAAAGGCGGAACAAACTAAAAAGTTCGTACAACTAAAATTTTCCGCATGCTGAGATATATCAATTTTTATTGTTCTGAACAACACTGTAATAAGCCATGTTTTTAATTATATTAGAACATCACAGTACATTATTAGCAATCATTTTCTTAAATGCGTCAGCTTCATTCACAAGGAATAAATTAAATAAAAATAACTTTCTTAGTAAAACAGATATATTTAATATTAGTGTGCAAGAAAACAAATATTACTTTAAAAGAACTTAACTTTCAGCAACATTTTTGATGGTCAGTATGCACGAAAGGACTAATCATACTTGTTTCCACTCAAAATTAGTTAGAGTTGATGAAAATTTTAGCATGATATTAGCTAAGATAGTTATGTTGAGTTGATGATAGTTATAGCATGATATTTATGTGTGATTTCCTGTTTAATTTCTTAATTTCAGCACTGAGTTATCTTTTGATAATTGTTCAAAAAAGAAACATGTGCTTTTGATTACATAATCTTAAGTAGATATCCACTTTCGTGCACTTATTTTGAAATTCTTTGATATAAAATATAAAAAAATGACTTTTTTGAAATGTCGATCAAATTTAGTATTTACCCGTCATTTTTTTTTATAAGATTAAAAGGAATATAGTTGTCAAGTATTCTTACGAATACTTAATATTAAACTTTCACAAAAATTAAAAACTTATTTTCCTAGAGTTTAATTTTATTCATCCAAATTTGGTTGTCTATAATTTCACTATTTATTCTCTAGTCTTAAATGTACAGGAAATTTCCGCCTTGTTACATGTCATCATCTTTAGAAATACCCATCAATGAACACTGTTAGTGGCTAAAACTTGTGTCCCAGTCATATCACTAGATGCAAAAGGTTTTATCAAACTCAAAGACCCTTAATTTTAAGAAATGTTCTAAAGTAAATTACTACTGACATATATAAGAGAGGTATTTTTAGCTACTTGATTGAGTAAAATCTAATTTAGGTAGGATAACGTAAGAAAAAAAATCAAACGTATCAAAAATTACAGTGATGCTATAACTTAAAACCAAGACTCGAGACGAAATTCATTCGTAATTTCATTAACTTGATATATGAGTACATTATTCACATAATTTTCTGTCTCGAAACACCGAATCAGCACAAATGAAAAGAATACTGTCTGTAATATAGTCTGAAATCAAAGCAATAATTTCTTGTATTAAATGCACAAATAAAATTTTAGCAAGGACAATAATATATATATATATATATATATAGAAATTATTTTCCCATACTAGTTAATATAAACATAGCAGTTATCCTTGTTTTTCCGTTAGTGCAAATCTATAATCTTTATTAGAGAAATAATCTAAAATACTTTTATCTGTTTATACTTTTATCTGTTAAACCTATCTTTGGAATTATTCCGTAAAGTAGTTTCATAAAATTTTTGAATTGAACAACAACCGAGGAGTTATTCCCGTGCTTTCCTCTAAGTCTTACATAGTTATTACGTTATCAAAATACATCTAAGTTTAAGAGGATTCCAAACGAGACCTGCCAATTCCATTCTTCCCAATTCTTCAACAGTTTGCGCATTCCTGCTGCGAGAAAGTGGGCCTCCACCCAAATCTCTGTCAAAGATTCAATCAATGTTTCGCTTTGTCACCACCCTAAGAATAAACATCAAACAATTCTTCAAAGGGTTGAAAATCTCCTCCAGTCCAGTTTCTTGACAGATCGTTGCTGGAATATCTCCAGGACCGAGAAATTAAGAATGTTTTAGGAAACGGGTGAAAGGTTTGACAGCGATGGAAAGAGTGACTGTTAAAAATTTCGTTTGAAACTAATTAATGGATGTATCTTTGCCAAGAGACACACATTCTCTCTTCGGCTCTAAGCAGAGAATCCTGAACGCATGGTACCTACTGTTTCCAGAAAAAGTTTGCACGCTAAGCAATGCTCTTTTTAAAAAAGTCTTGCGTAAATATTTAATGGAACGAGATGCAGGAATGTTCAATGCGGCACTGTCATTCTGTGAAAACCGAAATTGGTACTAAAAGATTTAAAACAAAGATACGTATTCAAGTGGATATGTGCTGATATAGAAAGGTTATTTTACTGAGAGTAAACAAAAAATAAAAATAAATAAATAATAAATAAATAAATAATGAAATAAATAAATAAAAAAAATCTTTGAAAATAATAGATGTAAATTTTTAGCAATTTTCACTTTATTCAGAATAGAAACATAAGTGTAAAATGGTAGAAATAGTTTTTATTATAAAATATTCTTATAACATTTTACTTTTTAAATAACGAAAAGCATTTTCTCTGTTGAGGCAATAATTTTTTACTGGCAACACCCACCAGACTACGAAATTATCTTGTACGAATATGCAAGTCAAAATTAATTTTTAGACAGTCTTCGATTTTTGTCTGTATATGTAACATTAATCTATAAGAAAAGATAACCTTTAAGAAATTAATTTTCAGAACTACTAAGCATGAATGGCAATGGTTTAAGGTAAGAAAGTAGTATACGTTTGTGCCTCAAGGTGGAAATTGAAGCATGAGTACTTAACAACGATGAGTTTTCACCGGGCTGTTTTATAGCCATTAGACTCCGGGACCGTAAAGCCCTTGATCCAAGAAATCTTATAGCCTTTCTCTTTATCTCTTTGGGCCTGTATTTTTGAATTATTTTAAGGATAGCATGGCACTGAGTCTCTTTAGGAAGACCTTTGGGAAAAGCATTGTTCCCGTACAGCAAACTACTTTTATAATGGACTTTCGCTTTCTAACTTTTCTGCTACCATTTTGGTTATACAAAAAATGACTGACAAGATCATTCAGCGCCAAAATTCATTTGCAAGTTAAATGATGCGATGTCATTCCTGATCACTCAGTAAAAGTCTGATGTCATTTCTTATGGAGCATAATACTGATAAATATTTCACTGGAGTTAAAGACAAATACTTAAGGTTTATTTCTCTTCTTGTCCGGTTTCAACAATATTCTTAACTGATCACTCAATAAAATGATCTCTGTCATATTCTCACTTCAATACTATTTATCCGACATAGCAGATTATATAATTCATCAAAATGCTTCTATAAAATTGTCATAGTCCAGTTAAATACCCTAAATTTGCATTCACTGCGAAGATCGGTGATGTACAAACTGCCTTAAAATATTAACCTTTAAGTTCGAAATAATTATCTAAATCCATACAAATCAATGACTTATTGCAGGCTTTGTTACCTCAAAGTCGGGTATATTTTAATAAAATGATCGATAATGCAGAGCGAAAAACATGTTTGTTCAATATAACTAGAAAATTGCTTGAAATTTTAAACCACATTGTGAATATGATATAAAATTGCTGCAGCGAGAATCTGCACACATTCGTCTGCGAGGAAATATATTAGCATCCATCAAGAATTTCCACTTAACAAATTTGTTTGCAGGGCCCTAACTGTGAACAACATTTATATATAGATTTATTTGAGTAATATGACAAACAATTTTTATGAAATTTTTTTCCCCCGGCAAGTAAAAATTTGAATTATTCATCACTTTTGTGTATCGAAAGTTGGAACGATTGGAATTCATTAAATATAGACTCTGCTTAATATTTGCCTTAAATAATATATATTTAATATTCCTCTACAGTATCACAATTGTGCTCTCTCCTGTGAGGTTTCTGATTATATAAAGTTTTCCAAATTTAGTTCATCTTCGAATTTGTCCTCAAGACTCATAACTAAGAAACGTACAAGAACTCATCTATATGTTTTAACTGTTTTGCATTTTCCCCAAGTTTCCTGCAAGTTATAAGAAACATATGCCTGAACAAAAATAAAATGTCGTTAAAAGAATAGTTTTATGTTATTTATGTAGTTTAACCGCTCTAGAAAATTTCGCAATGATATTAATATGCGACGCTTAAAGTTTGGCAGGTGAAAGAAATAAAGTGGGACATTGAAGTCGTTTTATTTTTCCAATTGCGACTATTTCGGAAATATATGGCAACAGGAAAGGACCCGCTACGAAGACAGCCGGAAGTCTCGGTCATATTGTAAATTAGTTGTAGCCGGCGTTCGTGACGTTGTTTCTGTTTTGTCGCAACACCTCGGTTATTCATTTTTTTATTTATGGCTATGCTTTGCTTTATACCTCCTCGTACTCTGTGAGCAGAAGGCATCATTTGCCGGAGAGTAAATCCAGAGCTTTTCAAAAAAGTTGCCCTTTAAAATGCGAATGAAGACGCACGTGGAACTTTCGGTTTTTTCTTGCAGCTGTTTCCCGGGCTGTTTAATTTTTCAGCTGTTAAAATTCGTCGTTCATTAAGCAAATAGCATAATTCATAATTTTCATGTGGTTTTGCTTATTATGGGAGTATTTAAAAGAAATTAATATATATTTATCACAGGAGCATTTTTCAGAATTCTCTTTGACGATGATTTTGTAGTTTTTGCTTCCGTTTGCGGTAAGAGGGATCCATATTTTACCCGCGATTATTTACATTGCAACTAAAGTTCGAATTTCGATCTAAGAAAGGATGAATACTGTAGCGAGAAATTAATCTGTTTGAAATAGATAATGACTATTATCTATGTATATAAAACGCGTAGGTATGCGGCACAAAAATCGACATTTCCACACTCAGAATGGCAACGGCTGCAACTACCAGATGTAAACATTAGCGGCCGTCCGCAATTTGCAACCGCGTGTCAACATAGATTTACGCACTGAAATCAGTAATGCTGGAAAGCGAGCTGCACGATCAAGTGAAAATTCAAAACAGTCTAAAGAAAGAAAGCGAAGAAGAAATAATTCATTAAGATAGAGGCGTGAAAGAGAGACCATAAATGATCGCGATGTCAGGCTTAACTGTCGCCGGCATAGCAACTGAGAGCCAGTAATAGTTAATTTTATACACTTTTTTCAGTACTTGCTGAATTTTTACTTCATTTTATAAGTGAAGAAATTTTACAATTTATTATTTGATATGATTAAGTGTAGATATCTGAATTGTGTTCACCGTACATACAGATAGTGATGTAATCCACAGTATATTTTAGTACTTGCTGAATTTTTACTCCATTTTTTTAAGTGAAAAAATTTTTCTCCAACAATTTCTTATTTCATGTAATGATAAAGTGTAGATTTCTTAATTTTGAAAAATAGTACATACAGAGAGGGATGTAATTTTTAAAATCATTGGTGTTGGGTTTCTCAGTCTTATCTATAACTCTGTTCTGAAGTAATGAAAATTCACAATTTTTAATCATGATGTTTTAGATTCAGCCTTATAGAGAATACACTTTAACAACGTATATTTATGATGACAGGTAATGGTAACATTCCTTACATATGCTACTTTCAGTTGAGTTGTTTTGCAAAAGAAAATATAAAACGAAATGAGACCATGCTGGTCGCCCAGCGACTAGTCTATCTAAATTTTAAGTATATTTCATTCTCTATGTTAAGTTTTTCATCCAGTTTGAGATTACCAGTTTTATATAACTTTTATTCTATTTTTCTATTTCCTGACAAATTAAAAAAAAATATGAATTGTTGTAAAGTTTCTTCTATCATAATTTAATCTTTTTGGAAATATATCCTACAACTGAAAACGAAATGGCACCAAATTTTGAATTATCGGTCGAACATAAATCTGCAAATATTGCTCAGGAAAGAAATATTTTCGTTATTTTTATAATTACATGCTGTAATACAAGAATATCATATGATGTTTTGCTATTTTAATTAAATGCTTAAAATAATTTGATTTTACATTGAATTTTAATTGCATGTTTAAATTACAATGAGATTGCATCTATTTTGCTCCTTTTCAGGGTTTTGAGAAACTGAATACAATGAATACAGATTTGAAATTTAGTTTTAATAAGTCTTAGATAACGGAATTTCGTGTTTGTCTAACTTCATAAAACAAAATAATAAAGATAATAGGATTCTAAATAATGCAATCATACTGAGTATTAGGAAAAGTAATGTACTCGTGCATACCAAGCATCCGTTTCACATTATCTAAAAATAAATGATTTTATTTATACTAACATAACTATCGGTATTTGATTGTAATTAGTTTAGCTTGTCATTAAGTACAACCAACCAACCACCAACCAACCAACCAACCCCCCCTCTCTCTCTCTCTATATATATATATATATATATATATATATATATATATGTGTGTGTGTGTGTGTGTGTGTGTGTGTGTGTGTGGGTGGGTGTGTGTTCGTTCGTTCGTGTTCTAACTTTTCAATATCCTTAAGAAATATAGCAGCAAAATACATTGCATAATTTTGTGCAAGCATTTAAATTTGTCGAGCCTAAATACTCCAGTATTCGGTCAAATACATAAATACTAGTTTAAAATATATTAAGCATGGATTTTCTTCTACAAGAAAAAAAATTTTTTTTTTTGAAGTATTTAATGTTTCGCCAAAGTGATGGTAGAAACCGAAACTAACAATTTTCTTTTGTGATTCCCTCTTGAAAGTCTGGTGTCGATGAAAGTCCGCTAAAATTCTCATCGATAGTGGATGAATGATAGCTAGAAACCACAAGCTTGTTCCCTTCCTGCTTTTCTGCTTTTGGTTTGGAACCATGACCTTGCCTTTCGGCATCTTCAACTGGGTTTCTATTTTAGTTTAATGATTATACGAGGCTAATGAGCTCCGGGAGAAAACCAATTTCGTCTTATTTGCCGAAAGCGCTTTACTTTCACTGCTGCGCAGGAAGTGATGTCTGAAGGCAGGAAGAAATACTCAATCGGTTCACGTGTCTCTTGACAGAATGAGGGGAATCAGAACGGATAGAACTGAACACTGAGTTTTTAAAGTGCCTCTTTCTACAAAGTTAAGGCATTGGAAATGGCAGAATTTTAAAGTTTTGCTAAAGACGGTATTTCACAAAACTTATGCCTTTCATGCATATATTCCGATTAAATAAGGCCATACCCCACGAAAACTTAAATGTTTTTTGATCTCGTATTGGGTTTCATGTGTAATTCAGAATTTTGCGAGTATTTAAATTCTTTTTATAAACAGTATAATGCACATAGGATAATAGTCAGTAATATGATCAAATTTTTTTATTTAAATAAACAACAGAAGCATATTTTTCCTCATTTACTTTTAAAACAGGTTTGACCATTTTCGACATAAATTCTGCTAACTTTTTTTTTCTATAACTGGCTTGATTTTGTTCCATTTGTCCTGGTTTACTAGCTTTAAATGTTACTTTGAAATACGGTTTTCAAATTTTAAATTCCAGTTCTTCATTATGTCCTTGGTATTTATATTTCAGCCACACATTCAAAGAAATATATGTTGCAAAATGAAAACATATATATTTTTTAGCTAAACATATTTTTCAACTAAACATACGCTTCGCGGTTTGTGCGAAGCGTATGTTCAGTTGATACTCTTGAACGAATAAAGGCATGACACTCGAAGCCTGATTCTTGAATTCTTGGTTATAATGACATTTTGAATTTCTTCATTATACATTTAGTCTAGAAAGACTCATAACTTACAATTTTATTTTCTATGAAAAATCTTTTTTATTTTAAATTTTTGATATCTTCCCTCATTTATATTATTAGTACAAGAGATTACTGACTCCAGGGATCGACATACCTCTATATCGCATATGCAAACGGTTGAGGAATGGAGCTAAATCATCTAAGAAATGTCCAGAAAAGCTGAGACAGCAGGGCAATTACAGTGGGTTTTACACAGAACTTTGAGAGTAAGTCGTAATTTACCTTTGTCGCAATTCTTAAAAGCCTTGTTAAATTGTTTCGGGACACCTGTCAGAAGAAACAGTTTGAATGATCATTAATGTCAGGGATTATAGTTTTCGTGGATGGTAGCACAAGACTGTGATCCACCATGTGTGCAAACCGATGATCACTTTACCTAATGCTGGATGCCGACTTCGACTGCGGAATGCATAGCAGTGTAACGATACGAGACTACTTTTGATGATTTGGCTTGAGGGTCCGCTAGTTTAATAGACGGAACTAAATGCTGAACAGTGCCTGGATATCCTGGACAGCAACATTGTAGCGGTACATCTGGGACTTAATGTTTCCAGCGAAACAGTAAACCATGCCGTCCTGCTTGACTTGTCACAAAGCCCTTTGAAGACAAAGGTCTAGGATATTTGGAATTTTCCATATCTGCGGTTCAATTTAGCGTCTTTTAGATGAACTGGAGGGAGCATTACGTTCGCGAAAAGACGGTCCAAGGAACAAATTCGTAGTTGAATCTGCGTAACAGGCCGCGTAGAGAAAGGTTTCTCATTATATTAAAAAAAGGAGGGGGGAGGGAATTTAAATGTGACATAGAAGACGCTTCTAAACATACAGTGATGTAACCAAATGTCTTAATGCCCCCGATGAGATAAAAAAATACTGAGATACTCCCACTTGTTCCTGTTACAAATCAGAACATTGCAAAGCTTAGATTTCCAATTCAAGTGTATGTAATTTTTGTTGAGAATTAGAGATCTTACAAAGACTTACAGTTCAAACTAATTAGTATAGAGTTGTATAAAAATGATACTTAAAAATATCAACACGCGTGTTCTAAAAATTCACGTATTAGATTTGGGGAAGATTTTAGAATTCAGGTATAAAAGGAGTTTTTTTTTAAAGATTAATTTTCTTTAATCAACTCCCTTTATTTTCTTTTCAAATATTCTTAGTTATTATTTTAGCTTTAGTCTCTCCTACTTTAAAGGACTTTACGGTGTTTAATTTTTAGAAAAAGTATTATATTGCTTTACTCTTTCTGTGAGAAGTAGTACATAGTGAGTAAAAACAGACTGAGAGGGAAAAAGGTTATCACAAAGGGAGATTTGTGTAGCATTGTTAAAAGTATAAATTTCCCCTCTCCCATAATTGTGGAAAGAGCTATACTGACTACTACGAAGTGTTGTTCTAAGAAGTTAATTGTGGTTGCAGGTTTCAGGTTGTAATTTCGAAAAATCCAGAATAACACGAAATGGATTCAGTAATTTAATATTCCATACTCTTAAAAACTTAGTAATATCATACTAGTGATTTCATAAACGTATCAGGTTGTTCAATGGCATCGCATGGCAGATACCGAGCTAGAATATAAGCTATCGGCAAATGTTTATGATGGAGATTCCGTTTTAGTGAGAGAGGGGAAAAAATCTGAATTAATGCTCTAAAAAAATATGTCGTTGTTACTAGGTTAAACAGGGTCAACAACAAGCACAATCAATAATATAAAATTTTTTGATGCACACTATATTCTATATTGATACAATTTTTTTTCGGTGTCCGTGCCTCTCGAATCTCAGTGTTACATAATCTCAGTGTTACATAATAACACATCTCGAATCTCAGTGTTTTCCTAAAAATACAGTCAATACATTTTTCTTTAAAAGGATAGAGTAAGGTAGACATCTGCAAGTTTCCCACAAAAATATTCTACCCATTGAAAAAGGATAATAAGAAAAAACTCGCAAATTTTTACAGTGAATTATATTTTATGTCTAACTTAGCATGGCACTTCAGGCACTTTCTTAAACCATTGTATGAAATAAATGCTGTATATTTTATTTAGACTTCCATCCGTTTCCTCTCGTTGATTTGGCTTTCGATACTCGAATCACGTTTACCTCAGTTCATGTAGTGATTTAAAATCCAATTTTTTTACAAATTTTTTCGGTGCCTTTGGGGCTTTTTACTTTTTATTTCACTGTAGAACAGTTACTGTCTCTGAGAAATAGAACTCCTTAGCGGATGTTTAGGCAAATGTTCCAGTTTCTATTGGGAGCCTCGTTTTAAGAGTATTAAAAATATAGATCTCACTTGAATATAGGCCAAAATATTTTTAATATTTCTCAATTCATGAACATTCATTTCACAAAATAAAGTACATATTTGTGCTGAAAGTCAGTATTCGTACTGCTTCGGGAAACCTAAATGTATCAAATAAAACCCATGTTTTTTTTCCTGGAAACAATTGTATCATAGATTTTGATAATGTTTTAGGCATTTACAGTCTATTGAAATAATTTCCTTTAAATAATGAAGTTTACAAACCGTTTGATTAAATATGAATGAACGATTTAAAAAAAATCGAAACCTAATAGCTTCCAAAAGGTAAAAAGCGGTTATTCTATTGCTTTAAAAATGTAAATTTTTCTGCCAGTGATATGTATATATCGTAAAATCTTGAGTATAATACGCACTTTTTTTTCGCATTTTAGTCCTCAAAATTAAGGGCGCGTATTATACTCGTGTACAAAAAATGTAGTTTTAAACATTGAATAAACGACAAACAATAGATGAGCTGTATTCTAGTGAAATTGATTGACTGATAATATGACAGAGTTGTTTGTTTTTGAATAAAAAATTTAATTTTTTTTTGCTACCGAATTTGACGTTTTCGTTTATTTTTATTACACATTTTATTTATCTTAATAAGTATTTGTGCAATTTTTAAATAAAATATTGAAAATTTATGAGTGCGTATTATAGTCGAATTTTTAATTTTTTTTCGAAAATTTCGCGCAAAATCAAGCATGCGTATTATACACGTGTTCGTATTATAGTCAAGATTTTACGGTATATATATATATATATATATATATATATATATATATATATATCTGATTTCGTTGAAAGCTGTATCTCGCAACATAATTTAACATTTAAGGAAACTTATTCAATATATTTTCATTACAGATTTTGGCAACAGCCGAGCTTGAATGTCTGTCCTTTATTAAAGCGTCACAAGGATTACGACATGATCTTTTTATCACCTTCAAAAAGTAATGTATCTGTTTTGTCACTAACCATGTTCTTATTTTAATATTTTAAGTCCAGTTTCAGTAAATATTATGCAAATTAATTGGTATTTAGTTCACAACTAAAAAGTAATTTTAGTTAACGCATAAATTAAAATTAGAAAAGTGCTGTTATTTGGCATCTGTGGGGAGAAAATTAATAATATAATGAAAAACGAATTCTTAAGAAGGTATTGAATCTTTCGGGTTTATTTTAATTATGTATGTAAAAATGAATGCGCTTGTCTGTCAATACATTTTTTATAGATGAAATGAATCTTTTCTTGGATCTTTTCAATCAAGACTAAATTCTTTCGGAAATTCTTCTATTTTACTTAGATATGAATATAGGATAGAGGTGCGTCCCTGCGAACATAACGAGTATGATTATACCTCATACCAATTTATCACATTGTAATTCTGTATAATCGATTAACGTGGCAATGCACTATTCATCTCTACCTGTAAACTCCATTTGTAATTAAAGAGATGTTATACCGAGTATAACATCCTCATCTCCAGTGGGAAAAGCGAGTATATTTTTCAAAAATGTCCATATCTCTCTGTTTACACCACAATAACAATCGTATTTACCAAAAACTTAAGCTTCAAACGTATCATTAACATTGAGAGTAATCAATACGATCTCATATCAGATTTCTCTGACGAGGAACATAGAATATTGTCATTAATAGAGAACAAATCGACAGAAAAGAGGCCGGAAGGTTGTAAATCAAATTTCTTTATCATAAAAAGGTCATTGTGCACTATTTCCTTAGAATATAGCGTAAATATGTAACACTTTTAAGAAAGGAGATAAACAATATGTTCGTACTTATATTTCTTTCGATTTATTTCACTAACAAACTGAACATGTCAGATCAAATGGTCGACTTTTGTACCAAATTCCATTACGTACAGTGACCAAAAGTTTTGGTGTATTGCCACATATGGTTGGCGGGAGAAATTTCTTTACAGGCCCTGTGTCAGTGATTAATCCGGAAAGATCTAAGATGCGGAAGTTATTGCTCATCAATCAACAAATCCTGATATATAGATTGACAAAATATTATCAGATATATAAAGAAATTCTCCAAGTTTTCTGAGAACATCATGGGTATGCACAGGAAAAAGTTTAATGCAATATATTACAGCAGAGCCAACAAAATAGATGTTTCTATTTAGTGTTATTACAAATTTCTTTTTACTATCTTTTATGTAAATTCTGGCCATTTGTAGATCTCTATTTTTGAATTTCTGAAGTTGTACGACAGTATTTATGAGGGAGTTCCAAAATTTTTATGTAAATTAGTTGAGTGGGGGAGTGAGCTGTTAAAGAACAGTTTAAAATAATTTTTGGTTTTCTTGGGTGGTGATTTTTTGGGGGATTGAATTTTAAATGTTATGACTGAGTGTAAGTTTTTTTCAGTTCCGTTCGAGTCATAATTGAAATTTAGCATGTATCAAATATAACATCTACTCCATACTGTAACATCTAACTCTCCGCTGTATCAAAGTTTCATTCAAGTTCTCTTCTGGGTAGGTTTAGCTCAAACTACTTCAAGAAAAATAATTTAATATATATAGAAAATATACATTATAATAACTTCCCAACTAATCAAACTGTCAAATCCATCCATTATTTTTTCAGTCACTTCATTATCATCCAAATTGTTAATACTCCCATATGGTTGAATTTTGGGAGTTAAATGTTAGTTAAAGAATACTCTGAAAATATTTTACTATACCGACGGAACATATTTGAAAATCAAATAACCTAAGTGGAGAAAATGAATTCTAAAATATCACTCAATGTGTAGACTGCGCAATGTTATAAATGTATTAGCAAATAATTATTTCAGAGGCTATAAAAAATTTCTATTTTTTCATTCTGTTTACGTTTGAAGTACATTTATACTGAAAAATTACAATCTCTCATTTAGAGGAGACGGCACGCAAACTTGACGATTCAGTAAACACTTCAGTAAATGACACTTTAAGTAGGGTACACTCGAACCCCGTTAGAGCGAACCCGGTATATAACGAACTCGTGGATATAACGAACGAAAATTTTGGTCCCGTCGTTTTCTTATTGTACTTAATTTAATTAGTACTAGCCGCTGCGAGATCAGCATGGTCGCTTTTAGTTTTATATATTCTTTTGCAAAACAACTCACCTGAAAGTAACAAATGTAAGGAATGTTACCATTACCTGTCATCATACATATACGTTGTTAAGGGGCATTCTCTATATCAGTGCTCCGCAACCGCTGTGCCGTGGCACACTAGTGTGCCGCGAGGTGATCTTGACTGTGCCGCGGTGATTTTATCGATTATGATAATAAAAAAATTAACCATCGCATTAAATAGAAATTTCTCTAAGGAAAATATTCCTCTAACTTTTTGTTAATATGTATTTTTTCTGGGTCGAAATTATACACAAAACAAAAACATGTTGTTAGCCATACATTGTATGTATGCTCGAGAGTCATATTTCTGGATTTCAGTTAAGAAACAATATCCACAAATTTCTGACTAGGCCATTGCAATTTTGCTCCCATTTTCTACGACATACTTATGCGAACAAAGTTTTTCGACACTGGTTCTAATTGAAAATGACAAACGATCATATTTAAAGGGCCTTGACTAGGAACTGTAGCTCTTTCTATTATAGAGCCAAATATAAAACGTGCAAATATAAAACGCACATTTATCAAAACAATCTCAAATATCTCATTAATAAATTAGTTATGTTTAAATTAACTTTGATTTATTAGTCTTAAGTAAATACCAAAAAAAAATTTTAATATAAAAATTTAAAGAGAATTTTTTTTTACTTGTAAACTATAATTTTATATTTTTGTTCTTGTGTTGATGTACAGTTCAAAATGATTTATATAAAACTTAAATGATTATAATTACCTTGATACATAGAGCTATTTTGTTGTGTTTTTTTATCTAATAAAAACATATACGTATTTATTGTAAGTTATGTATTTGCAAGCTTTTTCTTGTGGTGTGCCGCGGAATTATCGAAAAAAACGTTGTTGTGCCGTGGAAGATAAAAGGTTGCGGAGCTCTGCTCTATAAGGCTGATTCTAAACATCAGGATTAAAAAATGTGAATTTCCATTACTTCAGAACAGAGTTAAAGATAAGACTGAGAACCCAACACCAATGATTTGAAAAATTGCATCCCTCTCTGTATGTACAATTTTTCAAAATTAAGATATCTGCACTTTATCATTACATCAAATAAATTGTTGGGGAAAATTTTTTTCGCTTAAAAAATGGAGTAAAAATTCAGCAAGCACTAAAATATAGCGAGGATTACATCACTTTGTATGTACTATTGTTCACAATTCATTTATCTACACTTAATCATATCAAATAATAAATTGTTGGGAAAATTATTTCACTTATAAAAATGGAATAAAATTTCACCACGTACTGAAAAAGTGTAGAAAATTAACTATTACTGGCTCTCAGTTGCTATGCCGGCGACGGTTAAGCCTAACTTCGCGATCATTTATGCTCTCTTTCACGCCTCTCTCTTAATGAATTATTTCTTCTTCTCTTTCTTTCTTGATACTGTTCCCAAATTTCACTTGATCGTGCAGCTCGCTTTCGAGCATTCCTGATTTCAGTGCGTAAATCCATGTTGACACGCAGTTGCAAATTGCGGCCGGCCGGTAATGTTTACATCTGGTAGTTGCAGCCGTTGCCATTCGGAGTGTAGATATATCGTCGATTTTTGTGCCTCATAACTACGCGTTTTATATATATATAGATTGTGTCAGTTTAATATAATCGATTTTAGTCATTAATGATAATTTTTAATAGATTTTATTATTTTTTAATACATCATTATTGAATACACATTGTAACTAATGAATTATACATTTTGTGAACTCTAGCATTTTTCTTAACAGTTCGGATAAAGCGAACAAAACATTTGGTTCCTTGAAGTTCGTTATAACGGGATTCGACTGTATTATAATACATTTCTGAATTCTAAAGTACAGTAGACTCCCATATAACGCGATTAATATGTTACAGGGAATCGCGTTATAAGAAATCGTGTTGTACGAGTGAAAATCGAATGTATAACGCGAATGATGATTGACAGACTCTGTGATTTTACATACAGAATATATATATTTAAGTTGCTAAGCCGATTGTTTGCGCAGTCCGTGAGAGAAAACTTCTGCATCCATTTACTTCATTTTGATCTTAAAAGAAAGATTTTAATCTATAGATGTGTCAAATTTTGTTTTTGTAACCGCATTTTCTATTCATGAGCGATAATTTACAATTAAAAATTGCTTTCTGCGCATGCTCAGTGACATGTTTAAAACTAGCTTTAGATACTCACTAAGCACGAGGCCTCATGAACACATTAATTTATTTATTCCGAGGAATCTTTCTAGCGCCCTCTCTCTGCCATTTTAAATTTTAATTATGTTTGTGAGATATAGAATTAAACCTGACGGAAACTGTTTGAGTTACCTTATTTCTTTTTATTGGGTTCAATAGTAATTTTTTAAAGTTTATTGCTCTTTTCTTAATATTAATATTTTCAACATTTGGCAATGATGTGTCTAGTATAATTTGTGTACTAGTACATTTATTTACTATCCAGTCGTCATTTTTGACGGGTACCTACTAGTATGTAGTTAAATTGACAAAGCAATGCAAAACTATTTTGTCAAAGTCGTTAAAAACTCCGCGTGAATAAAAGACTAAATGTATGTACAGTACCTAAAAATGAAATTGCGGCATTTTATTTTATAGCTCGTTATACGGGATTCGTGTTATAAAGTCGTTGCACTTTTTTTTAACGCGTTGCATGAAATCGCATTATACGGGAGTCTACTGTAATAAAAAAAAACAAGATTTTTTAATATCATCATTTGTTAATCTCAGGTAACACTTTTGGTTATTGTGAAATGTGCTTTAGGAAGATATTTCGTACCAGCGAGATATGAAGAAATATATACGAGTATATATTACTCGTATATGTAAGTTTAAAAGGGGAGTCATCCCCTTTACACAAGTTGAAAAGACAGAATTTTTGCTGTTTGTTCGAACTTCTATAATATTTTATGTTATTGTCCATTATATATTAAATTTTCATTATTACTTCTCCAAACTTCATAGATTATGTTCCCTGAATTAATTTTTTTACAAGTATATAAGAATTTTATTTATGAAGAAAGTGAGTGTACTTTCTGAAAATTTTAAATTTATACTGATACACTGCGCCCAGACTTACAACAACACTTACTAAGTTTCAATAATATTTTTTGCATTTTTGGGATGTTAATACATTAGGTATATTTCTACACCTATTTTAATTTTGAAACACCCAAAAACATTTACTCCAGGACAATCAGATTTAAAAAAACTAAAAACGCCCATTAAAATTACAAGTAAAATGCTATAAATTCATAGTAAAATAATTTTTAAAGAAAAAAGTAGGTGCATATTTTTGGTAGCATTTTTATACACCTATTCTGAAAATATGAAAGCAATATTCTATAGTAGTTTCCTTTTTACAGTGCGCGCATGAAAATGATCATAACGAGAAAAACGCTGTTCAAGTTCCCACACTAGTAATGTTTCCATTGGAACTGCTTTTTCATGTCATAGTTTTTAATGATCTAGTTGGAATATTTTAACTCAGTTTGTTTTAAATGATTCAGAAATGTTCAAAATATTCTAAGAATACAAAAAAGTAAAATTTGATTTTTTGAAGGTTCAAAGGTGATGACTCCGAGTAATAAAAATTTAATATATATGCATGTATGTATGAAGAATGTACATATTTCGGAAAGCATATGGAAAGGTTGAACCTAAGATTGATAATTAACATCAGTGACCAACATGATCCTGAAGTAGTTTGGCACACTGCCAGAATCAACTGCCTCTTCTCATAGGAAAGAGAATGAGTACTATAGCGCGCGAGACTTTCGATTACTGCTGTATGTACGTGTTTTGATGTATCAGGTAGATTTCGCCGCGATTTCTTGATTCGAGATTTATCCATTACCTCTTGAAATCAGATGCATGCCCAAATCTTGCATCTGTAACAGATCGTAGAACGTTTCATCGCACGTTTTAAAACACCTTACCGGCTCGTAACTCGAGCCTGAGACCTCTAGCCTCCGGATAAGCACGCTGTCGGATGGCATCACCTGCTTAAAGAACTTCATAAGCATTTTTTTTTTCGTTTTGACATTTAATAAAATCTAATTTTATTTGTCAAATAATTTTCTCTCTTGGAGAGGGTAAAATTAAGAAATGATTGAGTTATGACCTCACGCAGAGTACCAGAGACAGGGGGGGAGGAGTGGGGGAGACCAATGGATTTATACTTTAAAAGATATTGCTCAGCGAATTTAGATGACACACGGGTCATGTAGATGCAGGTACAATAAAATCTCGTTAATCCGGCCCTCGTTCATCCGGATCAAATTTGTAGACATTATTTTTTAACTCTGATAGCAAGAACGCAACTACAAATACGCCAGATATTCGCTTTTTAGTTTGATTCAATGTACAGTTCCTGCGTAGATTGTACAATAAATTTTGGTAATAAAATGCTTTTTGTTGAGTTTAAGAAAGCTTTACTAGATTTACCCTTTCTTTGTTAAGAAATGATGTGAAAAGTTATTTTTATATTTCTTAATGTCTTGTAATCATTACTATGTACTTTTGTTTCAAAACATAGTTTTTCATCGTAATACACGGTAAGTCTGCTTAGTTAAAGATTTTGTTTTCTTATTACCCATATTGTCCGGATTTTCGATTTTCCGATGGTCCCAGTTAGTCCGGATAAACGAGGTTTTACTGTATACCTAAATACGGAATTATACTGAAGAAGTAAAAAATAAATAAACTGACGCTGTTAAAAGTGGCTAAACAAACGTTTACATTTAAATGAAGAGCTGAAGGAAAAATAGTGAATTCTCAGCTGAAGTGAATGAAGTTAGCTACGAAATGATTTGAATATTTGTACTCACATTAAATATTTTCATACATCTGTGTATATATCTGTTGTTATTGTTGTTCCTTATGCCCCTGGCATAAGTAATTGCATCCTATTCAGAAAGATCCCCCTTGTAGTGACCGACTCGATTAGGCCTCCTCATGGGTCGGTTACCTCGATATATTTTTTGGATTATTTTTTGGATTTTGTATTTTATATTTTGTTTTTATTATTGCTACAGAATCTTGCATTTATGCGTGGAGCGCTAATTGCAGGTTTCTGTTAATTTTTTGGACTGTCAGTGCCTTCTTCCTGTAATTTAATATTTTACATTTTTTGCTGAATTATTTACACTTTAGTTAAATTTGCCCCTGACCGGATATATACAATACCAGGTCCATTTAGACTTGCGGGATGAGGTATGCGACTCCGGTTTACAATAACATCACACGGGTCGAAGTCCAATTTAGCCAGGTGCCACCCCAATTTTGACCGATCACCCGCAGGGGTAACATTTGGGGGATCATACCTTCTTCTACCCTCTCTGACCTCATAGGACTTTGCGGTCTAAGGATTTAACGTTCCTATATCCAGCCTAGACCCGAAGGTATTTGTAAGCGTTCGACAGGATTCGATCCGAGCAATCTCCCAGTTCAAAGCCCAACGCGATACCACTAGGCTACTCTGGGTCCTGTTTATAAATCTAGTATAGCGCAGTAGAAAAAAACATATGAATAACTACCTCCTAGCCAAGAGTAAAGTAAATATTAGATGATTTTTCCTTACTTCTTTTAAACTTTATATTTAAGACTGTATTTTTTGGATCTGAAACTCATCAAACAGCCAAATACAATTAGAACGTTAGATGAAAGATGCAACATTTTCGCACTGATATCAAAAGAATGCCAGTAATAATTATTTCTCCCTATAGTGATCTCAGTTTTCATTAATAGTTGTCATTCAAGAATATCGGTATCAAAAATTTGTATCGGGATCTGACAAGTCTAATTGACTTTGATCCCCATCATCGTATGGAAATGTGATACTTCATGACCATGATCCATGTATCGGTCTTTTGTCCCCCCTTCAAAAAAAATTAAGATAAATAAAGACGCTATGCTGGTACAGTCACATAAACTTTTATTAGAGCATGACAACGGAAACAAAGCTGGCCGTATGCAGTTGTGTTAAGGTGGAAAACAGGATCATTGCGGGAAAAGATAATGGATATATTAAAAAAAAATCACTAGAAAAGTTAGGGCTTTCACTTCATAGTTTTGTATCACGATACATGGTATGAATACGGTTGACTGATATAAATTTGGAGGCCCCTTATGCTGCACTCCAGAATGTGTTCCTGAACACGCATTGCAAAGCACGTGAGAAACCTGAAAAACTTTTTCTCACTGAGATCACGGTATATTTACAATAATTGTTCTGGGCGCGACTGGTGTCTATGTCTCTACATTCCGGCGGCTAATGAACCCATGAGCAAACTTTTAAAAATGCAAATATAGTTAAGGTATTACAAACACTACAATGACAGCAGTGATTCCATCAGCTTAAACATAAGGGGAAGGTAAGGTTATCAGAGATATAGTATATTTAAAAATCGCACCAACGTCTAATAAATTTGGCGCGTTTAAAAAAACCTTAACTAACTATATCCCCAAATACAAATAATATCATTTTGGATAATTTTCAATGGACCCAGACTGATGTACGATCTGGGCATTGAACTACCAGTTATCGCCATTGGATTTGTTTAATAAACTGGAAAAGAATGCAGCAGGAAGAAATTTATGAGAATCTGTAGAAACTGTTGACTAAATAATACTTTTAAGTCATGGGTCAGCAAAATTTTGTACATGAAAACGAGTTTATTTGCGTAGATAAACCTTCCCAATGAACTTGTGTAGTAATATCCTAACCGATTTCACACTGTTATTCAAACTTGTTCTAACTTAACGATATTAGATACCATAAAATTCTGAAGTTAATAATTTTTAAATGGAGCAATGACATTAAATTGAAGCATGTTTGTACAGCGGTATTTCAAAGGCACATAGTATCGTTTCACGCTAGTTAAATATTCATACCTATGATCAAGGTACTCCATGTTTGCTAATGGTGCAAATGACTCCAACAGATTCTTTGTTTTTATACTACCACAAGCCACTTAAAACATTCGTGTAACAAACCGCTGAGCAACAGCACACCTAAATCTACTCACAATACACCAATTTAAGGCTGCTGATTACTAACCCTATTGGATTCGCCCACCTCAATGTTAACCTATGGAGAAAATGTGTCCAAGGAATACCTACTTTCAAGGGTATTCCTTGAAAGTAGATTTAAGGATTTTTTTAAAATAGTACTCCTTCATAGAGAAAGAAATTTGATGCCTTGGGGCATTTTTCGTTTTTTTAAAAATGCAAATATTATAAAATTGAAATTATTCGGGGGGAAAATCTGGTATAGTGTGTTTTAAACGCTCATAAATTCCTTTGGTGGAGGAAATTTATAAAATTAATCCCGTTTCAAGATGCATAAAAGTTCAGGCTATCTGAAAATACCATTTTTATTGGAATATCAGCATTTATGTAGCTGTAAATAGTAGACAAAATTTCTCCGTAGGTTAACATTGAGATGAGAGAATCCAATAGGGTTAGTACACAGCAGCCTTAGGAGAGTGGCACCTTTTCTTCCTCCCAGCACACATGTATCGTATTACGATATCATAGATAGGAATGCTAAATTTTGAAACGTAACAAAAGTGAAAAGATACCGTTAAGACTCTAATCCATATTTTATCTTGTAATAGGATCACTATTGTCTTTAACGGCAAAATTGAAATGTGTTTCAAACTGCATAAGATAACGGATTATTTTCAGCTCCAAAACCTGTCCTGTAATTCATGAATATAAGGGGGGGGGGGAATTATGCGGTATGTAATTTTAAATGGACAAAACTAGTTTAAAAAGAATAATTTCATTAAGAAAAACTAATATAATCTAAAGAACCATTACGGGTAATGATGGGCGCGTATTTAGACCAGAACAGTTTTATGAGTTTGACAGTTTAGATTTAGTGCTCTTTTATGCTTTTAAAGATCAAATAAACGGATAAAGAATATATATCTTATATTTATACTTCTTTACTGACTCGCATAAATAGCTGTAAGATTTCACTATATTTTCTCTCGAGTACGGTTAGATAAGAAATTAAACTGTTATTCTATAGATTTTATCTCTGAATGAAAAATTCTCTAAAGTAGAAATGAAATCTTTATAAACGTACTCATTTGAGTTAGGTGATCCTGAATTACGAAAATTCAAAGTATCCAATGGATTTATAAAAACTGTAAACCGAAGGTTTATATGTCCTTCCACGACTCTCCGTTTTACATAAATGACGTGATAAATTATAAAATACTATGGTCAACTTATTTGTGACCTAACAATGTGTAGATCTTAAGAAATATTATTATTTAAATAACTGTGTAGTTACGGTTATGACTTTATATTAAAGCAATTCTAATTTTACAAAACACCGCTATCTTTCGAAAGGAATAAAAAAAATTTCGATTGTAATTCGTTTTTTTCCCCGTATAAATACGATTTCATCCCTAAACAATATTTAAATTTTCATTTAACAACAGATTTAACTTTTAAGATGTAGTATAACAATACTTAAGTACATGTGTGTTATCTTTTATCCCCATCTCATGACGTTTTGATCGCATTTGCAAAATTGAAGAAGAATATGTCATTGCATCCCCCTTTCCCCATTCGATTGTTTTTACAGTGATTTTTTTCAATAAGAGCCCATGTTCTGTATAGATGTTTAAGGTAAACACGTGATGTGTAAAAATTGGGAGAGAATTTAATAACTATGATAATAAGGCATTTATCAGTTTTTTTAGGTTCTTCATATAGGATCGTCATTATCTGACCGAAGGGGTTTTCATAAGTTATCAGACTCTTTACCCTGCATTTAGTGAATACGCTATTTCTCTAACATTAACATGTGTTTTTACTTTTTTTCATGCGATTGGATGCATTTTGAGAAATAATAAGCTATGAACACAAAGCTGGTGGTCCTTAGAGCAACTGTGTTTTCATAATTTTAATCCTCATTATTATGCTGATTGTGTTTATAAAAAAGATCTCCGCAGCACGTAGTTATTATAAGCATAATAATAAACGTCCTAATTATATAGATATTTATTTATTGCATGCTACGTTAATCAATGGAATTTTATTTGTTTTAAAAATAAATACTATTTTTGCATGCAGAGAAAAATGGAAAAATTTCACATTTTTTCAAATTAAAAGTCATTGCAAAACTTCATTTCTTTGCAAAAAAATTTATTTAAATAAATTTGCTTGAATACATTAAAAACATTCCCTGATAACGAGACCAAATTATCTACTTTTGATAACATGAACTTATATTGATAGGTTTTAAAACTCATTTATTTCCTTCTAATACAGTAAGCTTATGACATTTAAGTTATTGTTATGATAATTGAATAAAACTTTTCGCAGTAACCCATGATAGAACATAAGAAAAAAAACTTATTGTCCTAAAGGAATAAGCATAATAGGATTATAACTTTCTCAAACTTTCTTTGGAATTTAACTTTCTTAAACAAGTATAGAGTAAAACTGCTTTCAGGAAAAATTTCCTGCCAGAAAACTCCCCCCCCCCCGAAACCAACCATGAGTTAAATCAACAAATTAATGTATCATTTAAATCATATTTAAAAATTAGGAAAAAGTGTGTATGAGAATAAAAGATATCTCTTATAAACCTCCTTGCACGTTTCCGCAATCCATACCTGTTAGAAGAAAACTGTTGGATATTTACTTTTTGTACTAATTATTATATTGTTTATTAATAACTAATAAATATTTGCGAATATTATTTTTTAATAGGAATACTTAAACATATTCGCAAAAATTAAATTTTTATCTAATTTACCCATTTTTAAGTAAATCTTCTGGAATCGGCTGATTTCCCCCCACAAGACAGTTAATTCTAAACATAGCAGTAGTTTGGAGACTACTCTAATTATTAGAGTTTGAATGGTCACTAAACTGGACATATTAATACATATTTTTTATTGCAAATGCTGCATTTTACTTATTCAAATATTTAGGTCAATATCTTAATTGGTAAACATGTTAAATGCAATTTAAAAAAATCAATAGAAATCTAGCGAAGGCAAACTGCATTAAAATTGACAACTTCCAGATTTTTTATAGGGTAAAAATGCTAGGGTAAATACGTCGTGTAAATCCTGTTTGTAAACCATGCCAAATCTGCATTGTTTTACAATTCCCTCTAGTGAAATCGTCGGATTAAGATTAGGGTAAACGTGTGGTTTCAGGTGGAAGCGGACGATTCATTTCCTACGACTGGGAAAAACCTACATTTCTCATAAACAAGCAGCATACATCTCAAGCATCACAATCAAATTTTCTGCTCCTTTGACATTCTCCTTTATGAATAAATGCATCCCATTGTGACAAATTTTTGGATGAATAAATCATTAAAAAAATTGCAATCGTTCTATAAATATAGCTATAGTTCTATAAAAATATGAAAAGGGACGGTATTTAGCTTTTCTCATTTCTTGATTATTTTTTTATGGAAATATGAAGTTAAAAACAGTTAATGTGGAATTTCGGAATTGGACCATTGGTCTAGTTACCTCGCTTTGTGGTGGTCATGAGTGGTCATTTAAAAGCACTCGCTTTTCGGCAGGGTCAGAAGATTTTCCCGGAGTGCCACTGGTACTCAGACGACATAGCCTCCCCTGCCCATCGTTTGGCTTGTTTGGGTTTTACATAGGCCGAGGTCCTTCTGGACCCTCTACTGTTATTAGACTTTTTAGATATTTTCGGTTTCATGGAGATTGTCCGTCTTTCTAGACAATCTGGGATTAGTTAAAAAAAAAAAACCTCGCTTTGTTTATAAAACGTAGTCTTGTTTTTGAAATAACTGGTTTAATTACCACGTGTTAGAGGGTCACGTAAATCAGCATATTCCATACTGAATATGGACATGCAAAATTTCGGTCCTACCTTTTTCTATGGACTGTAAATCCTTCATTAATTATGCTCGACAAATTCTTGTTTTAATGTTAGAATTTCGATAAGACAAAGAAAATCACATTTAAGGAGCTCTGATGATGGACTGAATGTTCAAAATTGATATTAATATCGGAATATAGATAGATAGTATATAAATGTCGGACTTCTCAGTTTCAAAACTCCTTGGAAAATTCAGTATTTTTTAACCTCGAGGGATTATTATGACTGAAACAACTGTTAAGAGGAATTAATTTCTTTAAGCATCACATTCATAATTATCATTAATTTATTACCCTTAATTAATCATTCAATTTTCACTATAGATTCTGGTTTGAATTATTTAACTATAATAATTCAAACCAGAATCTATAGTGGAAATAACTTTTTAAAAATTAAATTTACATTTCGGAAACGGTAATTTTCCAAATTGTTTTTATTGAAAAACAAAATTTTAAAAAAAATTGTAATTATAGGCAGAGATCTAAAATCAAGTACAAGACGTTCCAGCACTTTAAAGTTTTTTTCATACATGACTGGAAATTATTTAATCATTTACGCTAATATTCATAAACTGGTTGACTTAAAAGTTTTCATTATAGTGAAAAATCCAACTATTCCCTGACTTTTATGCGTATTTTAAAAAAACATTTAAATATTTCTTTATTGTAATCTCTTTCGGTCTTTTAAAGCGAAATGGTCATTACGTGATCTTTAAAATCTCGTGTAAATAAATATTCGGCTTAATAAGTATGAAGTTGTGGGAAATGAAATCTATATACACTGAAGTGCCACTGAATTAGGGATAGCAAAGCCTATGCAAATTGTGTAGCGCTGCGCATCATGTATGCGCAAGTGAGGGCACTGTGGTAACTGCATATATAGCGCGTACTGTGGGTGTTCTGAATTAGTTGTTGGAATTGCCAGTATGGGTAAACTGCCTGATTTAGACGCCTTCGATCACGGACAAATCGTAGGTGCGCGACGCATGGGCCATTTAATTTCCGAAATCGTCAGACAGCTAGGATTTTCAAGGTCGACAGTGTCAAGAGAATACCAAGAATACATGGATGATGGAAAAAAAAAACTAGCGATCGGGCAAACTGCAAAGGACAATTAGCTTTGACAGCGCGTGGTGAGAGACGGCTCAGGCGTATTGTACGTAGCCAGCGAAGCCAAACATTAGCTCAAATTACCACCCAGTTTAATGACGGGGCCAGTCGTACAGTCAGTAAACGGACTGTGCAACGCTCGCTTCACCGTATGGGTTTCAGGAGCCATCGACCTACGAGATTACCATAGCTCTATACTCGGCATCGGGCTGCACGTCTTGCCTGGGCAAGAGAGCACAGAGACTGGGGTGTAGAGGACTGGAAACGAGTAGCATGGAGTCCGACTACTTAACGCCGACGGGAGGCTGAGAATATGGCGTCAGGCTCATGAAACCATGGATTCTGCATGCCTGGCTGGAACTGTAATGGTGGCTCTGCATGGTGGCTCAATCATGGTCTGGGGTGTTTTTTCGTGGCACAGTTTGGGATCTTTGGTGCGTGTACCAACCTCCCTCAATGCAATTCGGTACGTAGAGTTGCTGGGTGATCACCTCCATCCGTTTATGCTGTTCTGTTATCCGCACGGTAATGGAGTTTTCCAGCAAGGCAACTGTACCTCTCACAAATACCGGTTGGCTACTGGCTGGTTGGATGAGCATTCCTCTGACTTCTCTGTCATGAATTGGCCACCTAGAAGCCCAGACTTAAATCCTATTGAGCATCTTTGGGATGTTTTGGAACAAGGCGTGAAAGGCCATCACACAGCACCAAAGAACCTTACTGAATTATGGACAGCTTTAGCCAATATTTGGCAAGCCATTCCCGTGGAACGTTTGCAGAAACTTGTTGAATCTATGCCTCGTCGCGTGGCAGCCGTTATCAAGGCCAGAGGAGGCCCGACTCGTTACTGGGTAGGTTTCCCTAATTCAGTGGCACTTCAGTGTATATAAAGGAAGAAGTCCTGACTTATTCACGTATCAACGCCCAGCAAAAACTATTGGAGATACAGATATAAAATTTTAGGAGCTTAATACTTTTGTGCTGAAGGCGTCATTTAAGAAGCGATTTTTCAAAATTCGCCCCCCAAGGGGGGGGGAGGGGGGCAAAACGTGTTTTTACATATTCCTTCATATCTCAAAGAAGAAAATTGATATCCATAAGATTCTTGCTTTAAAATGTAAGAAACATGAATACTTAAAAACAAATTTCAGGATTTTCCGAAATTCGGTCCCCAAGGGGGGAGGGGGGCTAAACGTGTTTTTACGTGTTTTATCTATATATATAAAGGAACCAACGACCAGCAAAAACTATTGGAGATACAGATATCAATTTTTAGGAGCTTATTACATTTGTGCTGAAGGCGTCATTTAAGAAGCGAATTTTCAAAATTCGGTCCCAAGGGGGGGGGGGGGGGGGGCTAAACGTATTTTTTACATATTTCTTCATATCTCAAAGAAGGAAATTGATATCTATAAGATTCTTGCTTTAAAATGTAAGGAACATGATTATCTAAAAACCAATTTCAGCATTTTTCAAAATCCGGCTCCAAGCGGAGGAGGGGGCGGGTAAGCGTGTATTTACGTGTTTTTTACATATACCTTTATATCTGAAAGTAGGAAACGGATACCCATAAGATTCTTGCTTTAAAATGAAAGACGAATACCTAAAAATCAGTTTCTGGATTTTTCAAAATTCGCCCCCCAAGAAGGGTGGGGGGCAGCAAAACGTGTTTTTTGCATATTCCTTCATATCTCAAAGAAGGAAACTGATATCCATAAGTTTCTTGATTTAAAATGCAACAAACAGGATTAATTGCAACAAACATGATCAATGCCACGTTTTTTTTTTGACATTCGCTTAGATTTTGTAAAAAATGCTAGAAACAATTCAATAATTTGTATTTTTTATATATTTTTTGAACACCAAATGGTGGTAGGGGAAAAGAGAGAGATCAACCTTAATTAAATGAAGCATGGAAAGATGTGTGTGTGTGTCTGTGGGTGTGTGGATTATAGACAATTCGGTTGTTTGTACATATGCATCTAAAGCTCAGGTTAACTCCATTCATTTTTATTACCCTGGGCAACGCCAGGTAATTCTTTGTTTATGCAACCGGCGATTTTCACAGGCGTTTGATGGGAAGCCCTCAAACTCCTCGAAGGGCTGGTGGGATATCAAGATAGAAACATTTTAATGCTGACATCAGCATGGGGGGGGGAGTTATAATAATGTACAAGTTTACATAGTATAATAATGTATACATAGTTATATAATAGATTACATAGTTATAATAATGTACAAGTTATACAAGTAAGCCTTATTAAGGGTACGCCCGTGCAACGCCGGGTATATAAAGCTAGTATTCATATAACTGTTAAAAAGGGGTTAAAACACAGAAATTTAAAATATTGAATTTAATTGTCCATAATTTTCTATTAAGGGGATGGTGGACATTACAAAGCGATTTTTGAAATTTTTACCTCTGAGATATGAAATTTTGCATATGTATTCATTAAAGTATAACTATATTAAACACCTTATAAAATTTTATAAATTTAAAAAAAAATTATAAGTTAAAAAATTGAAATTGAATTTTTTTTAAAAATGCTCCATGCTATCCAAATTTTATCTTCCCCCCTTAATTTGTCATTTATATTGCTTATAAATACATTTTGAACAGAGTTATGTATTACTTTGTGCTTTCGTTGAATAGTTAATTTTTAGGAAATATTTTTATGCTTGTACTCTGAATTTCCGTGAAATTTTTATACTTTTTTACACTTATCTTTTACTTTGATAATCTGAATGGTGTCGAAATCTAAAATGGCTACATAACTTTAATTTTATATATTAGAGGAATCTTTATTTTAAATTTTATAATATTTCCTCAAAAATTATGACGCAAGGAGCATTTCAAAGACTTGCAAATCTAGAAATTAATCATTTTGAGAAAAAGCCATATGTTTTCCCCTACCTTTAATACTTACTTTTAAAAAAACCACCAAGTTTTAATTTTACTTTTCACTACACATTTTAAATGCATTTCATTCCAATATTTATATATTTTATAAGTTTTAAAAAATTTCTAACTTTTGTTTGATTTTTGGTAATTTGAAAATCCACCATCCCCTTAAAGAATTTAAAAATAGCATGTTATCCCATAACTAAATAATTCATTTTCTTTCCCTCTTCTAAATGTAGACTGTTAAAATATTTAAAAATAAAGGTTTCTTTAAAAATTACACACAGTAACACTTTGTAGGGTACTATAAATATAAAATTGTCAACCTCTATGTATTTCGTAACTGATCTGTGAAAGACTTTTCACAAGTCTCCTCTAGCAGAAAATTATGCCTCCGTTCACGTCTAGATCTGGCTGGCCCTGAATCTCGAGACATGCGGAGTATTCCCGAGCAAAAAAGACATCACGGTGACGTATATTTTGCAACCGAAAACAGTGTTCGTTGATAGCTGTTCCGAAAAGGCATCACGACGACGCCATTGTTTTAAATGCCCCAAAATTCGAGACTACGAACCCGAAATTCGAGACTACTACTTTCTCTTTACAATTATTAAGCGGATGGTAGACTTTCAAATTACCAAAATTTTAACAAAAAATTGGAATTTTAATCAGTGGCGCACCCAGAATTTTTTCTTGGGGGGGGGGGGGGGGGCGAGATGAACTGATAAAAATATTTATAATGCAAAATCTATATTCATAATGCAATTTCTATTTCTTTGGAGGGGGCAGGGCCCCTTGCCCCCCTCCCTGGGTGAGCCACTGGTATTAATATTTTAGAAATATATAAATACTAGCTGAAAACCCGCACTTCGCTACGGAGTACATTCAAATTAAATACAACGGTCAATGCATGCAATTAATGTCAAAAAAATAAATATATATATATATACAATTATGATAAATACGACGATCAATGTATATAATTGATGTAAAAAAATATATTTATAAAAAAATCGTAAGGAATATTTTTATAGACAAAATAACGTAGAAGAAAATATTCAAATTAAAAGTAATAGGACATACTAAAGAATATAGTACAGTTAATATAGTACAGTTTGAGGAACATAATATCTTTTATTGTATTTTAATATTTTTTTGGATAATGTCCAATCGTCTGCCGCATTAGCAAGAAAAAGAATAATTTTTTGTCTATTTAGTTGTTAAGCACGTGACGATAAATTTATTTAAAGTACCAGAAAAAGAAATCACGTGATCAGCATTTAATAAATTAAATTCTAAAAATTAATCTTTAAAAATTCACCAAAAATCAGAAAATAGAGGTAAAGATTCGAAAAAGATTTCATTTTAAAGGAATTTTTACGATCTTTCTCACGATATAAATTTTATAACGCTCAAATTATTATTTTAAATGCAAACTTTAAAAAAGTTATTAAAACAGCTTAAAAATCTAATTTAAAAAATCTAAGAAGAATTTTTCAAAAATCTCTTTTAGTGCACCCCTACACTATAAGAAGAATCGCCATGCAAAATTTCAGCCCTTTAGGTCCAGCGGTTTGGTCTGTGCGTTGTATGTCAGTCAGTGAGTCAGTCAGTTACGGAAATGTTTTATATATATAGATTGGAATAAAATGCATTTAAAATATGTAATGAAAATTAAAATGAAAAATTTGTGGCTTTAGAAAAGTAAATATTAAAGGTAGGTGAAAAAAAATTTAAATAGCTTTTTCTCAAAATGAGTCATTTCCAGATTTGCAAGTCTTTGAAATGCTCCTTTCATCATAATTTGTGGCGAAATTTTATAAAATTTATAATAAAGACTCCTCTAATACATCAAAATAAAGTTATGTATCCGTTTCGGGATTCGACATCATTCAGATTATCAAAGTTTAAACTTAAGTGTAGAAAAGTACAAAAATTTCCCAAAAATTCAGAGTACAAGCATAAAAATATTTACTAAAAATTAACTATTCAACGAAGCACAAATTAATACATAACTCTGTTCAAAATGTATTTATAAGCAATATAACTGCAGCATTAAGGGGGAAAGTTGAAAATTGGATCGCAAGGAGCATTTTAAAAAACATAATAAAAATTTCAATTTTTAAAATTAAAATATTTATAAAATTTTATAAGGTGTTTGATATAATTATACTTTACATTTTTATGACTATATATGCAAAATTTAATATCTCTGAGGTAAAAATTTCAAAAATCGCTTTGCATTGTCCACCATCCCCTTAAGACTAGTTTGGAAAAATAACATTTTCCTGAATTTTGGAATGATGTACTTAGCGGCATAGCTTGAGTATATAAATCACGATTCATAGGATAATCAAAAGGATATAAAAAATAATAAATTTCCTCCTATTGGGTAGATAAGAATTTTATCATATTCGAGACATGAACGTTCACGCGAGATGTTTTGCTTGAGAAAATATTTTCCTTGTACACCAAAAAAGATTTTTTTAGAACGTAGCGGAACATTTGGCTTGTAAATTTACATTCTTTAAGCTTGTAAAATTGCTTTAATACAGTATTTTTTGAACAGGAAAAAAATCATGAATAAAGTCTTATTTTATTTTAATTCAGCTGGAAAGTTAATGTCATTTGTAACATTAGGTAAATAATGGAAGCGAAATCACAGTACAAACCACAATACAGTATAGTGCTTTATCCTCGAATTGGTTGGAAGGGTGGTGGTGGTGGGACTACTAGAAGATCAATATACACAACTGTAGCCAATTGTTATGGGTTCCTCATAACAAGGTGAATATGCTGGAGGGAAAGGAATTCCAAATGTACAATTTCTCCAAATTTTTACTGGTTACTGTATTCTGTCGTAAGGGAAGATCATTCGCTCGGTCTTTACCTGATTTGTCGAATTCACTAAATTTTATACGTTATTCAGTGAAATATGTAGTATTAAGAATGATAATATATTGTAGAGATATTAAAAGAATCAAACTATTGTTAGTATTTTTAAGCCTTGCGATTATTTATGAAATTGGCTCTTTAAATCGAACGTTTTGTGTAAGTGTAAGGGATTGCTTTTTTATAACAGTGAGTACATTATTCCAAACAGATTTCTTGCCATTTCAAGTTGAATAAGTTCATTCTCTAAATTTCTTGATGGATATAATATACATTATTCCTTTGACTATTTTAAAAGGTAAATTTCGTAGCTTATACTTTATAATATCCAAATAGATATATCTATGGTTACTCCAGTGTTTGACTGGTTGCCACAGATAGTGATTCAAGATATGGCATGAAGCCATATCCCAGAAAGTCATTTTACAGGATGTCTCAAAAAACCTTTGACATATTATAAAAATTCATACAAAAAAAAGTACACAAGGTAGGAACAAGAAATTGACATGTGTTACCTTATATATTAGTTTTTTTTTTTTAAGTATAGTCAATTAATTTTTGAAGTGCAACTTTTGTGACACGGAGAACATCTAGTTAGTAGTCAATCTCAGCATATGTGCGTTCCAAAATGGATTCCGCAACACACGAAATTGCAGCAATTATGCATCTCTTGAGTTCTTCAATACTACAACCGATTATCATGGACACTTCCCATTTCCAGAAACTATTTATAATAAGCTAGGATGTTGTTACGACTTGGAGGATATTTTCCAAATTTCGTTGCACTTGCGTTACAGATTTCGTTTTGCAATACCAGCCAACACATATTGCTTTCTCTGATGGAGTAGCCATTTTACAACATCCACTTTCACGGAGCAACTAGCGCCACCTGTTCAATTTTTTTGACACAGAAAAAACTCTAATATACGGTAACACACCTGCGAATTTCCAGTTCTTACCTTGCATACTTCTTTTTGTATAAATATTTGAAATGTGTCAAGATTTTTTGAGACACCTTGTATATTACAGTTAGATTAGAAAAATTCCATTTGAAAATTGTTTATGAAAAATTCATGTTCAAATCCCTCTACTCTAGACTGTTATTCAGCGAGCTACTAGGCTAGACGAGGGCAGAATGTCTAGGTTATTGCTCTTTGTATTAGAGTTCAGTGAACATAAATACCTGAAACGGGTGTTTTTAGGCTCTCGGAATCAATTTTAGACTGCCTAAATAGCAAGTCCTTGACTGTTTAGGTTATTAGGCCAGGGAAAGTATGTTACAGACGAATGGTTAAAAATTTAGCACTACCAAACACTCTCCTAACAAGGCAAATGTCTCACTACAAAGTGTCTCCGCATTGGGGGGAGGAAACTCTCCTAACATGCGAAAGTAAGAGATACAGTACAATTCAACGAATATATCTAGGGCCTCTTTATCTCAGAAACAACCCCGTTCTCTAAATTACAGGCCTTTATCGTGCTCGTAAAAGGCTGCTTAGGAGACGTCGTAGGTATAATATCCAACAGCCTTGTGACTGGAGTGGAGATTGAATTTTTGCGCCATGAGACTGCATGGTCATGTTAACGTATTGTTTTCTATGAGGGTAGGACGTTGTAGCATATGTACTAACAGCGGATATTTTGGAGAACCAGGGGAGCGGCGTCACATATGACCATTATCATATTCTACGAGTCCCGTCCAACGGCATTTTGAGTCAAAGACCCTGATGTCGTTTGAAGGTAGACTAGCTCAAACAGGGCTCCTGAATCGGTTCATGATGGTCGTGAGAGTTGCCAAAAAATTCTCTTAAGCTTAGACTGGTGCCTCATGAAGTAGAGCAATGAATTCCGCTTCCCTCTCGGGGCAGATGACTACCACATTCGTATCCGGATGAGGTTAGCTGAACGAGGTAGCCCAGCTTTTAACGTAGGAAGGTTCATTATAAATACACTTGGGGTAATGGTATGGGAAAACTATCTCCTAAGATATCTGATTTCGTTTTGGCATCTCTAAATGGCAGTCTGACAGGTTAGCGATGCTGTAATTATATCTCAAATCATTTGATGCTATTTTTTTTGGTATGTAGTTTTCAGAACTGTCATCAAGTTGGTCTTAATTTTAATACTTCCGTAAACTTTTTTCCACTGAAACCCATGAAGAACTACTTAAACCAAATTTTGTGACCATCAATCAATTGAAACGATCCGATCAACAACTGTGAAAAGCCAGGTCAGAGCTGCCACAAAATAACATCTGACGTATGATTAACACAATGCGTCTTCAGTATGTTACCTTACATCGTTGCCAGCGGGGGCATTTCTTTAATATTATGCTTAGTTTATGTCATCTTCAATAAACAAACAGTATCCTATTTTTGAAATTTCCTTTTAAATCCTCCGTATATATGCTTAAGAAATTTTGTTTCGGAATAATTTACCCCTCAGACTTTATAATAGAATATGATCTAAAATAAGTTTTGATTCCAGGCCGAAATTAATTTGTAGAACTTTTGAAATGTGATAACTATTTTACAGGATATCTGTTTCGATCAATCTAGGTGTTAAAGAGATTGCTAGGTTCCTTCTGTCATCTTAAGGGGACTCACGACTCTTAAGTCGAGGAAATAAGGCGTATTCTCATACTTTTTAACTCTTTGTTACTATTTCAATTTACTCCCAATTTTTCCAACTTTTATGTATATGATAAATTGATATATTTATTTTAATAAACAAATTTTCAACTCTCAAAATAATTTTAAATATTTTTTTTAAAAAAATGCTTTAGATATACCTTGTTTTTTAAGCATTTTTATTGTATACTGGCTTGCGCGCAGAACTATGAAATTAATTTTACACTTAAATGTATAATTCCTGTTTTATATTTAAAACAAATAATTCAAAATACAATTGAACATAAATCATTCAAATTTAAAATATTTTTTCTATTTTTTTAAAACTGCTCAAAATATACTTAAAATTTCCTTAAATTTTTGCATTCATTTACCCCTGAAAAAATAACAAAATGTGCAGTGATTGCAATAATTCTAGTTCAGACGCAATAAAATAACATGATTATGCAGTGATAAAAATTTCATGGAATTATGTTTCATAGTTATTGAGATATCAGTTGCGGAATGATGCAAAATTGCATTTTGAGAAAAATGAGTTTAGAATTTTTCTTACCATAAACTTGATCAGAAATTACATATTTAGAATATCAATATCTCCAGAACTAAGCGGAATATTTTTATGCGGTTCGCTTTATTTTGTTCAGAACTGATCAGGCTTTAATAAATTTTTTTTTCAAAAAATCGAATGTTTTAAAGATTTAAGGGTAGTGAGTCCCCTTAAACAAAGTGACGGCTAAGATGACATATTCAGAACGGCTACCTATTAACCAAGGGATTGGAACCCGTAGACTGTGGTTCCGAAAGCTAGAGTCCTAGCCATCGGACTCTTAATAGCCATCGTCCGGTAGATGTTAAAGGGGAATCGTGACGGCATCTAAAAACTAGCACGAAAGACAGCTCATTTAAAATCACAATACCATATTTTCTTGACAGTTAGTGTCAAATGCAAGGTCAATATTTTCAATACTTATCTTTAACACAAAGTACTAGTAATTTATGAACAACAGATTAGGAGATATATGAAATTAAATAAAATAAAAATTGGCAGTTTATTTCAATGTATATTTATGTGATGGATTACTTATTAAGAATATTTTCGAAAAAATATCTTAGAGACTACAGGACATGAATGTTGGGGGAGGGAGTGGGGAGGAAGAGGGTCATCTATCTACATGTAAAGAATCTGCATTAGTAAAGGGAGAGAATTATTTACTAGGATCAACAGGTTGCCGTAAAGCAGTTAGTTCAGATGGAACTTATCAGAACTGTGTTATCGTCTTTTAATTATTATCCACCATTTTCTAATATATTATCATCTGATCGGCAATTCCCTATAAACTTCATCTATTTCTATTTTAAATACAAAACATAAGGAAAACGTCTAAATGCAACCAATCACATTTTTGACAACAGATGGAAGATCACCTATGCTAAGTTCATTAAGAGTAATAAAATACTTATGAAGAAATAGTACTATCTATATGTCAACTTCTTCTATAACTTATTACTTTGTAAATAATTCAACAGAAAACAAGAAATTAAAATACATAAAGATGGCATAGGCAGCCGAACGAAATTACCAGAAAACTGCACCAGCGTTAAATTAATTTGCAACTACAGTCGAACCCCGTTATAGAGAACCCGGTATATAACGAACTCTCGGATATAACGAACGAAAATTTTGATCCCACCGTTTTCCTGTTGTATTTAATGCTAATTTATCATTTTATAGCGAACTTCCGAAATCTTAAGAATCGGCTATAATGAGCATATTTTTCAGTCGACAACTGAATTTTTTAAAATTTTAAATTTTTTTAAGAATGTTGAAGAAGAAGATGATGAAGATTTACCGATCGCGATGTGGATATAAAAGCACAAAATTTCATCATTCTCAGATTGTGGCGTGCAATTGTTCTAAACGTGATGATAAGTCATTACATGTGAAAATCCGACTGATGAAGGTATTGTGGAAGAAATTAAAATGAATCATTCTGAAATTGAAGATTCTGCTTCTGATGCTGATAAAGAGGATCACATAATGACGAAATCTCCACCATCTCAGATGCTACAGCAGCGATACGTGTAATTAATAAGTTTTTGTCTACACAATCAGTAGAAGAAAGAGTGTTGGACCCATTTGATGTATTGGACAAAAAAATTCATAAAATGTTTTTGAAATCGGCATCACGTCAGCAGAAGATTACCGATTATTTCTGTATAAAAACAGTGAGCAACAATTAAAGATAAAATCAATTTATTTCCATTTGTCTTCATTTTTAGTTAATTTAATTAGTATTGCGTCAGTTTAATATAATCGATTTTAGTCAATTTAATTCATTATTGATCATTTTAATAGATTTTATCATTCATTCAATACATCATTATTGAATATACATAGCAACTAATGAGTTATACATTTTGTGAACTTTAACATCTTTTCTTAATGGTTCGGATATATCGAACCACCGGATATAGCGAACAAAACCTTTGGTCCCTCGAAGTTCGTTGTAACGGGGTTCGACTGCATTCAATAAAAGACTGCGCAGTTGCAACAAATCTTCATATTGAAAAAACAGATAACTATAACTAGCAAAATGCAAATAATTCAACAGAAAAAGATATTATATAAAAGGAATAATGCAATGACAGTCAAACGAAATAAACAGAACTCCTGCACTCAGAGCTAAACGTACCATAAATGCAAAATTATGTAACAGTAAAAGAACATGAAAAACTAAACTATATAACGAGGCAACTTCTTCTTATTAATATAAGATAAAACGTAATATGTAGCTCTAAATTTAAAGAGTGGATATGTAAAATAAGAATGTCAAAATGCAAAATTAAAAAGCTACATTTTATTACACCATGGCTCCAACGGAAATAATGTTTCATAAAAGTCTAACAACTTTAACATTTAAAAATAATTCACTCCTATACATTAATACATAAAGTAAAATAAAGAAATATGTTTAAATAAAAATGCAAATATACGAAAACTGCTCATTATTAAATTCAAAATCATCAACAGGCGTGCATTATGTAAAAGTAAAATGTGACTACATCTGGAACAATCTTAACATACAGGTGAGAATCTGGTAGTGAAGCCAGTGATAAAATTCTAGATCATAAAAGTTAACAGATTCAACAAATCCGTAAAAATGTCACATTCAAAATTTTATGCTTTTTAACCGAAATTTTGAGAAAGGGTTGAAAAACTGTACCTGCTTAATGAAACTAAAAGTTCCATATTCAAAAACATCTAGACTAAATGCTGAGTTATCATAGCTAGTTGAAATTTGGTTGAACATATCACTGTGATCAATTTAAATTAATTTATAAATAAAAATATTTGTTCATAATACTTTTTTTCTTTTAAATTTCTGTAGTTGAAAAGTCACCAAACTAAAAAGATTTAGGGATAATCTCAAACAAAAACTACAAATCCGAAATGTCCATTCCAGTGAAAAGTTCAATAATAATCAAATAAATGCTCAATTTGTTTGAGATTCAAATCCTTCTCTCTTGAGTATATTCATACCAAGCAGTATTTTATACGACCTAAATTATCTATTCCAGTGCAAAACCCTCAATGTTAAATTTTGTCCAAATTACAAAATTTTTCGCGTTATTGTAAAATATGAGTAAAAACAAACGCACATTTTCCTAATGAATCAAACTTTGATTCTTCAGGATGAAAAATAACGGGCATTCAGGTGTGATAATGAGGATAAATTCATAAAGAGGCAAAAGGGATGAGTTACAAAGCAACAAAGAGAGAGACAGTTGTGACGCTACAAATTAAAAGAAATTTTAAGGATTTTTATAATGCCTATAAGCTAAACAATCATTTGTACAGCATCTTTTTGCATCTTTAAAACATGTACCCTATTATATTGATTTTATACTGATATTGAAAATCTGCAGCATTTTTACCAAGTTAAAACTCTTTTTATGTAAGAAATAAATTAACTGATGCATTTTATCACATACAAGAATACCTATTCTCCGAAAATATCTGCTATCGCGTACACCACCAAACTATGCCTTCATCCATTCGCTGCTATTTGTACTCGGCGTTTGAAATCAGGACTGGTTTTCACCAAATGTAACGAGAATGCTCGATAAATCCTGCTGTAAAGAGAGGTTTATCCTGCACACATCACACTACAGATAATTGTCTCGTCCTAAGTCGTTTTATTTAAATGTCGCATATTATCAAATTTTTAATAAAAGTTTTGTATTTTAGTTTTTTTCGGGCATCCCTTTACGTGAAAAAATATATAAATGACTTTCAGAAAATTTCCTCAGGAGAGCTTCTTGTTTCCATCATCTTACGGATCCATTTTAGTGGGAAGCTGTATCATTAAAATGTCGCCATACAATTATATACTAACGAACACGAAATCTATTTTACTCGATATTAGAGATGATAAGCCACCACAAACAGCGATGCAGATTTACTTCCCTCTTATTGCTTCGATTTTTCTCATTTTAACCGTACCCTAGCCTTAAAAGTTTAATCATTACTTTTTTAAGCTTATTTCATGTATGAGTGGAACTGTAACTGCTTCAGAATACATCTCCCCTACTTCCAACAAACTGTAAGATAGATTTTACTATTGATGAAAATAACTAGAAAAATTATTTTTAAAATGATCTTCGTGATTGCTATTTGGATCAGTGTAGAAGGAATACCCGTAATGCACCCAAGAATAAGCGAACTAAAATATAGAATAAAAATCGAAGATTAAAGAAACAGGAAATTCTGGAGCTGTTTCAATGTTTACTGGAATAAAAGTGATATTTTGAGCTATGCAATTTTATGTTTCATAAGAAACTAATAGCCAGTTATTTTAGCAAATATATTAGTTGGTGTTCTTTAAGATTCTATCTTTTGAACATTTGATAATGGTAGTTGTCTTCAGAGCCGTCTAGTTTTAAACAAGCAATTTTTTTCGTTATTTTAAATTGATTGGAGATCTCAATATTTATTTTTTATTTCAGAGGTTTTTCACGGTACAAATTTTTGGAAAGGACAAATATTTCAAAATGCATACTATTCCAATGAAATGTTATAAACTACAGTGTTTTGTTGTATTAAAAATCCGGTTGAATGTTTTAACTGGATCTTTAAATTCCTAAAGACACCTAAATGCAAAATATTAAAGAATTATGCTGTTACGAGATTAGTATATTTTAAATTTCTGAGACTCTCATAAGGTTTCTTGTTATTTCAGTGTGGAAATAGGTTTAGAATTAATAAAATTGTTTTAAGGAGGGGATTATATATTTTCAGTCATTTTTTAATTGTATTTAGTCGTAACTGGGGTTACCTTGGGTAATAATTAAATCAAGATGGTTGACATTAGAAATTAAAGTATAAAAATTTTGTTGTAATCTGTATGTTTTCAGAAGTGATATTAATTAAATAATTTTGCTGTGGAAAACGAACGTAGAATTGTCTTTTTTCAAACGCTGCATACTCGAAATTTAAAAGCTGTTAAATCAGACTGCTGTTTAGCGCCATCTTGAGGATTGTATGTAAACAAACAAGAACGAAAATAGTTAACTTTTCTTCCGACGTTTAGTTATGATTTTCATAAAATACCCATCTGAAACTATAAATGCTTAACCATATGTTAATACTCATATTTTTAAGCCAACTTTTGCTCTTTTGAAAAATATTAGGTGGATAGAGCAATTGAATGACTGCAGTAATTATCTCCAAATCTGTGTTAACATATTTTAACGGCGTAAAATATTGGATAACTACGATACATTCATTGCGAGAATGGAAACTATTTTCATCTACTATTATAATTCTATTGTATTTGCAAAAAAAATTTTAGTATAGCTGAAAGACTGTTTAGAAATAAAATGTTCAGTTGTTATTAAAGGAATTGAAATTCCGTTAGTGTAAAAAATATACTTAAAAAGTAGGATGAAATTTTTAGTATCAAATATTAGTTTAATGAAAAGTTTTCTATTACATTTTTATAAATTATTTTGAAGGTCTTTTAAAATCCTGCTATTGTATCACGCTTCAATAATTGTAAATGAAAAATTGTTATTTTATGCATAAAATTTTAAAAATATATATCTAATATATAAAATGTTTGTTTGTAATAAAATACTTATTTCATGTAATAACTATTTCATAATAACTTGATGCCTGCGACTTTAAACTTGCACTCTTGTTCTCATACTCGAAATTTAAAAGCTGTTAAACCAGACTGCTAATTAATGAAATTGTCTGATTGTAAGACAATTCATATTCAGAAAAACTTGAGTTCAATATTGGTACTTTCAAATGTTCTAATTCGAGTAGTTCTGTTTCTAACATTAACCACTGAACTATATCACCAATGAATTGTGCAGCATTAAGAATAGTATCTTGAAATAATTTTTCATTTAATCGACATATTTAGTGCACTGGCCAAAATGAATTATTTACTGCAGTATCACACCTGAAATATAACTGATCAGCAAATTTGTCTTAACATAAAGTGAATGGCAGGCCTTGATAATGAAATTAGGAAAGAAAAATTTGTTCTCTTTAATTAGTCATGAATTAGTTTGACTACGAGATAAGTATTTAAAACTTAGCCTACAAAAGGTAGATTGTTTAATATGATTCTTAAATTTCTACCGATGGTGGTAAAGAATGTACTAGAATATTTATTAAACACGTAATAACTCATAACGCATGAGTAATTGATCAATAAGTATACATGCAAAATAATTTACATTAAATATTTTTTATTTAATGTAAATGTGTGACTGGGAATATTTAAATAAAAATAAACAGGTAATAAATAGTAATAAATCTTACTGAAACTATCATATTTCTACAGATATGCAAACAATTTGCTATAGTTAACTATTAATGTAACAAATAACATTAATTACACTAAGAGTAGTCAAATAAGAGTTATTTATTATATTTATTTTAGAGTTCAAGAAATTTTTTCTTTAGGAGTAATTTGTTTTCATCGTAAGTTACTTCCACAGTGAAATTTGTATTCTTCATGGAATAACCTATCCAATCATGTCGTTTAATTTACTACAAATAAGTCGTGAGTAAATCATAAATTTTCAGTAATTTTCACGAAATGCGACTTCATTATATGACTATTAAAATTATCTATTTTATAAAAGTTGGAAAGCCTTTAGTAACTTCGCATTTGTGATAAGCTTTCTGTAAAAGGATGTTTGAAGTTTTGACACTCTGTAGCTCTTGTACTTTTTGTCTAACTCGAACTCCCACCAAGCAATCTCTCTTTGCAAAATTATTCAAAAAATTCTGATATGCGAAGCGAATATGCCGTTTTACAGCCTCGGGATACTGTTGATAAAAATATTAAATCAAAATGATAAAGTATCAACTGTATCATTCATAGTTCATTCCTAATTCTAAATTAAGAAGGATAATCCCTTTAATGTTAATTAATATAAAATGTTTATGGATTGACTTTAGGTTATAAATGATAAAAATAAATATTCTTTTTAGATATGAACGATTTCTTGTGGAGTAAAGACAAAAACCGTTTAAGAGCTGGGGATAATTTAACTAAAGATTTTGATTGTTTTGAAATGTTGACCGAAATTAGGTTATGAATAAAGAATAATTAATAAAATTTATAGATCAATGAGACGTGTATCCTGAAATAAGTAAGGAAATTTGTTACCTTTTTTACTAAATTTCCTGTTTTCGCTGTTTGAATATTAGACTTTGTAATTTTTTAATCTGATTTTAAAAATTCTTATTTATTTTAACGTCCCTATCCAGAAAATACTTCTACAGTTTCAAAATTAACACATGGTTACGCTATAGGTTGAAAGTGCCTTTAATATCAGATCACACGTAAAAGAAATTATTTTGGTACATATGTATTTATATTTTTAAACAAACATATATATATATATATATATGTGTGTGTGTGTGTGTGTGTGTGTGTGTGTGTGTGTGTGTGTGTGTATATATATATATATTATATATATATATATATATACACACATACATACATACATTTTAACTTTTATGTATGTGTGTGTATAGGCATGTAAAGGAGAAAAAAGATTTTTATGAAATTTTTAAATTTGAAATTCACCGTCTTGAAGTAAAGATGTTATTTGTTAAACACGTTACTCTTTATTGAAAGAACATATCAAGAAAAGCAAAATTGCAACTCTGATAACTACAACATCGATCGTCTATATTTTAGAAATTTTTTTTAACGTTCTAATAAAAAGCATGCATATATTAAAATAAACATAAGCTAATGCAATGTGCAAAAATACAATAAAAAAGTATTATATTTACCTTAATCAGTTGATAAAATCCAGATATAAATTGCGATGTGATCTCTTCTGCAAGTCTCAGTAACCTCGTTCAGACATATTGTTCTTAATTTCACTTTATACTGTTATTTTTAGCCCATTACTCTCTATTTCAAAAATTAATATTTCATTGTAATAAATCATACTGAAAATTTAGTAATTCTCTTTTAATGTAAGAAAGAAGATAATTTTTTAAAAATAAACGTACCCCATTGTATCGGAACAGTATCAGCAATTTTTTTTCAGTTTATTATATTAACAAAACTTTATAAAACATCACATAAATAGCCATTTTTTTCATTTCTCACTTTAACAAAATGATTAGATTTCGTTCAAGAGAAAAACCAGTGAATACCTGATTATATTAAATCGAATAATACAGATTTTCTTTTAGTGTTCCATAATCTAACTCAAGAGAAGAATACGCTTAAAAATTATAAATGCTATTTCTCTGTTATTGATCGTATAGTTAGTAACTAAATCATATGGGACAATCTTTGTTTTTAACATTTTATCCCACTATCTTTTGCTTAGTAAAATATATCAATCTAAAATCACACCACTTTAAAAAAAAATGCTTAAAAGGGGATTCATTTATAGGATTTCCTTTTCTTCGCTATTTTTTTGCTGCTGATTGTATAGTTAATAATTGATAATTTGTTGCTGTCTCTATATTTTGCTTAGCAAAATATAACAATATAAAATCCTGTCTCTCTTTCTAGAAAATGTAAAAAAGGGAGATGTATTTTTATCTAAAATTCGACGATTAGAAAGATGTCAACTCGCAGGACGTGAAAGCAGTACAAAATTCTACAGATTATTTTTATCGGGCCATACTGATCATTCAAAGTTATCCTCTTCAAAATTTTAAAAATTTGAAAGAAGTCTAACTGTCACGACCAACTCGAAGAGCATTTATTCCAGAAATTGACCCCCCAGACACTAGTATTAAAATAAAATAATAAAAGAAAAAAACTCGTCTGGCAAGAACTTTTAATTTTTAAACTTTTCAGCAGTCCGTTTCTTTGTCGATAAATAGTTTTTCGTTTTTCCCTATTTTCTGCTTCAAGTACTTAGAGAAGCGGAGTATATCATTCGCTGTCGCTATTAGCAGGTGTTGCGTCTAGACTGTTTTTGATTGTTGGTTTCGTTTAAGGCATATTAGAATTTTGAACCTAAACTGAAATGGTATATGCCAGCGCTATTTTCTTTTTAATATGAACGTCGTGATCTATTATAAGTAATTTTAGTACAATTCATATTCTCTTAAATGATATGCGAAACAGTTATAGATGAATAGAGAAAAATTATAGTTATCAGTTCGAATTTAAAAATTGACTATGATAGCAATATTTCTAAACTTGGACTAGAAAGTAAGATTAATAGGAAATGATTGCTTAATAAATTTGCTCTATGCAGTATCTAAAAAGGAATTAGTGAAGTGATCGGGTATATTCTAAAATTAAAATATAATACAGTTCAGTTGTATATATTCCGTTTTGTACTGATCCAGTAGTAATAGAGATGTTCTTCAGTTTAATTAATAACAGATAGTATAATGTACACTTCTTAATAAGTAAATTGTTTGCCTCCAAATAAAATTATAAAATTCTTTATCATTATGATTATATCGCTGAAATTCTTAACGTCTTGCCATGAAATTTTGTCATTTTCTTTAAAAGTTAAGGAAGCATGCATTACATTGTATGTAAAAGCTGATGTGATAAATTCATAAACATCGTGCATTTAAAAAACATTTCAAATTAACTTGAAAACTTTTATTTTAATCACAGTTGCATGCAACAACTTAATAGATTTTCTATTTTAATCCAAATACCTGCAAAAGTGCCTATGAAAATCTGCGGTTCCTTGATTTGCAAACGACTCATTTGAGAAAAAAAAATTTTCTGATTTGTATTTCAAAACATATTTTCAAAAAACATCTGTATAGTTGACAAAAAATATTCATAGAGGTATTGTGGGTATAAAAGAAACTTAATTTTGATAGTTTCTGGAACTCCCTACACTGGCATACATTTAAAAGTATGTTATAGGTCCCTTTAATTGCTACACTGTGCTACTAGTTTGTGCGTCTTGTAAATCAGGCTGTTTCAAATCAGCGGATTGGTTGTGCTTGTTAGTCGAAAGCGTCTCTGATGTAGATTAATTTGATCATAAAATCAATTATCTTAATAAAATTTTTAAAAGCATAACAAACTGGGCACATCATCCCACACTCATATCACTTCGCTGTATTGAATTCATACGTTTCAAAAAGATCTTAATACGGAAGAAATTTTGGGAAAAAAATGTTTGAATGTACATTTATAGTTAACGAAATGTATTTAAAATTACTGGAAAAATTCATGCTCAGATATTCAAGACTTTTCAGATTATAAGCCTGCCATTAGTTTTTATGTTTATTAAAAGCAGTGATAGATAACTTACTCAAACCCTAAAAAAATTACCCATCTGGTACTCTGTTCCAATTTTAATATCTATCCTCTGTTAGTACCCACAGGTAATGTCGAATGCGTGTATAAAGCTGAATATTTAATACCTATTAACTAAATTTTCAAACAAAACTTTTTAAAATATGTAAGTTACACGTATTGCAGAAAGATACTCGTATTAAGCTGAAGAGTTAGATCTCGTCATTTGAATATGTATGCATATGAGTTCAGCATACCATATATATATATATATATATATATATATGGGGAAGTAGAATAGATTTATGGAATCGAGGTATTTAAAAGGAGAAAAGAATAACAAGCTAACGAACTCAGTTCCAGCAAATGCACCAAAGCCATGAGGTGATATTGAATCATTAGCCAACACGCTAAACACTAGAGAATATTAATAATTACAAATATGTCTCATTCACTCACATATTGTCTTAAGTTTCCACTACATGAGTAGACTGCTAGGACAGGAGTTTGATTGGAATCGTTAATTCATGTTTTGTGTACTTTTTTGTTTATTTGAGCAATATGATCTGTTAATTCAGGTTAACGAACAAATTGTATGTTATTCTGATTAACAAAAGAAATAGCAAGAAGAAATAAAATGTTTCTTAAATAAATTGTTTTAGATGATTTCTTAAATAAATTGTTTCTAATAAGTTGACGTACCTTTCTCTAATATAAAAACTTATTTCTCTTAATTACTTACTAAGGAAATTACTCTTGAGTGTTTAATATAAAAAGGTTAATGCTATGTTTAATCAATTGTTTTTAGGTTGTTTTCTATATATTATCATCTTAATTCCATTAATCATCATTCCTATTCTTATTTATTTATATTATTGTTAGTAAACTTATTAATGTTTAGTTTTCTTACACCTATTTCATTTCAATTTTTTTTAAATTTTAGACTTACATTCAATAAAACACTATCGTTCTTTATTAAAACACCCTTCTCCCTTACTATTAGTTATGTTATTACTAAACTGTGCTACATTTTTTCATTAGTTAGGGCTTAATAGCAACGATAAGGTTTTTCACGCTTAGCTCTCGCTCACCACGTGATCAATTCCTGGTATACTGTACTTCTAATTTTTATTTTTTTCTTCAATTTCCACAGTGTATAGCAACAGAGATTTCAATTGCGACATCTCTATTGAAACACTGTGCTTTTGTCTCATTTACTCATGTGGTGGCTACTGATGACTTATATGGTGCCCGGTATAAAGGTCTTGAATCAAAAACAGTGATTTAATCATACTAAATTATTGGCTTTTATACCAATCGCAGAAATTTAATTTTGACTTGAGTCTTTTGTACAAAGAAATGTACTTTTGTATACAAAATTGATAGACTTAAGCCTTTTATACAAGTCAAAAGAGATTATTTTTAATCAATACTAACAAATATCTGAAAATAACTTTTATTGACTTAACCCCTTTATACCGGGCACCATATATATATATATATATATATATATATATATATATATATATATATATATATAATATAATATAATATAATATAATATAATATAAAGTGGAATATATATGAAATCCAAGTTAAGAAAAGGTGTCTCCAAGTATTCAATGCAAATTTTCGGTAAGAAGCTTCAGGTGATTCTCTATTAAATTTTGTGATCTAAGTTGCACTACCTTCTATTCCTATTATATGAGGTTATTTTAAATTTGAAAATAAATCATCTGACTCAGTATCACGTTTATACAGCTGTTCCGTCTAGACGAGCTTGATTTTAACTTAGATTCTCAACAAATTTTCGAAGACTTTTCAGTCATCTTTGTCGACGAAATCTATATAAAAAAGAAATTTCCTTCACGTGTTGAGTAGATAATTTTCGGAGAAATAATTTATCACTACTTTTATGGGTGTCAGTGAAGAATAAGCACACGAAGACATCTCATTATATTCAGAAAAATTCAATTATTTTTAAATTTCTTAAAATATGCATTTATTTTTTCTGAAATGTATGATTATGCCAGGGTAACTAACTTATGTATGGGATGCAATTTTCGTTATGCTCTAATTTAACGCCTAATATTTTATGTGTATATTTTGAATTCGCATGGACACTTCAAATTTACTTTTATGGTATTCCAAAAGAGGTTAATTATTGAATTTTTCTATGTAAGGCATTATTTTTTTAAAATGATTTATAAACTTGCAACACGCATACATTAATTTAAATAGGATAAATTAATATTGATACAGATAATGCATTGCACATGCTTTTTAAAAAGATTTGCAGCATTGAAATCTGTCTATAACGACCCATTTCTATAAAAATTTTAAGACTTTCTCGACTCTAAGAAGGTAATGAGGTTCATTTAGGAAGAGTGTGAGCGAGTCCCCGAGGCGTGTAATGACTAGACGTGGGAGTCCAACTGGTTTTGATCCATGAAGAATTTCCAAGTTTGTGCAGGAAATGCTATGCAATATGGTCAAAGATCTCCAATACAGAGAGGATTTAAAAGGTCATTTGGGAACTATACGAGGGTATTTCAGAGGTGTATCGGTTAAGCGCCCTGTCTGGGAGGAATCCAGGGTCTCGAATTCCCAGACGGGGAGGAATTTTCGAAGACCTAAATGAAATGTTAGGCAACGGGACAAAGATGATTTTAACACTTACACAGTATTTGTATTATTCGTTTATATAAAAGATGTATTTTGGTTCAGTGATTGCAAATCATTATTCCTCACTTTTCCCATACTCAAATTTGTTTAATCTGTTATGCTTTATCTTGAATTTAAGAAAAATATATATAAATAGTCGACAAACAGGTGATGTAAAAATTCATTCATAAAATAATACATTTTCCCAAAAGAATACTCCTTAATAGGTGCTACTTAAAATTAACCGAGTCCCGAGTGCTGATATAACAATTATATACGTAATGTATGAATACTGTACATGTTTAAGCCTACACCTGTTTCTCTACTATTTATACATTTTCTACTCACATTTAAGATAAAGCATAACATACTAAACAAATTAACTTACGTTATCTTTTCTCTCCCTGACGCAGCGGCTTCTTGTTTCCTTTGAAATCTAGTATAAATATATATGTTCTTTTATATTATGTATGTATCACATTTTCGATTTTTTTTTCATTTTAATACAAAATATATGGAGTTAATAAAGGACAACTCATACAATGTAAATAATTCAACACAAAATAAGAAAAGAAAATACATAATGAAGGCATAGACATGCGAACGAAATTAACAGAAAAACTGCAGTAGCTTTGAATAATTTTAAACTTTTCATTAAAAGATTGCACAGTTGCAACAAATCCTCATACTGAAAAATCAGACAATTATAACTAATAAAATGTTAATTATTCAACAAAGCTATTATATAACAGGAAGAATGCAATCACAGTCAAATAAAATAAATAGAAATTCTGCACTTTAGAGGTAAACGCACTATAAATGTAAGATTCTGTAGCAGTATAAGGTAGCTGGTTTAGTTTTTATATTGCTACAGAATCTTGCATTTATGGGGCATTTAGCTCTAAGTGCAGGATTTATGTTCATTTTGTTTGACTGCTATTGCATTCTTCCTGTTATATAATAGCTTTCTCTGTTCAATTAGTTACATTTTACTAGTTATAATTAATAAAGGACACGTACCCACTACAATAATGTATTCGTGCATAAAATCCTATTTAGTGGAATTTTAAGAAATATGAAGCATGAGTTTGAAAAATTATACATAAATTAATTTCTCTCTCCCTTATGAGTTTTTAATACGCAACCATTCATTTTAAAAAGTTTGTAAAATTAAATAGGAATCTAGGTTTGATTAAAATGCTGATAATTTGATGTAGATCATAAAAAAAGTTTAGTTTTAAAAGGGTGAAATAAAAAAGTTAATACCACCGAATTTAATTCCTTTAAAGTGGCAAGACAACAGTTCAAAACTCGAATACCACCCGAGAAAGTTTGTTGTGGAGTCTATTGCTGTACAACTCCCATCTCTATAAAATTCCCATCTGTATCACCTAGGATTCAAAATTGTTTATCCACTATCGCGTAATTTTCTGTTATCAAATATTCGTCAATTTGTTTAATGATGCCGATAGCTGAGAAAGAACACCGGTGGTTACGATGACTAATGGAAAGGGATATAAATGACATACTAATGGGAGGGTTCCAGAGAGGTATCAAAATTGCTGGTCTTAGACACATTAATGTCGTTTAACGGTCGAAGTACATATTCCCATACTAAATAATAATGCTGATTTTAAACCATCTGCGTGATTTCAACGTATTATTTTGTACATGTTTATAAGACCCTTATTTTGATAAATACTAAGATTTGTTGCAATTTACTTAATATAGTTTATAAGTTAATTCTTTGGAAATTTTTCTCGCGATTAGTTTTACGATTTGGAATACGTTACCTTCGACAGAGTACACCAGAAAATGAAAAGTAAGAAAGGTAATGGTTCGTATCGCTCAAATAATTGACAATATATATTATTTGACTGGCAAATCAAATATTTTCTGAAACATAGTAAATTTCAAATAGTGGTTATTTGTAAGAGAGCCGCCCGCATCTTATAGCGGTAAGCTTCGTGAACTTCCACAGTGTGGGCGGATTAAGACTTGTGCTGTCCCCAGATTGAGAGAGATGTTGATTTGCCTGTACAGTGCACACATGATAAAAAAGACAACAAAATCGCTGCGTAGACGTCCTAATGTCCTCAACGCAAGCGTGTACGCATCATGTTCCTTGAATGACTCATATATTATACTCGTTGACATTTAAAAGTATACTACGTTTTAAAAGGATGATGAACATGCACGATACAGTATATTAACCCATATTTCGCAAGGAAGTATAAAAAAGAAATAAAATTTTCTCCTCTTTTGATAATGTGAACAAAATTAACAAGGCCGTTACAAAATAATATCGAAACGAACATCTCAAACTCGTTGAGCTTGAAATGCGATTTGGTTCGTTTCAATGAAATTAAAATTCCAAGTTAGTCTTTTGAAAAATTAAATATTTCATGTGTTTACAAAATAAGAAATGTCGAATAAATCTGAAGCTTACTAATTGTACTCGCATATTAAAATTACGGAAATGTATCATGATGTTTTATGATACAGGTAAATAGTTAAAATAAGTGAAAGGGGAAATATTCCTTTTTTTACTTTCCAACCTAATTGAAATTAAATTTGTTCACTCCTCATTTTATTTCTGGGCGATAAATTGTAAACTTCTTAAAACAACCATTGCGGATGGCATCATTCCTATTTGTTATAAGTAAATATGTTATGAATTTAATTTGCGGTGTAATTAAGAGAAAGGATAAGTATAGTAAAAAACATACACACACACACACAGAGAGAGAATTCTTAGAAAATTCAAAATTGTAGAACAAGTTTATCAATGGAAGGCCGAGTTAAATCTACACAGAGGGAAATCTTGAATTGAGTTAAATTAATTGTAAAATGATGCTTTCCGAAATGCAGGTACTAAAGTTAAAAGTTACAAATGTTTTACGGAGTGAGTTCAGGAATTCTTATGCAAAATGGCACCAATTTCTTATCTCTGTAAAAATTATTTCCTTTAGAAAGGGTTATAAAATGAGGATTCATCTGGTCTGTCGGTTTTTGAAAAATAGATGGAAGTTGAATGTACAATGCCCCTAAAAGTATTACTATTAGAGTGTATAAGGGATTTATAAGTTGGTTCTAATTTCTCTCCTTGAACAATTTTGAGTGAACGTTTCTTCATTGGAAAAATAATTGATTATTTTGAATCAGTTTCAATATTCGAATTGCCCGAAGCCGTTTCTATCTATTAGATCAAGAAGAAATTTTGCCTTTACCATACAGCTAGTGATTTCAATATTACTTAAAAATAAAAGAAATTTCATTAAAATCGTAGCTGCTTTAACTATTATCATGAAGAAATCGACTTGAAAAATTTTGAACTTCATGGTGATAATTATTTTCTATTACTATACATAAATGTTCATTAAATTACCTAATGTTCTTGAATTTAAAAAATTCAGTATTTGAACTATTTGATTTGTTATGGAGATTATGGTAATAATAAATGAAAATGAATACTAAGACATTTTTTGTTTCACAACAGTGTAAAAAAAATTGTATTATTGTAGTCCGATTTGCAGTCCCGGGTTAAATGAAGTTGACTTTTTAAAAATTCGAAAAGTTATAAGAACTTATGGGAAGATTTTAGATCTGAAAGCCCTTAATTAAATTTGGCAGTTTAATTAGAGTTCCCAAATTTTGAACCTTTATCAAGCTTCTTTAGAACAATCACCAATGATAAAGGATAGGAAGGAGAGTTAAATAGTATTTTATTGACAGATTGGTGTTATAAATATGTGCAAATGATGTTTTACAACTGAAGTTTCTAAACATGTTGAGCAGATTTAGTCTGTAGCACTTCATATCAACTCATAAATCTTGCAAAGTTTTCTCTGGAAAACGTTGTAGATTATTGTTTTCAGCTGCTTGTCGATGTAAAGTATAATTAAAAATAAAAGTTCACATCATAATTTAAAGTTATTGAAATTTGTTGCACTGAAAGGGTAAATTTCCTAACTCTGATTATCTAGGAATATAACGTCCAAAAATACAGATTGAGTTATATTTGAGCATTTTAATGCTTATTTATTCACACAAACCTTAAATTTTGCTTTTATGGATTACGGGCGCATTTAATATATTTCGCTATTCAAAATATATGTTTTTGTGATGTCAAAATGATACTTTCCATGCTCAGGATCAGTTTTGTAGAGCATAAAAACACAAATTCACTCTCAGTTGTACTTTCATATTTTTCTGAAATGAAGTATTTCAATTATGGAAACTTCACTGACTTTGATGTGGATATTTATTTTTGCAATATTTCTATCTTAACTAAAAAGTTTTGATACAGAAATGAAAGCTCCAGGCAGAAAATAAATTCTTTAGTTCCCATTTAACACTCACAAGAATTTATTGTGGGTGGATTTAAAGTAACAATAATGAAAATCCTTTGAAGAGTGGAATCAGACATTGGATTTTCTACTAGCAAAATATATATGAAATGAGTCCAGTTTTGGAAAGTAACCGATTTTATCAAATCAATTGAACAGTTAAAATATTGCAGCACTGAAGTAATTTCTGGCTTCAGTTGTATATAATCGCAGGATATGATCGATGACACTTTTTTTGCAGCAAGTTACAAAGCTCTAAATTGAGCGTAATAATCTTCAGTTATCTTTATATTACTCCCAACAAATAAAAATATTGTAAATTCTTGAGAATAGTATTATTTCTTTAGAATCCTTTTTGTTTTTGGAAACTGGTATTTTCTGAATTGAATCTAAAGTCAGTGTTTATATTCTGAAAAATGTATAAATTGGTTCTAATTACAATCATGAGCATTAAAAACTTTCTTCCAGAAAACCCTTAACAACTTTTCTCTAAATACACACTTTCTGACTTCGGCACATAATTTCCCCTATTTAAAAACGGAGTATTTCAATATCGCTAATTTTAAATATAATAGACGACAACATTGAAAAGTAAAATAATTTACTAGTTTACATCAAATTATGTTATATACTATGAAATGTAATGCAAGTCTTGATTATTTATTTTTGCATTTTTTAAATTTAATTTTTTTCATCTAAAAAAAATATATGTACACTTTGATGCTCCTTCGTCATATATTATCTATAAGGGTATGTATTCACACGAACTGTTCAATGTTCTATAGAACTAATTGTATTGAAGCCCATATAGCTGAGTGCTACGTTAACGCATGGTATAACCAAGTCTCGTCAACTATTAATTACGCATACTAGCTAAACCGTCGCCAGTCGGTACGCCGCTAAGCCTTCTACCGTACACGTCGACCTTCGGGGGAAGATCCCGATGGGAAATAGCAGCATTGTCTCGCGGGACCAGATGTGGAGACCCACCGCAAGGCTCACAGTGCAATTGCCGGTGAGCCGGTTAAGCCTAACGCTGCACCTGTGTCTCCTCGCAATATTTTTTGCGCGTAAAAGGGTGCAACACCTGTAGCGGTTGTGATCAAAGAATGCCGGCGCTTTCTCCACACGTGGGAGACCTCCCCACGAGAAGTAGGACATTTTTTTTTCGTTTCTATCTTATTTTGTTCATTCCAAAAAAATCTGCTAGAGATACTTTTGTTGTGGTTGTATAAAGTCAAACACAGGACGACAGGTACTGAAAATAAATGAAACCAATTTCGGTGGTAATGTTAAGGTTTTAAACTGTCCAAACAAAATGTGGTCCTTTTTGATGCGTAATTGCTTCGACATTTTTTTTTTATATAAGTGGTAAATTGTAACAAGTACAATTTTAAGGATAAGCAGGAAATTGTGGCATAAATAGAAATTTAAGATGAAAATAATTGATTTTAAAGTTCTTATATTTTAGATTTTATTAAGTTAATAATGTAAATACTTATTAATAAAAAACAATGAATTGATATATTTATTTGGATTCTATTATATTTTGTTTTATACGGAAATGTAAAATAAATAAATAAATAATAAAAGCACAGAAACTTCTTATGTATTATATATTTTGATTTAAAAACACTGCTTTTAAGGAAGAGCAGTGGTTCATGATTAATACATGTAAAATAAAATAAATAAACGCACAGGAACTTCTCATGTATTATATATTTTGATTAAAAACACTGCTTTTCAGGAAGAGCAGTAGTTCATGATTAATACATGTGAGTAAAATTGTACTCTTTTGAACTCAGACATATAAAACCAAAGAAGCAAATATTTTAAAGCCATGCAGAGTATTTCAAAGTAGTGGTGTTCAAACTTCATTGGAAAGAAATTTTTCATCAAAATAATATTTTCCTAAAATTAACAGCATAGTACCCGGGGGGAATAATGCTCAAATCATAAAATATATTTTTAGATTTCCTATGTTATGGATAGTTTTGATTTCCTGATGATCCGTCATTATAAGAAATTATTAATTTAAACTTCAACAACAACAACAAATTTATGTAATTTTCACTGACAAAACCTAAGAGCAGGAGATAAATGCAAGAAGTTTAGTTGAATTCGTTAATTTAAATTTTCAAAATACATTTCTCATAACAGAGCATTATTTAACCTTACTTAAAGACATTTAAAAATATTTTAACCACATAAAAATAATTGATTTGGGGGTAGGATTCGCGGAAATTACTCCAATAACACAACACTATTACACTCCTCCACTGACTCATTTTAGTCTTTTACAGCCTTAAATTGGAGAATAAGAATGATCTTTTCTTAAGATTAGTTTAAGAAGGATTTCGATAGTGTTAGAAGAATCTAACTTAATCAATTCTAGAATAAAGGAAGGTTGAAACTGTTCTTATTCGGAATATTCACAATTTTTAAAATAATTGTATTATTTAATGTGATTCAGTTAAATGTTGTAAAAAGTTAAATTAATGAGCACTGAACATAATTGTAACATAGCCCTTAAAAAAGCTTGAATCTTACTGTTAGATTTAAATTTACTGTATTTTCTCCGCAACAGCCGACTTTTAAATCTTGCTGTGACCTATTATGGCAATAAGGTTAAATCAGACTTTAAATATTTATTTCCGATTGCAGCTTTAAAATATAATATGAAGATAAGGTAACATAAAATTTTGTGTAATTTAAATCTGTGATGAGCAGAATTTGCATTTTTTATGCCGTCTATTTACTTACATCCTAATATTAAGTATGATAGGTCTACATTATAAGCTTAATTCCCAGGTTATTAAATATGTGAGTACTGATAAATTATCATATTTATCCTCATTAATGGTAATACATATTCTCTAATGATCGTAAATAAAATTAAGTACGTTGTTTCTATGTTGTATGATACGCACAAAATCAAGGATTTTAAATGCTTAAATGCATTTGAATTTTAAAATTTCTTCTGCATATCTCTAACATCAAGGACAATGTAATTGTACATAACAAGCTGCAAATATGATTGGTTTTTCTGCGAAGTGGTCACCATTAAATATTTAAGAGGAATATTCTTCATATAAATTTAGTTCAATTAACTTTGGTTACCTGTCGATATTAATGATCTTGTTTTGCATTATGCATGTTTGGCATTAAGTATATTATGCTGCGATAAAAAAATAGGTAGTGTGAGTAGACTTCTTTATTGAACCTTTAGATATTATAAAAAGTTTTATTTCGGTAAAATTTCAAGTCCCTAAACATATGTAATACAACAGAACCAAATCAAATACTGGTTCTTTCTCCATGAATTGCTTCAGAGAACTCAAGCTATGTTGGGATTTTATATGAACATTATTTATTCATAAAACTTTATCCTAAGTAATTTACATCTTTACTCCTTTTTCAATTTTTTTAATCCAAATGAATGCTTATTAAAATGGTCGAAGGAAGTAATGTGTCACATTTATTAGTAAGTTCTTTACCGTAAAACAAAAACTAATTTTTAGCTGAAAACTGGGCACATATTTCAGAGAATAAATATTTAGAGAAGTAAAAAAAATTCTACTTCACTATTTCAATAAATTAATCTCGATATTTTCTTCGAAGCAAAATTGTGACCAGCTTATTTTGTAAAGTTTTGGTGCAATGTAGAGCAAATACGGCAAAGAACTTACAAATAAACGTGACACATTACTTCCTTTGACCATTTTAATAAGCATTCATTTGGTTAAAAAAATTAAAAAAGGAGTAAAGATGTAAATTACTTAGGATAAAGTTTTATGAAAAAATAATGTTCATATAAAATCCCAACATAGTTTGAGTTCTATGAAGCAATTCATAGAGAAAGAAGCAGTATTTTATTTGATTTCATTGATGTCTTATAATAAAATAGAAAAAAAACAAATAAAGTCTTTATTAAAATATTATAAACATTAAGTTATAAATCTAAGCACAAAAATACCACATAACATATTTTGGATTTATACCTTAATTTTTACTTAAAATAAATTTATTATTTTGAAACTTAAATCGCAGATTGACTGTCAAATACTTTTACTACATCTGACGAATTTCAAGAGTGATGGATTAAACACAAACGTTTTAAAAAGAATTCTTATACATGTAATGCTAAGTCATTAGTAAGTGTTATGTGTTGTTAATTACTATGGACTTGTCTGTGGGTTATTTAAAGTACGAATATTAAGCATCGGAATTTAGAAAGATTTTGTCGTAATGGGGCAAAATTCGCCCAGTCTTATTAGTTTTTCATGCAATGTATCCTTTGACAAAAGTATCTTTCTGTTGCTGGGATTTAGATCTACGACGAGTCATGGCTAGGGGTACGTAAATTTCGCATAAAAAAATATCGAAATTTCGCAAGCAAAAAAAATTTCAATACATAAAATTTCGCATTCATTCTCAAAAAATATTTATATATATATATTCAAAATTTTCGCATTTATTAAAAAAAATCACAATTTTACTTATTTGGTTAGGTAAATATCAAAATTCTTAGTTAAAAGCTGATGTTGTAGTAGTCTCTTCCTTAAGTGTTTAGCAATAAGTAATAAGCAAATTTCGAGAGTGAGATCGCTCAATTAAGGGGATGGTGGACATTTCAAAGCAATTTTTGAAATTTTTAACTCATATGTATTCATTAAAGTATAACTATATCATGCACCTTATAAAATTTTATAGATATTTTTTTTTAAGTTTATATTTAAAAAAATTGAATTTTTTATTATGTTTTTAAAATGCTCCTTGCGATCCAATTTTTAACTTCCACACTTAACTTTGCATTTATATTGCTTATCAATACATTTTTAACAGAGCTGTGTATTACTTTGAGCTTTCGTTGAATATTTAATTTTTAGGAAATATTTTTATCCTTGTACTCTGAATTTTCGTGAAATTTTTGTACTTTTCTACACTTAAGTTAAACTTTGATAATCTGAATGATGTCGAAACCTAAAGTGGATTCATAACTTAATTTTAATGTATTAGAGGAAACTTTACTATAAATTTTATAAAATTTCGCCAAAATTTATTACGCAAGGAGCGTTTCAAAGACTTGCAAATCTGGAAATTACTCATTTTGAGGAAAATACATTTAAAAGATGTTTTTTCACCTACCTTTAATACTTACTTTTCTAAAGCTACCAAGTTTTCATTTTACTTTTCACTACACATTTTAAATGTATTTTATTCCGATATTTACATATTTTTATAATATTAATACACCAAAGCAAAAATTCCAATTTTTGTTTGATTTTTGGTATTTTGAAAGTCCACCATCCCTTTAAAGACCGTAGATGGTCTTAGATAAGCAGTTATGTTAATTATTACTATTATTACCTAATTTCGCTTAAAAAGGCCGTTTATCACCGAGTTTTTGCCGAAAAGTAGTAAAGAAATAATTTTCGCATTTATTCGCTCATACTGGCACATTTCGCATTTATTCGCATCTATTTCGTAAATGCGAAAATTACGTACCCCTAGTCGTGGCGCTTATGACAGCGAGATGAAATTCTTCCGTTTAGTAATATTAGAATTTTCGTTACTTTCATTTCTAATGTACGAGTAAAAGTAAGATAAAATGGTAGGCTGAAATACTTATTTCATTTTTATCCCTTCCTTGCTATTTTTAGTTCGTGTATTAGGTATGCTTGATCGAGATTAGCTATGCATCGAGAAACGTCTTGTTTGAAACTCAATATCTGATTAATATCACAGTTCTAAGAGGTCTTCAGAGGCAGAAAAATCATAAACTGGACACTATATGCAATGAATGGGTGGAGAGACAATTTAGTAGATTCCTCTTCTCGAGGGTGTTGTTTCTTTTCTGGAAACGAATTTTTTTAAGTTAAACCGATTAAAGAATGTAGTAACAGAGCAAAATTTTTAAAAGAGACTCCAGTGAAAACACAAAAATATTTAGAACTTTAATTCGGTAAATGTATCAAACAACCTTACTGCAAGATAATTTTTTTTTGGTATGTTAGAGTCGTATATGGCTTAGTTACAACTATGCCTTTTAGGCACTACAGCTTCTTTCCAATTCTTAAACTTTATAAGAACTTTCATTATGAAGTTCTTCAAACTCTAATAAGATATGCAGGGATAAAAGTAGATTTTCTTTTGCAATTTTTCTCCCTGAGCAGTACGACTATTTCTTTTTGTGTTAGAACTCGTATAATTGGTAATCTTTAGTTTTTCTAACTTTATTGATAAAAGTGTCTTCGTTTTAAATTTTTAATTGATTATAATGTATACGCCTTCGAAAATTCTACATTTCTTAGATATTAATATAGATAGTATATTATAATTGAAATAGAGATCGAAATATTCCATGTTGTATTTTGTATGAACTGAAAACTTAGTTTCCTTTGCTTTGAATCTCTCATTGTTTTGATCTGTTCAAATTAATATAATTCAGAAGATGGTATTTAACTTATTTTGTATTGTTTTAGATTTTTGCTGATAATATTTATCAAAAATGTCAATCTAGATTTATTTATATAATCAAACTGTTTTTCATAAGATGTTAACATTTTGAAGTTTATTACAGAGCATATGAAAGCCTTCTATCAATATGACTAAAAATTGAAAACGAATAAAGTATTCAAATTAGAATTAACTCCAAAGAAATGTTAATTAAAACACTTTAAAACGTTCATCAAGTGATTTGTTCCACAAAATAGTGAGTTTTACCTTAAAAATACTCACGATCTGATTTTTTTTAAATGAATAACTCAGTGGTTGGTTTCTTAAAATCATCTTATTTAAAAATTTAAATGGTATATCTTCATTGTTAAATACCTGTATTTGCGTTTCATTTAATTTAGAAGTATAAATCGAATGACAAAATTTGGTGACAAACTTGCAGCTGTTTATTGTATATCCATACGGTCAATCAGAAAAATCAACTATGTTAACTGTTGTGTCGATAAATCTCAAGCATATAAACTTTTAACACTGCAAGAGGTAAAATGTTGAAAAGTTTATATTTCGTGTACACTAAAATATGATACAAATCCAAAGTGAAAAAAAATTAACTTCAAGAACTTCATTTAGATTTTAAAACTTTATTCTATTTTTTTTATTATTCGAATCAAGTATTTTTACATCGTTTTATTTTGATTTAACGAAATGTTTAACATTTCTAGTTTTCAAGTAATACGGAATAATTTATTCCTATATTCAGGAATAGAGAAAAATTTTAATGGATACTATCAGCTTTTGTTCCTTACTAAACCTATTAATTTTTGCTTTTATCCATAAATCCATTTTAAGGTATACTTTTTTTAGTTGAAATAGACATATTTTTTACTACATAGACAGACTTTCAGCAGAAAGGTAACCTTTGACACTGATAATTTTGCATACGAGAAAGACGTATGATTTAAAGTGGTCGTCTGCTTATCTAAACATTAAAACGTAATCGTAATTGTTAAAGAAAAAAAATTACCAGTTTCATTGGATATTTTTTCAGATGCCTTTTAAAAAGACCACTATTCAGAAAACCTCATTGAGAAAACTTATTTGTGCAAAAGGGCTTAGTGCAAATAGCATTTTAATTACGAAAGGAAACTAGGTAGATTTACTTCCTCTCTTTAGAAATATAGAATAAAAGCTGCTTTTCTCAGATTCCTTAACACATTTTTCTGCAAACTTCACTATTACAGGATTTTAGCACATACAAATTACTGTTTCAGGAGAAAAAATTACGTCATTACCGACAAATTTTCTCAGAAGCTATTTAAAACACCAAACAATTTTGGGTGGGCTCTAAACGATCTAGTGCAGATAAGGTAACAATTTCCACTTTCCACGAACTCAGGCCAAAAAATAAATAAATAAATAAATAAAATAATAATAAAAAAAATGAAGTACCACGAGTAAAATTTATCAGAATATTTTTCTTATATTTCCTTTAAAAATGTAGTAGACATATTTGGAGCAAAAGATATAAATTTAAAACTTATATTTTAAGAGTATTTTTAAATGTACAAGTTATTGATCGATACATATGTATCATGGCTATTGAAGTTCAAAACAATTTTTGTAGGAAAAAATATTTTTAAAATTTTTTTACATATTAGTTGCAGCTTAAAACCTTTTTGCGTCAGTTATGTTTTTACTTCATGAAATCTGTGTAGATCTGTTTCAGTTTACTTTCGAAGAATACTAACTTTAAGTTTCTTTTAAGAAAATAACAGTTCAAAATTGTATTTAAAACTAACTTAGTACTGTGGATTATTTTACAAGTCCTCTCTTTCAAAAGCTTGTTTTTCATAATATATTCAGTATAAAATGTTTCATCTCATTATTTTTGGGGACTTTTCAACGTTGCAATATCTGACTTTGTTGAATCTATCATCAGAGCAATATCAAAAGATTCAGAAAAAATCTTTTGCTGTTGCATTACGATAATGTAAAACTAAGCTATTGGTATTCTTTTGTTTTTTTCAAAATATCAATTCATTTGTTTATAGAGAGGATAGATTCCGAAGAGTCGTTAATCTTCCTCCTTCTAAACCAGGGGTTCCCAACCTATGGGTCTTTGGGTGTTTTTTTATAGGGAGGGGGGGGGGTGCCAAGGTATTATTCAATTAAAGTAACTTTATATCGAATTTCACGGGAAAAAATTGTTATAATTTATTTACTATGAGGCTGTAGGGTGGGGATGCTTTTTAAAGAAAAAAGTCTCATTCAAAGTACAAACTCAGGTCGTTTAGATATCTACCGTCTTTATTTGGGGGTAAATGAAAATCGCGGTTACTTAATACGTACTCACACAAATTCTAATCATCGGTTATCTTTTCATCAGTCTGGGCCGTCACTTTTAGCATTACTATTGTAGTTCTCCAACGGAATAAATTAATTTTATTTGGGAAAGAGTTTTTTTCTATTTCTTATTATATAATTCTAAATCTATACGGCAAGGGATTTGCTTTTCTTGAGATTATGTTCTCTTCTTGCTTTCACACATCTTTGACTGAGGGATGAACGTTTCTTAATGTTCTCCATTTCTTACGAATTCCTTTTTTGTAAAATTAAATATTTAGTAGGAATCAAATTATGGAAAAATCGTTTTAGTGCCTTTTTCTGTGTTTTAAAAGGTCTTTTAAATGAAAACATGCAGGGTGGGTCACAGGATGCGTGAAAACCCTTGAAGGAGTCCGCGATTCGAAAAAAGGTTGAGAATCAGTGTTCTTAAAGCAATAACATTTACAGAATGAATAAAACTTTACACTTGTGTCGCAAGATTCTTTTCAGATCTCATCATAGTACTGATACACACAAACACAAGCCTTGAAGTTGCAGCAGTGTTTGCGCTTACTTCAATTTTAGCATGTAAGTTAATTAAGCACTTTCCCCCTTAAATAACCCTTGAACTCTACACTCCCATTTCAAGTATGTACAAAAATTTGAGAATCATGCAATCCAGAAAAAGACTGAATAAATTTCATCTCATATTTCTGTGGTCAGATGGCAAAATGTTATAAGAAACTTTTCTTTAAAAAATTGAGTTTTTCACATTCCGGATTCTCGTTCCCCGATATTTTCTATTTACTGTAATGACTGTTAGTAATAGCCAACTATTTTTCTGAAACATTGGTACCACATTTGCTCATGTAAAACAAATTACTGATTTGTCATGACATCTTGAATCTTAGAACTGCTGTCACGTAAATTTCTTATAAAATTTAGCCATATGAGCACAGATTTGTTCTTAGCACAATTTTGTTATCCTCCTTCTAATTTAAATTAGCTTATGTTTCCTTCGAATAAGTATCTGCCCCTCAGACTTGTTTTATTAGTCCCTAAAAATGAACGAGTATCTTCAGAAAAACTGCAAGATGTAAACAGGAAGTTAAAACTATTTTAAGTCTTTTTTAATAAAATTTGAAATAAAGCAGACAGTTCAGGTAATATGAAAAATTGAGTTTGATAGATATCACTCTGAAATATATTGCTAGGAGATAAACAACGAAAATTTGGTTTGTTGTTCTTTACTGGTTCCCGGTTATGTGTTCTGCGTTAGATATTTTTGAGATAAACTGTAACAGAACTTTTTTTTTCTTATGTTGCAAACATATGTCTTGAAGCGTTAATAGTAATCGATTTTAGATTGCATTTTGATGGGAATGAAAACATTATGTAAAAGGAGACTATGAAAGTCTTTTGATAGTTTATAATTTTATGCATATAAGATGTGTTTAAAATTTAGGTTTGCATTTTACCTCTGAATTGAATATGAAACTAAACAAAAACTTAAATGACATTTATCTCTCTCTTCACAAATAGAAAAGGGAAAGTTTTGATTGCATTGCTGAAGCAATCAACCTATATTTATATACATTATAGTTTGTCCGAACATTATTATAAATATGCAACACATCACATATTTACAAGTCTTACAGTGATTAATTACTTCCCATTCATATTCAGTTTGAGCAACGGCTGCTTAAGGTCCTGATTATGTTTCCTTCATGAAAACACAGGTTTCATTCTAGAGTCACTGGAAAGTATCCGACTTACTGTGCTCATATTTTAAACTATCTTACGGTGTACAGAAATGTTAGTTTTTGTCGATTTTATAAATATCTTTAAAATCCTATAAATACTATAAAATATCCTGTCACCTGAATTCAATATGCTTTTATATCCCTTGTTAAGACTGGTATGTTTGCTTAAACATGAATTTTGTAAGCTTTTTAAGTATCGCCAGTCTAAAGCTGCCTTATTTTAAGGAATTTCGCCTTGAAAAAGAATCTTGCAAAAGTTATTATTCAAATAACCTATTATTATTACCGAGATCACTGACCATCTCATTGGGCATATCATGTTTTATGAGATCAAAAACAGACAACAAAGTTGTTAATTCTTAAGTTTAAAAAAATCTGCTAATAATGTATCGCGATAATATTTTGCAAGTAAGGTTCCGAAAATTTCGGTAAGTGGATTTTCACCTGAAAACGCTTTGCATCCCACTGGCTTGATTTCTCACAAATGTCACGCTAATGATATGCGAGGAGCTTCTTCAGCAACAAATGTCAATGCAAATGTTAAAAATTTAGCAACAGGTCTCGCTTATCATCGGCGTCCATTTTCAATAATTATGAGTAGTCATGAAGTCGCACAAAGGAGTTTCAACGACGAAAAATGCATCATGAAATCCATATTCTCCTAATCTCGCATCTCCAGGTTACCACTTGTTTCAAAGTTTGCAAGATTATTTGAAGGAAAAGCAACACGATACGTTAGAGGCACTAAAAATGAGCCTACAGAACTTCTTTGTCTATTTAATGCCTGAAATCTATAAAGCTTTTACATCACCTGAACAGCGTTATTGAATCAGATGTATCGCAGATCATAAATGGAGTTCATTTTAAGAGGGTAATTAGCGACGGTGGCAGACAAAAGGTTATGCTTGATTAAATTAGCTAATATTTCATCTTTTGAAAACTTAATGTTATAAGGTATATTACTTTTGGTATGACCTGTTGCTTGGAAAAATCAGAGTAAAAGCTACGTACTTGTTCGCGCTTAAACTGATTTACTTGAAATGTTCAATTTTATTTCGGTGATTCATAATTTACGGATAATATTTTGGCAAATTATAAGAGTGATATAATTTAGGTTTTTTTCATTTGTCATAATTTCATTTTTTCATTTTTTATTTGTGCTATGAAATAACATTTTGCTTGTTAAAATTGACCATGATATGCAGTAACCTTTTTAATGAATATTTTTTAAGCAACCTAGTTTATTTTAATTAGAGAAACTAAAAGTTCTTTTGTGTAGGTATAAGCCCTATTTATTCATTGGAAAAACTTGTTTTCTAAATAAACTGTAGAGGTCTCTCTGAAAGCCTTTTAAATAACATCTTATTTAGCAAAGCACTTTGTATCTTCAATCATTATTTAAACTTATTAACTCAGTCAAAGAATAATAGAAACAAAATCAACATTTTGGCATGAAGTTTTGTCTCTTTTTATACATTGAAGCCCTAAAATGTTTCAGATTTGAGACACATTATGAACAAGTTTACACAGTGCGCAAACAACAACAAAGGCTTTATTAGAGCTTATAAAGTCGAATACATATATTTCTTTCAAGAACTCATTTTACTTCCTTTTCTCCTACATTACGTTCAAAATTACTCCTTTTTTTCAATCATGCTCTAATATTAGCACTCATTAGAGATGTTTCACTTTTGATAGAAAGAGAGATCCCACCTTTGGAACAGTTTTATATTATTCGAAATTAAAATTAGTCTAAGAGAAAGCTAATCTATTTCAGAATTATTTTTTAAGAAAATCTTTAGAGCTCCGTAAATAGTAATTTTCTATTTATACTTCTCTCCCGTTAAAGGGTTAGTAACATAAATATGGTCAGTCGATTAGTTTGGTTATTTACTGAAACGGAGATGTATTAAGATTTAAAATTTTTTTTAGTTTAGAACTTTCAATATATGAAATTTTCCATTCAACGGTTTGTGTTATAAAAACTCTAGTACAATCATAATTATTTTATCTCTTTGCGTTTCATTTATATATCAAAAATGTTAATTAGATCTCTTAAAATCTCTTATCTCGCGCCGTTGCATTTAGGTTTTGTAGAACATGTATGAAAGTTTAAAATGTGAAAAGATAGTAAGCTGACATTTTCATCTGCTGCCACAATCGCCTCAAAGCGTATTCTAAATCATTTTTTGAGTTATGTAATTATGGCGAATAGATAATCAAAAAATATAATTCATATGCATACTCGGAGAAAAATACGCCGAAGGAATTTAAAGTTATAAAATAAGTAGAATTCACTTCATGAAGTTAATTAGTAACTGTGGTATTGTGGTATGGAAACTTTAAATTCAAAACTGTTAAATGCATCACGTGTAAGTTTGCAAATAACCTATTGGGGTTCGAAACATAATGAAAGTTGTGCTTTAACTTGTAAGTAATCTTTCCTATGCATTGGTATTTCAGTTTGGGGTAAGTTACTTTGCAATTACTTTTTGACTGCGCGTAATCAGAAAAAAATTTTGAATAATTGTTCAACCATAATAAAATTTTATACATTAATCTCGAAATGGAAATATGCTATTAGTTGTGTTTTATGTTTTTAAGTTTTATTCCCTACGGTAACCTGGTTTTGATAGCCATTTTTCTTTTACTTATAGAAATTAAGTATTTAAATGATGCCGAATGAGTTGCATTTTATTCGTGAAAAATCTAGTGATGATAAATCTACTCATTACTTCTTCCGTTACATAATTAAATCTGCTTTTATTTCCCAGCCAGTATTTGTGTGTATGAAACTAGTTCATGAAATTGAGTGGAATTAAAGTTCGGTACGATGGGAAAAATGATGCAGCAAAAATTTGACTCATTCACCAGAAAATTTGTAGAAGCAAGTAGAAGTGTCGCATAAGACTTCACTTCAGTTTAACGTGGAACATAACGTCTTACCATAAAATAAAAAATTAAAAAAATTCAGAGAGAAGGGAGAGGGTCAAAATGATTATTACCGTTTTACTATTTAAGCAGGAAGCGGTGTAACCGAAACTTCAGTTCTGAAGTTAAAACTAAGGAAAATATTTATAAAATATAGAAAACCCTTGGAAATACCTACATTTTATCTACCTCTATTATTATCACAAATAATTAAAGGTGCTATGAATTATGCGGAAAGGGAACTTATAAAAATATATTATGTCTATAATACGATATTTTGAAAGTTGTGGAGCAAAATAACAAGTAACATGAAACTCTTCCTATATTAAGGGACTACTCATCTTGTTTTTTTCTCTTCTGTTAGGTTGCTTCAAATAAACTATATAGTATATAAAACATTTCCGTAACTGACTGACATAAAACGCACAGAGCAAACCGCTGAACCTAAAGGGCTGACATTTTTCATAGCGATTCTTCTTACAGTGTAGGGGTGCGTTAAGAAAGATTTTTGAAAAATTCTTCTTAGATTTTTTGAAATTAAATTTTAAGCTGTTTTTGTAACATTCTTTAAAGTTTTTATTTTAAATAATAATCTGATGATTATAAAATTTATATCTCGAGAAAGATCATAAAAATTCCTTTAAAATGAAATCTTTTTCGAATGTTTACCTAACTTTTCTGATTTTTGATGAATTTTTAAAGATTAATTTTTAGAATTTAATTTATTAAATGCCGATCACGTGGTTTCTTTACGTTTTGTGATACTTTAAATTAATTTTGCATCACGTGCATAACAACGAAATAAATTGACAAAAAATATTAAAATACGATAAAAGATAAAATTTAACTACTAGTCTAATTGAGATGGAAGTTTTAAAGAAATTAATTCAAATTAGTATGTTTTATGGATATTAAACATACAAATTAATTGCATACATTAACCGTTGTATTTAATGTGAATGTACTCCGTAACGAAGCACTGGTATTCAGCTAGTGCTCTATAAAAATGTTGCAAAAGTGATGACATTAAGTTGGCAATCTATAATTTATTGTTGACATGGTGTACTCAACTTCAATGAGTATCGCAGAATTTATCTTTAACATAATATTTGAGTTAGAATTTGAAGTATTATATTTCTAACATGCGTTCCTGTTCTCTTTTGGGATTTCCTGTAAAACAATATTTTTTTAAACACACATAAGTGATATAAATATTACATTCAATATTTTATCCTAAAATGTAGCTGCTTGAAAACTCAAACAGGGAAATCAAAAAAATGTCCCGTAATATTTGATAACATTTTGAAATCTTAGAAATAACTCGTGATACATTCCTCTGTATCAGGAATATCTGTATTTATTTTCTTCATCTGCTATCTTGACTTTAATTGATACTAATCCGGTACAGAATTAGGATTCTTCATTTTTTAAAATTTTTATGCTTAGTTTTTTTTAAAAATATTCTCAAAATATATATGAATTATCAAATGATATTTATATGATCATTTCTTCCGGCATTAAGGGGACATAGGACCTACAACCTGCTTATTTTTAAAATTTTTTAATTTTTACTCTATATTTACAAAATGAGAATACTTAATATTCTTTTCTACTAAACTGAAGACACTTAGAATTCACAAATAAGTATTTTATAGAAGAACTAGCTGAATACCCGTGCTTCGCTACGGAGTACATTAAAATATAATACAAGGTCAATGTATGCAGTTAATGCAATATATATATATATATATTTTTATTTATTTATTTATTTATAATAAATACAAGGTCAATGTATGCAATTAATGCCAAAAAAATATTTATAAAAGATCGTAACGGATATTTTTATAGACAAAATAATGTAGAAGGAAATATTCGAATTAAATCTAACAGAGCATACTAAAGAATATAGTACAGTTAATATAGTACAGCTTGAGGAACATTTCTTTTACTGTATTTTAATATTTTTTTGGATAATGCCCAAACGTCTGCCGCATTAGAAAGAAAAAAAAATTGTCAATTTATTTCATTGTTATGCACGTGACACAAAATTAATTTAAAGTATCACAAAATGAAAATCCACTTGATCAGCATTTAATAAATTAAATTCTAAAAATTAATCTTTAAAAATTAACCAAAAGTCAGAAAATGAAGGTGAAGATTCGAAAAAGATTTCATTTTAAAAGAATTTTTATGATCTTTCTCGTGATGTAAATTTTATAACCCTCAGATTATTATTTTAAATGCAAACTTTGAAGAATGTTACAAAAACAGCAAAAAAATGTAATTTTAAAAAATCTAAGGAGAATTTTTCAAAAATCTTTCTTAGTGCACCCCTACACTATAAGAACGATCACCAAAGTTTCAGTCCTTTAGATCCAGCGGTTTGGTCTGTGCGTTATCTGTCAGTTAGTCAGTTACGGAACGGTTTTTTATATATAGATAATGCCTGTTTCTCAAAAAATTCTTCAAAAATGCTAGAACGTTTCAAAATGACCCATGTGCATTCTTTTTCTTCTAATTTCATCCAAATTTCTCAGGACTGTTAATAGAAGTGTTTGCCACAAAACTGTGCAAAATTCTTTGGATCCACAAATATTTTTCATATTTATAGACCATGAAATAAAGCAGAAACATAAAAAAAAATTATCAGCAGATTAAAAAAAAAATATTTATGGTTTTAGATTCAGACCAAAAAAAATCAATGCACAAACTATGTCTATATATATATATAGCAACTTACTGAAAAATTTAAGGATTTTAAATGATTTGGAATTTCCACGGAGCATTTTTAAAAAATCTTTTTGAAAAACAGGTATTCTGCCAAAAAATTCTTATTTTGAATTCTAAGGGTCTTCAGTATAGTTAAAAAAATTGCAAATTATTCTCATTTTGTATATAGAGTTAAAAATTGATAATTAAAAAATTTCATTGATTAAAGGTTCCTTGTACCCTTATCAGTGCTATTTTATTCTTCTAAACTAAATAAAAATTGAAGAATATCATAAAATGTTTTTTTTTCATTTTTTAAGATTTCTTGCGTTATATTTATAACTTCCGCCATTCTGTCTTTATTTTAAATAATTATTTGATATGCAGAGCTAAAAAGAATAATTTTTAGGTTGTGAATAATATAATAAATTTGAATATCATGAATTATTTGTGGTCATATATAAATTTCAATTCTCAAGGAACTATACCGTTAAAAATAGTCATAAACAGTGTCAATTGAAACGGTATAGGCATGTTATTTCTACTCATGTGCTATGATACTTGGAATGAAACAGAACAGAAACATTTTCTATATCATTTTAAACGTGTACACAAAAGTTTTTTCCAGGAGCATTTTCCGGATTTTTAAGTCAGAAAAATTTATTCACGTGCTTTTATATTTCAATCTTTTCAGTTTAATATAAAGATGGATAAAAATTGTTTTTATTAATTTCTGTCTCTATACAAATTGCTCAAATTTCATTCAGAATTTTTTATGTTGGTTCACCTCTAAGCCTCCCCCTCAATTGAAACCAACCAACGGTTCTCTTGGATTATGTACTAATATCTTCTTTCAGAAGTTCCCTGCATTGGCAAACAAACAACAAACAATATCCTCTCCATATCATTAAAATATAAAAGAAAGTGTCTTACATAAGTTATATTTTTCCTTTACAAGAGTATAAGAACACTCGATTTATACCCCTGAAATGATTTGTGTGAAAATAAAGACAAAATTGGAAGATAATGGTATTTAAGAAAATATTTTTAAAAGCACGCAGCTTTTTTTCTCCCTGTGTATACGAGAACTTATACTAATGAACTATCATATTTTTTTAATAAACTAGCTGAAAACCCGCGCTTCGCTACGGAGTACATTCAAATTAAATACAACGGTCAACGTATGCAATTTATGCCAAAAAATAAATATATATATTTATAATAAATGCGATGATCAATGTATACAATTGATGTAAAATATATATCTATCTATATATATATATTTATAAAAAAATCGTAAGGGATATCCATTTTTTTTGGATAATATCCAATCTTCTGCTGCATTAGAAAGAGAAAAAAATATTTTTTTTGTCTATTTAGTTGTTACGCACGTGACGATAAATTTATTGAAAGTACCAGAAAAAGAAATCACGTGATCAGCATTTAATAAATTAAATTCTAAAAATTAATCTTTAAAAATTCACGAAAAATCAGGAAATGGAGGTAAAAATTCGAAAATCATTTCATTTTGAAGGATTTTTTATGATCTTTCTCGTGATATAAATTTTATAACCCTCAATGTATTATTTTAAATGCAAACGTAAAAAAAGTTTAAAAAACAGCTTAAAAATTTAATTTAAAAAAATCTAAGAAGAATTTTTGAAAAATCTTTCTTAATGCACCCCTACACTATTAGAAGAATCGCCATACAAAATTTCAGCCCTTTAGGTCCAGCTGTTTGGTCTGTGCGTTGTATGTCAGTCAGTCAGTCAGTCAGTGAATGAATGAGTCAGTTACGGAACTGCTTTATCTATACTTATATATAAAGAGAGAGCGATTTTGTACGTGGAGGGTAATCTTCAGAACCACTGTACCTATTTGAAAAATTCTTTCACTGTTTGAGAGGTACAGTATTCCAGATGGACATAGGCTATATATTATGTATATCTGATCAGTAGAAATAAAGTTAGGGGCTTAATCCTAACAATCTCCATTGTTACCGCTACTGTCCTCTACCGCTTTTTGTGCCGAAGTCTTCAACGATCCTTAGCGTGGTGCTATCTATACTTATATATAAAGAGAGAGCGATTTTGTACGTGGAGGGTAATCTTCAGAACCACTGTACCTATTTGAAAAATTCTTTCACTGTTTGAAAGGTACAGTATTCCAGATGGACATAGGCTATATATTATGTATATCTGATCAGTAGAAATAAAGTTAGGGGCTTAATCCTAACAATCTCCATTGTTTCCGCTACTGTCTTCTACCGCTTTTTGTTCCGAAGATTTCAACGATCCTTATCGTGGTGCTATCGCGGTGGGCTTCTGTTCTGACGCTAGCGGTTCGAACCTAGCCGTTCTCCGGCATGCCTTTTTCTTTAAAAAAATTATTTTAATTATTAACTAACATAAAATTAATTTAAGGTGTTATTTAGGTTATTATTAAGGTAAAAAAAGATTTACAATTTATTGGCTATCAACTGGAAATTTATTGGTATAATATTTTGTTCAACCCGGACAAAGTCGGGACGGGCCGCTAGTATATATATATAGATATAGATTAAACGTTTGTCACTTGGAGAAACGTTGAATTGACAAAACGTTTACAATATGGACGTTTACAATATAAACGTTTACAATTGACAAACGTTTATAGATACATATTGGTATCTCAAAATTAGAGTAAGAGATGAAATAAAAATACAAAAATAAAAAAAGGATTTTAAGTAAAGAATATTTTTTTAATTATTTTAAGCACCTAAAATAATATTCAAATTAATATTACGTTACTTAATAATTGTGTGCACGTCCGCCATCTTGGATTTTTTTGCGTCAACTTGGCGATTTTACCGTGTTTTGAGGAGTGGAAAAATTCTCGCCAATGTGTTTTAAGCGGTGTTTTCAAAACGCTGGACTTTTTTTAGCTTTTTTAATAAAAACCACCTGTTTAAATTATGAAACTTAGAAAAGTTTTTGAAAAATCATTTAAACGTTGGACTTAGATTTATTTTTGGGTTTTTGATAAAAACCACTTTTTTCTGAAAAAATCATTCTCAAATATTGGAAATTTTGGGTTTTTCTTTTAGCTTTTTTAATAAAAACGACCTTTTTAAATTGTGAAACTTAGAAATATTTTTGAAAAATCATTTAATCGTTGGACTGAGATTTTTTTTTGTCATTTTTAATTAAAAACTACCTTTTCAAATTATGATCCATATGAAAAATTTGGTCAAGTGAATTTTACTTACAGATAAAATTTCAATGCCATCTATTCAGTTTGCCCTAACTCTTTAACTAATAGCAATGAATCACCAAAATATTATGCAAATATATTGTTAATTAGAAAAAAAAAATACAGCATTTTCGTACCACCTAAATAACTTGCAATTTAAAAATGATCTAAAATTCAGCTTTGAAAAATGTAAAATAATTATGAACCCATAAATTTATGGTGAGTAACCAGATCCTCTTTTTTTTTTTTTTTTTTTTTTTTGGTTAGGGCATTGTGGTAATGAAATTTTACTTCAGATTTGACCTTAACCAAATATTTGGTGCATACAATAAAATCGGGACAAGGATTATTTGACCATTTATCCTGCTGTGTTGGAAATAAGAAAAAAAAACCCTTTTCCTAAACCAATAACTTAACTTTAACTAACTTTTTAACTTAGGTTCCTGGGGAGAGAGAAGTTGAACTTCAGTTATTTAAATTTATTTGTAATCCACTACAACTTGGAATTATAAAATATTTTAAAATATATTGCATTTAAAATGTATACTGTATTTTACATTTTACGAAAAAATGATGGCAGATAATTTTTACTTCAAATAAATGAAATGGTGTATCATTATAGTATACTAATTGACAATCGATAAACAAAATTAAAAGCAACTTAAATTTAATAAGTTAACGAAAAACTGATAATGGATTCAAAAATTTTCAACAAAGACTCTTAGTTTTAAAAATAATTTACTCTTTTGAGTATAGTCAATTTGACTCAGATTTCCAGGTCAAGGCCAAGATCTGACCTAAAATTATTATACTGTAATTAAAAGATCACATCAGAAATAACTGTTTGATCTTAAAATTAGAGAATTTGACATTGGGTTATTTTTACCAGAACGCAATAATTATCGCCATGCGAAATGCGCCAAACCCTGGCGGAAAAATCCAAGATGGCGGCCGTGCACACAAATCTAGAGTATCCCCCCTAACTTTATTTCTACTGATCAGATATACATAATATATAGCCTATGTCCATCTGCAATAATGTACCTTTCAAACAGTGAAAGAATTTTTCAAATAGGTGCAGTGGTTCCGGAGATTACCCTCCACGTACAAAATCTGCTCTCTCTTTATATATTAGTATAGATTAGACGCAAGTCATTTAATATAAAGTAGTTCCTTTAGACCCCAGAAAAAAATTAACCTTGCAATCAATCTTATGAAGAACTTCACACGAAATATTTAATTGTAAATTCTTAGCTTTATTAGAAAAATTCGTATCCATTATGTTTGAACAAATATTTCAGTGCAAAGCAATAAATTTTATTATCTTAGGTATTATCTTTCTTGAAATATATATTTTCATCGATTGTTTGGAACAAACTACATTGAGATATTATAAAAAGTATGTAAAATATAATAGAATATGCTGTGAAATCTGTGAGGAAAATCAGCTCATGTAATAGTCCTTACGTCTCTTCGTAAAATAAGATTTCTGGGTTTGATTCCCCGATCAACCTTCTTGTTTTAACCCTCTCGGGAAATGCACCAGATAGATATGAGACACCGTGCCGTGGTTGAGTGTGCTTTCTCCCCGATGTAAGTATTTGTCGTGGGCCGTACAGAGGAATCGATGTTGTTACATTTACGTGATGTTCGCTCTCAGAGATTTTAGATTAAGGAGAAAATAAACTAAGAGAATGTTTGCCTGAGTCATCCTTTTTTAAATGTATTCTATCTTGATAGATTTAACTCTATAAAGCTCTTCCTTTTTTCGGATATCATAACCGATAAAGAGGAAATATTAAACGAATATATAGCTAAAATCTGAATAGGATTCACGTCCATCTGAGCACTGTGCTTTTTAAATAATAAAATGACAACAAAAATTTGTTTCGATAAACGTTAGTATGCAGCTCCATCAAAATTTCCCCATCACATGTTAGTTTTAGAAATTTTAGAATACATTTATAAGTGCTGGTGTAAACTCACTGAATTGCGATTAGTTGATATAAACTTGCTAATCCTAAGTTTTGACATCGCCAATAAGAGTACTGATTTTATTGTTGAATTCCTTGCATACCGTAAAATCTTGACTATAATACGCCCACATGTATAATACGCATGCTTGATTTTGCTGGAAATTTTCGGAAGAAATTAAAATTCGACTATAATACGCACCCATAACTTTTTAGTATTTTATTTAAAAATTGCACAAATACTTATTAGCATAAATAAAATTTGCAATAAAAATAATCAAAAACTTCAAATTCGGTAGCAAATAAAAAACTTAAATTTTTAATTCAAAACAAACAATACTGTCATATTATCAGTCTTAATCACTTTCACTAGAATACACCTCATCTACTGTTTGTCGTTTATTCAATGTTTAAATCTACATTTTTTATACGAGAGTATAATACGCATCCTCATTTTTGCGGACTAAAATGTGAAAAAAAAGTTCGTATTATACTCAAGATTTTACGATACCAGTTATATTATATTATAACCTTGCATACTAGTTATATCGGGCAGATTTCTCCCATTGAATCTGCACATTGAATCTGTGCAGATTCAATGGGGAAATACTTATTCTTCTTCAGTTCCGAGACGGATACCTGGATCGCCTAGATAAACTATTAGATTCAAATCATATTTAAACACTTCGAAAATTCATTTTCAAATCTCTAATCTGCTGACCGCTAATAGCAGCACGCATTCCTAGTTTTGTTCCATTTCTCTCCTAGTATGATGCTCAATATATGTCATTTCTTATACTACATGGAAAAATATCTTTAGTTGTTAATAAAGCAACAACAAATCAAAACCTCATACATAACGCAAATAATTTCAATTATTTTTATATTGATAACGGAGTGATTATTGGGAAAGTACTTCAATTTGCGGCTTTTGTTAAATAAATAGTTCTAAAATTTTTAAAATTGTATTTTATGAGTAGTAAAATCTTTCATTTTGCGCTAAAAAAGCAGTACAACCTGGTTTAATCGTGGTTGAGAAATATAACTAATTCATAAAAAAAAATTAAAATTGATAATAATGCTATGCTTGAGTGTTATGCTTCAAAATGATTGCAATAATGTTTTAGAGTTTTCTATAAAGTTACGTTTATGCATTTGTCACTGGACGTTTACGACAGTTTAAAGCAATAGTTCTTATAATTTAGGAACTGTATTTAAGAATCACTTTTTTAGTAACATTTCAAGGGAATTCAAAGTTCATTCCACGGTATCTTTTCATTATATCTTTCATTACTAATTTCACATTTTAGCAAGTTCAGTTACTAATATTTCCTAGTTGTGTCAAGGGAAAAGGTTGAATAAAAACCCTTTTTAATCATTTAACTGAACACACAACCTAACTGAGCTCAATGAATATCTACAACACTTCACCTACGAAAGGAAAAATTTAGTGGTTTGTAACTTAGAGAAAATAAGTTTTTCAACATTATGGACTGCGTGCACAGTGGATAATACATTAAGAATTTATCGAAATATGTGACAGCATAATTCTCTATTTTCTTTTCGTTTTATTGAAAATTTGGATAAGATTTTCGCTTCTAGGTGAAACCAACTATTTATCAATGTTTAAGACTGATTTTTTCTTAAATAATTTTTTTTATAGCATCGTGTAATTAAGTTATTTTCAGCGTAGAATTAAATTGATTCTTTGTCAGTCATGTGTAACGATCTTAAACAGAGAAATTCTGAAAATTTAAGCTTTTTATGGATAAGGATTAGTAGATCAGAATTTTTTCAGTAATGCCTCGGGATACGTAATTTTCGTATTTACGAAATAGAGGCGTATAAATGCGAAATTTGCCGATATGAGCGAATAAATGCGAAAATTATTTTTTTACTACTTTTCGGCGAAAACTCGATGATAAACAGCTTTATAAGCGAAATTAGGTATTAATAGTAATAATTTATTAACAAAATTGCTTATCTAAGACCACCCACGGTCTTTAACTGAGAAATCTCTCGAAATTTGCTTATTTCTTATTGTTAAAGACTTTAGGAAGAGAGTGTGGCGACTACTACAATGTTAGCTTTTAACTAAGAATTTTGATAATTAAGTAAAATTGTGATTTTTTTTAAATAAAAAGGAAATATTTGAATTGATATTTTTTGCGAATAAATGCGAAATTTTATATATTGCAATTTTTTTTGCGAAATTTCGATATTTTTTATGAGAAAATTAGGTACCCTTAGTAATGCCTTTTAAAGTATATTATACATCTTTCAATTGGTGGAACATATTGTTATGATTGTTATGAATTAGCAATTCTTATGTTTGATGGACCCCGACATTTTTGTTAAAAAATGAATGTATAGGATGAATACAACATTGGAAAGGAAAGAATAGATGATTTTAATATCGTTGTCCTAGTTAACAAACCACGTAACTCCCACGTATTTCCCACTTTTTATAGGAGGAACAAAAAACTGATTTATTCGACAGTGAAAAGATAAATTATCATCGTTTACTCTTAAAAATAAATGTTAAAGTGTTTTGAGATATATATATAGGCCACATTGTTATGTAATTAAACATCTTCATAATTAAAGTGGAGTTACAAGGTTACCAACAGTTAAGTTAAGGAATTATGCAAGATGTGTTATTTGTCGCTTTTTTGGATAAATTAAAATTTTTGGAGTTATGAGGTTTGGCAGAAGCCATAGGGCCGTAAACCAATGTAACAGCATAAAAATCCCAAAACCGTATTTTTGAAGTTAACTTGGTTTGTAAATTAGTCCAAAGATATTTTATATAAAAGTATGACCATAAATTTTCAATTTTTATTTCTTCTAATCACCAAAAAATCTTCTTTATCTATATATATAAAACAGTTCCGTAACTGACTCATTCATTCACTGACTGACATACAATGCACAGACCAAACCGCTGGACCTAAAGGGCTGAAATTTTGCATGGCGATTCTTCTAATAGTTTAGGGGAGCACTAAGAAAGATTTTTCAAAAATTCTTTTTAGATTTTTTAAAATTAAATTTTTAAGCTGTTTTTTAAACTTTTTTTACGTTTGCATTTAAAATAATACATTGAGGGTTATAAAATTTATATCACGAGAGAGATCATAAAAATTCCTTCAAAATGAAATTTTTTTCGAATTTTTACCTCCATTTTCTGATTTTTGGTGAATTTTTAAAGATTAATTATTAGAATTTAATTTATTAAATGCTGATCACGTGATTTCTTTTTCTGGTACTTTCAATAAATTTATCGTCACGTGCGTAACAACTAAATAGACAAAAAAAAATATTTTTTTCTCTTTCTAATGCAGCAGACGATTGGATATTATAAAAAAAAAATGCATATCCCTTACGATTTTTTTATAAATATATATATATATTTTACATCAATTGTATACATTGATCATCGCATTTATTATAAATATATATATTTATTTTTTGGCATAAATTGCATACGTTGGCAGTTGTATTTAATTTGAATGTACTCCGTAGCGAAGCGCGGGTTTTCAGCTAGTAATCTATATATATAAAACAGTTCCGTAACTGACTCATTCATTCACTGACTGACTGACTGACTGACATACAACGCACAGACCAAACCGCTGGACCTAAAGGGCTGAAATTTTGCATGGCGATTCTTCTAATAGTGTAGGGGTGCACTAAGAAAGATTTTTCAAAAATTCTTCTTAGATTTTTTTAAATTAAATTTTTAAGCTGTTTTTTAAACTTTTTTTACGTTTGCATTTAAAATAATACATTGAAGGTTATAAAATTTATATCACGAGAAAGATCATAAAAATTCCTTCAAAATGAAATTTTTTTCGAATTTTTACCTCCATTTCCTGATTTTTGGTAAATTTTTAAAGATTAATTTTTAGAATTTAATTTATTAAATGCTGATCACGTGATTTCTTTTTCTAGTACTTTCAATAAATTTATCGTCACGTGCAAAAAAAAAAATAGACACAAAAATATTTTTTTCTTGCTAATGCGGCAGACGATTGGACTTTATTTTGTCTATAAAAATATCCCTTACGATTTTTTTATAAATATGTGTTTTTTACATCAATTGTATACATTGATCGTCGTATTTATTATAAATATATATATATATATATTTTAATTAATTGCTTACATTGACCATTGTATTTAATTTCAATGTACTCCGTAGTAAAGCGCGGGTTTTCAGCTAGTCTATATATATAAAACAGTTCCGTAACTGACTCATTCATTCACTGATTGACATACAACGCACAGACCAAACCGCTGGACCTAAAGAGCTGAAATTTTTCATGGCGATTCTTCTAATAGTGTAGGGGTGCACTAAGAAAGATTTTTCAAAAATTCTTCTTAGATTTTTTTAAATTAAATTTTTAAGCTGTTTTTTAAGCTTTTTTTACGTTTGCATTTAAAATAATACATTGAGGGTTATAAAATTTATATCACGAGAAAGATCATAAAAATTCCTTCAAAATGAAATTTTTTTCGAATTTTTACCTCCATTTCCTGATTTTTTGGTGAATTTTTAAAGATTAATTTTTAGAATTTAATTTATTAAATGCTGATCACGTGATTTCTTTTTCTGGTACTTTCAATAAATTTATCGTCACGTGCGTAACAACTAAATAGACAAAAAAAATATTTTTTTCTCTTTCTAATGCAGCAGACGATTGGATATTATCCAAAAAAATGCATATCCCTTGCGATTTTTTTTATAAATATATATAGATAGATATATATATATTTTACATCAATTGTATACATTGATCATCGCATTTATTATAAATATATATATTTATTTTTTGGCATAAATTGCATACGTTGACCGTTGTATTTAATTTGAATGTACTCCGTAGCGAAGCGCGGGTTTTCAGCTAGTACCTTCATAGAATGAATATTGCTAATTTTATCAAAGCTGTTTTGTATTCACATTCCCTGAAAAAATGAAGACTTTTTGTCTTCAAAATTTCTGTGTTAGACTGTTTAATTTAGATGTTTGACACCGAATTTATAGTGACATCATTTGGATGATGTGTATTCTTGCTGACTCAAGTCAGTATGTATTTAGATAACAATTGAAAATTATTCAGTCAAATTACAAAATGTAAATTCCTTTATTTGTACTCACCATATTTTTATGGCTTTCCTTTCAAAGGGATTTTATGTAAAATTAATGGAATAAGTATTTGGAATTGTACTCTTGTGACGGAGGTATCTTGCCATTAAATTTAAAAGCCACCAATCTCTGTGGGGCAATTAAATTTGCTAAATGTCATTGAAAATTTTTCCCGCATTTTCTGTAAAGATCTTGCTTTTGACCATTTTGTGGAGCGCAGCAGCCTTTTTTTTTCTTTCTTTTCAACATTTCAAGTTCTCAAATTATTTTATATAGTAGTTACATTGTTTCCAAATCATAAAGGGTTTTTGGTACGAAAGAAGCATTGTTAGAAAGACGCATTGTTTTAAATATCATGAATAAATGTTTGTTATCAAATGATAACATACATTCTGGAGTAACAAGTACACAAATTATAACATTTCGGTTCTTTTGACGGTAATCTTGTGTTCATATGGATGTAAACTGGTGCTTTGAATTGTTTCTTCAAGAGGTTCTCACATCAGTAGATCCTGAAAAGAGAAAAATAAGACTATTAAAATTTTATAAGAATAGCATCTCAGGCTCTAGAATGTTTGATATCGAAAGGATAATAGTAGAATGAGACAGAAAGCATACTACGTCTTGTTATTGATGATAAGGCAAATAAATCCCGTAAGAAAAGTGGTGTCAATGATTCCAAAGTTCACAGTAAAACAAAAGGTTTTGTGCCCGAAATACTATTGATACAATTTATATTATAAATTTAAATTGTTTCATTGAATTATTCGCGTGAAAGATATATCTGGTAAATAATACAAAGTATTTCAGTGCTGTCCGCAGTATCTGTTTCATTTTTAAGCCGGCATGCATCACAAACTTGCTAAGACGAAGGTAGTTTTCCCTGTCTTTAGGAAATGACAGCATTTCAATTCTTTGTCGAAATCTCTACGATGATTGCAAGTTATGAAAATTCCACTTAATCCTTTTCGCACAGCAATTAATATCAACCAGAATAACCATTTTAAGTAGTCATTTGTGATATTGAAATCTTAATGCATGCTGATTACCGTAACAAATATCAAGAATTCAGACCGTATTGTGAAAAATTACTGCCATTCCTCTTAGTGTGATGAATTTTAAACATTTCATGATTAGTTATTTTATATTCATACACAAGTTTTAATATCCTCCAAAAATGTTGTCATATAGTAGTCGTAAAAATCCGTATGAGATGTATTAGATAACGCTTCCTGTGCATATGTGGCGTGCTGACGGCTACTTGGCAAGAATATTGTAAAATATTTCTTTATTCGTAAGAAAAGAAGTAAGTGTTAACATTTTTGTAAATAAACTAGTTGAGTTTTATGAAAGAGACAAATTTGTCTTTTAAAAATAGTCAGAATCCGAAAGAAGATTTAGTGAAAGAAGAAAAGGCAAAAATAAATAAATTAATAACCTGGGAGAAATAGCAAAGGTTAAACAAAATAAAAGAGTGCTCATGGAAAGTTAATGAAAAGAAAAGTTATCGGGGAAAGTTTACCTAAACTCCTACATCGTAACAGATTTTCAGCTCATGAGTATCCTGGTTTAATTTGAAGAAATCTTCCACATGGTTCATGTTGTTTCAAATCGCCTGATGGGTTAGACTCGTGATTCTACACTTTAACATAAAAAATGTTTGAAGAGTCTGACTCGTCAAGTGTACCCAAGGTAGCTTAGATATAGCGCGCTAGGTTTGAAATTGGGGGTGCTCGATTAGAATCCCGACGAACTCCCTTAAATATCTTCGTGTCTGGGCCGGATATGGACTCATGAAATCTGTAGACTGGATAGTCCTATGAGGTAAGTCAGGGTGGGAGAGGGTACGATTCCCCAGAAGTCGCCCCTGGAGTGCGGATCATGTGCGATTGTCTTCATTGACAACGGCCCCGCAAACAAACAGCAGTGTACCCAAGGTGTTTGTTTGAATATAATGTGTACAGTTTGTTTAACGTTTTTAATGCAATATTGGATGTTATTTTAAATGAACCTTAGTTTTATTATCAACTGTGCTTATTTTAATTCCCAAATTATTTCAAAGGTATCGTTTTATTGGGGGGGGGGGGAGTCTTCCAAGAAACATGCTCCGTGGAATTTCAGATAAGTAATACTTGTATTTTAATACATTGTAAGAAGGCTCTTGTACTCGTTCCCCCTGGATAGGAAATCACTTTTAATCACGGTGTTCTGTTCGCATGTATGCATGTGTTCGTATGGTTGCATGTCGTTCGATACCACTAACCCACGTCAAAAATATTTATTTGCTATAAAAGAAAATGATCTAGAATCGAATGCGAACGTATGGCATTTCGCACCAATATTCAGTCCAATGAACAACCGAGCCGAGCCGAGCCGAGCCGAGCCGAGCCGAGCCGAGTCGTTATTCCTTTCACACATATGATTCAGCTAATATAGTTGAAAGATATCTAATAATATAACAAGCATCGTTAGTATTTTAAAATTCAAATAAAATGTATCTTCTTGAAAATTCAAATAAAGACCTGAAATTTTTTAGGAACTTCATGGGAATGTAAAATCAATTTGTAAATGGAAATAATTGTCGATTTCATAAACTAGCTTTAAAGGTGAGCGACGGGAAAAATCAACCTACGAACAATTTTATCTCACTGTATCATATAAAAATTTGCACTTTCTATTTTTATTAAATAAATTTCGGCTTACATCTTTTATTGTATTTGATGCCATTTATTCATATACTTTGAAAGAAGAAAACAAATTCAAAACATGATGTTTCTTTATCTGATTTTTTTTTTAAATTTTATTAAATGTTCACAGAAACTTTATGCCTTGAAGAAATTTATTGTTCAGATGATGACAAACTACTCAACTACGCTCTTTCATAACGTTTTTTTCTCGCTTGAAAAAAGGAAAACTTGGTTGGTCAAAAAATTGAACTAAAGACTTCATTTGCTTTCAGCATAAGTCTGCCGACCATTATACCGCCGTCATCTCCTGTGCTATTCTGCAAGAAACTAGGGACAAAATTCGTGAAATTTCTCTGTTTGGGTACAAATATATACTTTCAAATATTCCTATTACTTTCTTTAAAGAATAGTGTGCAGTCCCTTGAATTTAATTTCGGATCTTGAGCTTTTTCCAATGGTTATTGTACCATTACATTACCAATTCATGTCTTGATAACCCATGGGAATGAATAAAACGGAACCAAACCAAACCAAACCAAATTAAAACTTTTCCCCCTGGGTTCTGAATTTTCAGCTACCTAAGTTGTTAGAAAATGAATTATTTTAGTAAGCATAAGGGAAATAGGTAAACCCTAAATATTCACTGAAATCATCTTGAAATCTTCTATCAGTAATTTACATTTTAGATTTGAATCTACATTGTAGGAAGTTTATAAAATTATGCCCAGAAAACTTGTAAAAGTCAAAATGTCAGAACAGGGTTTTCCTTATTTCACTTTCAAGTTCATTAAGAAAAAAAAAGTTTTAAAAAAATTGAAAAATATTATTTACTTGTCAGAAAATATATATAAACCATTTAGACATTTCTTGATAAGTTTAATCTCTGCTTTTAATTATTGTTTGGTTATTTATTACATGTTTATTTGATCGCTGTTTTTTATAGATTTTATTTGCTGTTGCTTTGAAATTTTTTTTTCGCTGTGGTTATGAACTTCTTAGTTAGTTTAAAAACTTATTGTTTTCTTTTGTTTTCCTGAATATTTGAACACAGATTATGGAAAAATTATTAAAAAAAATTCTTTTATACTAGAACTTATGTGAGAAACCCGAGGGCACTCTAAACAATTTTTTGGATGCCGTAGGGGATTTTAACATCCTCGAGTAACAGACGACTTTAATAATGGTGAGAAGGGTTAAAAATTGGAATTCTCACTAAGGTCTCCAAAATTCATCGCTAGGAAAACATTATGGCATTCTGAATTGAGATAAATTTTAATAAATCTCATTTTCCTGTTGTCTGCGTCATTGCTAAATATATAAATATGGATCCTAATTCATATCAACCTTATAAATAAATATTGAGTTTTTTATTAGAAGGTTTTATGAAGCAGATATTGAATGAGCACAATAAAATATATTGTACTCATTCAGGAACGACCGACTCCCGACGGGTTGTTAAAGTTGTAGAGGAAATAATCAAACTAGGGAAATTTTCTTTAACTATTACATGCATATGAAAAAGGATTTCTTTTTACAAGCTCGTATCTCGAGCTCATAATTCTGGATAATTATAAGAATTCCTTAACATATTCATCTGAACATAAAACATTTACAAACCTAAACTTAATATCATAAGGTCCAGAAAGGTTTCCTTCAATTATATCTCTTCGTACTCCACGATATTTGGGACAACATTTGATAATCGTCCTTCCCTGAGAAAACGGCAAAATATAATGAGATCAAGCAGAACCTAAATTATATTCCCGCAGAGAAGGATACAAATTCATATACCTCATCCTGAAAGTGTTAACAAACTTTTACGATTGGTGATTTTATGAACACATTTTACATCAAACATACAGAATAAATCGGGATATGCATGTGGACGCCGTTAACGAATATGAGATGTGTAGGGACGGCAAACTATAGAATGAGCCATATACTTCAAGTGAATTATAAACTATTTAATGTTCGGGAGGAGAGGCTTCTGTATTCTTAATGGCTAAAGGAAGTTTTAGTGATTAGATTAATTACGACTTACACAAGTTTTGGCATTATGTGTTTCTTATATGAGACTCTAAAAATACGAAATCTGGGTATCGCTGAATATGTATTAAGCCAAAACTGAAAATTCAACTATTTTTGTCATGAGGATTCAAGAAACTTTTAGAGTAGACTTTCTACGTGATAGATTAAACAGGGAAAATCCCGAAATTGAAAACTTGAAAGAGCTATAGTGAAACTGAATCCCCTCATTCAACGCAGTTCAAGAAATGGATGATCATTTACATTAAGAAACTGATATCAGTGTTGAGGAACTAGAGTCCCTCTAAGGCCGTCTGCACACGGGGCAACTCAAAAGAAACTGATAACTGACTACAGTCACAAACCAGTCCGTGATGAGTCGTAACTTATGTAATTGAATGGAGCCACGAACACGGCGCAACTGGTTACAAACTCGTCCGACGAGTTTGTAACCAGTTGCGCCGTGTGCGTGGCTCCATTCAATTACATAGGTTACGACTCATCACGGATTGGTTTGTGACTGTAGTCAGTTATCAGTTTCTTTTGAGTTGCTCCGTGTGCAGACGGCCTTAGATGCTTTAAGGTTTTCTTCATCCTCTACTAAAATCAAGAGGCAAAGATAAGACCATTGGTTCATGCATGCTTTGAATACTTCATCAAAGATGATGTTAAGTACTATTTAATGCTGTCATATTTGTAGTGTACATAATGATAGAAAGTTGAAATAATTTTGCGAATGCTACATCACATCTCTTCAGACGTCGAAACAAAAGGGATATAAATAAGAGTTAGCCACAACATTTGCTTTAGAGATCATTGCATAATCTTTAACAGACCTGCAGTGGCCTTGTGGTACAGCGTGCTGGCTTTCGGTGCTGAGGGTGCTCGGATCGAATTCCGGCACTAAATCACTTCCATTTGTGTCGTCCCTTCATAGGGAGTAATGCTGGTCCACCTATATGGTGCTCCCATAATAAAATGGCCAGCAACAACTTCAGGTAAATAAAGGCGAATGTCTATCCGACAAGTTCTTCCTCATTGAAAAATCTTTAACAAAACATTTTTCTGTAGTATATTGGTATATATTTTACTTATTGTGTAAATACTGGATTATATACCCCAAAGGTACTCAATTTTCCATTTAGACATGTACAAAGGTATTTTAAAGTTGTTATAGATATGAATTATTTCGAAAATTAGGGGTATCGGGCTATTTCAACCAATCCTGGAGCTAGGATTGCATGATCGAACCATTTTCTGTCAGAATGAACATATATGAGCGTGTTTATCTTATATAGCACTTGTCTGGATTTATCAATCTTGTCAGCTGAAATAATGAGGGTAAGCTTTAGATTTTCAATCTATAAACATTTTTATTCTCTCATAGAAGAGAGATATGTTTTTTAGCCTTATGACAAAGAAGTATTTATTCAAATGCATCAGATACAATCTCTTTTTTTCTTCCACAAAGCAATACGCTGATTTAAATCGCAAGTATTCTTTAATAGAGCTTTTTAAAAATAATAATGTAGTGTTTACTTTTTATTTCTAACTTTCGTGTACAAATGCGCTCCCTGAGTCTATTGAATTCCATAGTAACAAAAGGTACATAAAAGGTACTTACCTCATTTCTAAGCGTAGGTAATTTCAGCTGTCGATATAACCATTACGTAGTACAGATATAGACAAAAATGTCGTTGTCATATCACTTCAGCTGCGCGCGCAGTTTTTTTAAACTTTATATTATTTTCTAAGCTTAGTTCTTTTTTCTATCCATAATTTCTATCGTTTGTTGGTGGTTTAAAACAGTCTAGCTTTTATTAGGTTGCAAAACATAGAATTTATATCGATTTCGGGAACACTATTTCGAATTTTTTCTCGTTACTTGAGAGTTTTAAAGATTGTTAATTTGCCTCAATTCACAAGACTCAAAATATATAATGGAGAAATGTTAAGAAATTTAAGTTAAGCTGTATAGAGGATATTTACGCATTATTAGAGTAAAATTCCTGCACTGTTCGGAATATTTAAATAAAAATATTTATTTGTTAAAGAGAACAACATTTGGCATTAATCTCTCTGAAACATCAATCTATTTACCCAGATTCCCAAAGAAAGGTATCATTTCCCGATGAGGTTAATATTAATAATTTGTTCCCCTTATCTCCATTTGTTCCTCTGTTTTCCGTAATCCAGCCATCATGATTATAGGTCCACATTTAGATAGTGCTTTTTTTAATAGTACAAAAGGCGCAACAGTCCGTTTGTAATATGTCATAAAGTTACTCGGGAAGTAACGTGAGAAAATATTAGTGACTTATTATTTATCTCTTTTGTCATTTTTTTTCAAAGAAATTTAGATGTAGAGATTCGGACGTAGGATTAGTGGTCTATTTTCATAAAGTTCAACTCCTTGATGTTTAGAAGATAACAAGATGGTGTTATGTCTTTCAATATGAGAGTTAAAACAGTAATTTGGTGATATGTAGAATTAGACTTCTATTAGCTAAGTTTCCATTCGTAAGAAAATACTGCTATAACCGTGAAGTTTTTCTCAAACTATCTTTGGGTTATACAGAGGCTGTTCGCACATTTTTTAGATGATTTTGGTAAGCGGTAATAAAAAATCGTTTGCTGCAAAAGAAATAATTGCAATTGCACTATGTTTTTAAAAGTCAAAATTATCGTCTGCGGCTTGAAAGTTTTGTTTTTATTCAAAATGGCGTTTTTAACAAAGCAGTGGTTCGAAGGCTACATTTATGCTCTTTCCGAATAAAATATGCATACTCCGTTATCCAAAAACGATGTGAGAGTCATGTTTTTGTGATATCTAAAGCGTCGATAGGTAATATCGTCAACAAGAAAGGAAAAAAACGTCAAATTGGAGCCTCAAGTGGGACAAAAATTCCAAACAAATATCCAAGGAAAAAACGGACATCTTCGACTATTGCAAAGGTACGTTGTTTAACGTTAAAAGAAAATCCCCCTAGTCAAAGGACAGTTCCAAAATCATTAAATTGCTCGGTGTCCACTGTAAACAAAATGATAAACGTTGATTTAAATCTTAAGAAAGCGAAAAAACTCAATGTGCATCGTCTTCTTCCAAATCATATCGCTGAACGCAGGACACGCTGCAGTATTCCATATGAGAAACACTTATCCAAAGGAAAATGGAAAACAATTGTCACAATAGATGAATCATGGGTGTATTTAAATGATTGCAACAAAAAAAGAGCCATTTATTTTCATAAAAGGGAGAAAAAAATTTAAGTACAAGGTTCAAAGAATCGAAAGAAAGGTTTTCTAAGGGATTCATGATTGTTGCTGGTTTTTCTTATAATGGCAAGTTAAAAATAAAGAGAGTGGAAAAAAATGTCAAGATTAACTCCAAATACTATCAGGAACATATTTTATCGCCAATTTTTCTGAATGAAATACCATCGCTTTACCCACAGTGCCATCAATCTGTGAGACTCCATCAGGACAAAGATGAAGTTAAGTTGGACAAAATATATTTTCTTATCTTTTGTGTCTTTTATATACCATGTTAAAATTGTATTTGATATTTTATGTCTTTTTTCAGTTCCGTTAGTAATCCGAAAATCAAATCAACTTAGAGGGCCAACCTGCCCCACCGAACGGGGCAGGTTGGCCCAGTGACTTGATTTCGTGCTGAGCTTCATGTAGAAACTATTAATTAATATTTTTCAAGTTTTCTCATACGTGGTTATGCTTTAAGATATGCTGATTGTACAAACTAAACAAAATTTAAAATCTTAATAAATTTTAAAAAATTGAAGAAAAAATGGGCTAACAAGCCCCGGTCTACCCTATATAATATAGGTGTATGCAAATACAGATGATTTGTTTTTTTTTAAAAACACATTTAGTTTTAAAGTATTTTTTAAATTTAAATCTTTATCAATTCGTTAACAGTTGATACAGAGGTATTTAGAGGCATCATAATATAGCCATCAACTCAAAGCTTGAAAAAGAATGTCTCTTCAAAATAGACATCATTTAACTATATAAAACGGTAATTCTTCCAGATAATTATTTAATTTTTATTAAAACCGTTTTAAAAATGCGTAAACAGCTTCTGAAAGTCCTAAATCGAGGATGTCATACTAAATGCGATGTACCAGTTTCAGATGAAATCTATGTAAATTTTTCATCGATGTAAATCTAGTAGCCCACTATAATTCATAATTACTGAAGATAGAACACTCATATTATTCAATTTTACAGCTGTCATTACGCTATAATATGTTCTTAATGTCTCTTTCTATTTACATTATGAACATTAAACCTTGAGTTGTCCTCCCCACAACTTTGAACTGATCAGAATACGAACAAACAGTAAAGAATTCTCGTTCCTTTCTATTTATCATAATGTTGTGGAAGAAAGTTGAGCAAGGATCACGGTTTGTTTAATGAAGATATGATCTCTATTCGTAATTACATTTAACGAAAGTCCATCCAACCCAAAAGCATCTCTTGCTCGTTTGACTTGTGACAGATAACTATCAGAACCAGAATTCTAACCACAACTCTCTTCTGCGTTCACTAATTCTACTGGTACGCTGCTCTATTCGAACTCAAATTTAGAACCTGTATTACAATGAAGGTTTTAAGAGACAAGTTCGAATCGTGCAAAGTTTACATAACTTAAAAAAATATAGCCACCAATAAAATCTTTTAATAGTTCAAATTTGTTAATTTAATAAAAAAGTTTAGTATCATAAGAAGAAATCTTTTATATGATGTCTAAGATCAACTGGAATTATTAAAAATTAAACTATCACTCAAGTATCGTTATATATATAATATTATTGCAAAATGTTCCATACCCATTTTTTTAAGTGCATCTGACAATACAAGCGGAAGTTTTTATAAAATTTTTAAATTCCTATATTCGAATAATCGAGAATCAAACACATTTAGTGTGTTGGATTCTTAAGAAAACTGAACTAAAAAACACAGAACAGATATATGTATTCTTACCGGAATTTTCTGAGAAACTTCCAAATATTAAGATATTTTCTGAATTAAGACGTTTAAAAACATTAACAGATAGCTGTCTGAATGGTTATGATGATGTACATTTTAAATTGTAAACTATATTTTACTGTACGTTCCCGCGTACGCATTATGATACACATTTTCCATTTAAAATACCCTTGTAAATCACAAAAACTTTACTTTCCGAACTCTGCCTATAGCTTTTAATTAAAAATTTACGTTATGTTTTTGCACGCTTTATGAATTAATGTCTTTAATCTTTTAAAAATCTTAGGTTAAAGCGTTTGCAAGTTTTTTGTTGCGAGGTATACAGATTTCTAAATTCATGCGTGATTAAGCTTTCATAACCTGAACTATATCTGGTTTAGGTCATGTTACATATTACTTTTAAACAATTAAGTCTTAATCTGTTTGAAATATCCTTAACTGAATTTTTTGGTGTCAACAAAATCGACCAATTACGGTTTGTTTGTGTTATTGCGTTTACACCGAGTGTAAAAAATTCAAAGATGAAAAAATACTGCTTTAAAAAGTTTTTTCACACCATAAAAATTGCATCTGCTTCCCTGCAGTGGCGTTCAAAAATATGTAATTTTTTTATTATAATGGATAGTTAGGTATTTTATCATTCTTATAATATAAGAATAATATCTTTAAAATGTGCAGTAAGTTGTGTTTAAAATTTCGATATTTTGTCAAGCAATATTTTCTATCTAAAATAATATTTCATTAATATAACTAATTCCGTATCCGACCTCTGGTGTGCAGATATTTTGCCTATTGTAGAATACTGTGAGAAGGCTTTATAGAATATTTAGCTATCTGTAACACTTAGAAAAGTTAAGTACAGATTAAAGTGTCTCGTTTCTTATTCCTGAAATACACAGATGAGTAGTAATGAATATTTTAACGTAGGATTACGTTCATCTTTATAGGACCTTTAATTTTGTCTTCCGGAAAGCAAAATTTCAGACGCTAAAATCGTCCGTCATCGCGAGTTATAATTTTGGCAGCGTGCCAAACCCAGTCTGTATCGCTTGGGCAAGCAGTAAACAATTAAACAGAAAAGTACCAAAATGAGTCAAAATTTTTACATACATATCTATCATATATATATATATATATATATATATATATACACACACACACACACACACATATATATATATATATATATATATATATATATATATATATATATACATAACACATACATGCATATATACATACAAAAAAGGTAAGCAACGATATGTAATCCTACGTTAATAACCCGCGGTAGTTTCGTTAGAGGAAACTACCTGAAATTTTTTTTACTTTTCATTTGGGAAAGAGATCTGGTGGTAAAGTGAAAATCTTTCAACTAAGTTATGATTTACCTTTACAAAAAAAATCTAGTATTTATGAATTCTAAATTTTAAAATAACCAGTTGATTTGGCTCTCCCTTGGCTGAAAGTCGAGCCCACTGCATATTACACATAGCATACCACTCTGTGTTAAAATCAGAAAGCCAAAAAAGACATTTAAAATATAACAAAGAAAATCTTACGTGGCACGAAATATGATATTTGTTGAACAGGATCAGAGTCGGTGGATTAGAAAAATGACTGAGCTAATATGAAACTGCGTGTAAACGCTACATTTTAACAGCTCATATTATTATTATACATTGTATATATAATAGTTCGTTATCTTTTAGAGAAAGAAAATTTTCAGCGATTAAGCTGTCTATAGGTGATAATAGATTATCCCTTATAATGGCAATATATTATACTCGATCTACCTTCAGTTGATAAGCAGATGATATTATATGACAGTTTAGCTGATGTAGTATCCTTCGGTTATCAGAAATTTAATTGTCAGAGATTTATATAAATCCTTTCAATTTTCAGAAGCCACTTATTACTTTGCCTGTAGGTTAAGTAAAAATAAGACTGTGTTAATACAGGTATGCGTTCTAATACAGTGCACCGCAACCGCTGTGCCGTTTCACACTAGTGTTCCGCGAGGTGATCTTGCCTGTGCCGCGGTGATTTTATCGATTATGATAATAAAAAAAATTAACTACCGCATTAAATAGAAATTTCTCTAAGTAAAATATTCCTCTAACTTTTTGTTAATATGTAATTTTTCTGGGTCGAAATTATACACAAAACAAAAACATGTTGTTAGCCATACATTGTATGTATGCTCGAGAGTCATATTTCTGGATTTCAGTTACGAAACAATATCCACAAATTTCTGACTAGGCCATTGTAATTTTGCTCCCATTTTCGACGACATACTTATGCGAACAAAGTTTTTCGACACTGGTTCTAATTGAAAATGACAAACGATCATATTTAAAGGGCCTTGACTAGGAACTGTAGCTCTTTCTATTATAGAGCCAAATATAAAACGTGCAAATATAAAACGCACATTTATCAAAACAATCTCAAATATCTCATTAATAAATTAGTTATGTTTAAATTAACTTTGATTTATTAGGCTTAAGTAAAGACCAAACAACAAATTTTAATATAAAAATTTAAAGAGAAAATTTTTTTACTTGTAAACTATAATTTTATTTTTTTGTTCTTGTGTTGATGTACAGTTAAAAATGATTTATATAAAACTTAAATGATTATAATTATCTTGATACATAGAGCTATTTTGTTGTGTTTTTTTATCTAATAAAAACATATACGTATTTATTGTAATTTATATATTTGCAAGCTTTTTCTTGTGGTGTGCCGCGGAATTATCGAAAAAAACGTTGTTGTGCCGTGGAAGATAAAAGGTTGCGGAGCTCTGTTCTAATATATCATGATATTTGCCTAAATTGGTGATACTGGATAATTTTTTATGGTAGTTGAATTAATTAACCTTTTTGGGACGGTCGAATCAGCATCACCACACCACGGTGCACTAATGCTTGATTGTATATAATCAATCATACAATGGGAAATTTCTTCATAATTTTTGTGTGATTTTCCCCCCTTATGTTGATACAATCATTAGAAACAGTTAGATTACAATTATAGTTACTCATTAGAGCAATCGAAATAGTTTGCATACAAAAAATATATTATAAAATCCTTTTTTCAGTATTAAAACTTTCTTTAAAAGGAAATTTCAATTTAATGATAAATGCTAATGTCAAAACAAAAATTTAGTTGAGTGTTATTAAAATAACTATATCAGATGTAATAATATTTTTACAGGTATATGGAAAACCAAATTTTTGCTTTTTAGATTAAAGAGAAAATGTTGGGGATACATACCTTTTAAAGGCCTCGAGACTCGACAAAACATATCCCTAAATTTAATCACCAGTAGTCACTAAAATAATTTATTCAGAAATATGAAAATTGTACTGTGAGTTAAACACTCTTTCTTATTTGTTACTATAGCTCTCAATTTTGTCTACGTTGAAGATAAATATTTTATTTTTTTCAAATTTCAACCATTGTTTTTTTTTCATTTTTATGTCATTGCGCGCAGACTTGCGGCCGGATGTTAATGAATATGCATATTCTTTTAGTTTTAAAATTAATTTATATAATATATCTTGAAAATGACCAACTTTGAAATTAAAAATCTTAGTTCTTCATAGAAAAGTTTTTTTTAATTTTAATTTCGCAAAAAAATTAGATAAATTTTACTGTAATTAAAATTTTTATGGCAGGACTGACATAATAGTAGTTCATTTTTATGATAGATGTTTATATTGCTCGTGTATAAAATTTCATGGTATTCTAGCCAATTGTTTGGGGGATATCATGTACGCAATGACATAACAATGAAAAAAACAAGGGTTAAAATTTTAAACAATTAAAAAATTTATCTTCAACGAAGAAAAAATTGAGACATATTTATAAAGAAGAAAGTGTGTTTAACATGCAGTAAAATTTTCATATTTCTGAATAAATTATTTTAGTGACTACTGATGATTGAAAATAGGGATATGTTTGTCGTGTCTGTAGGCCTTTAAAAGCTATGTGACCCCTTATAGAGGTTACCAAAAGTAATGGTAAAGTAGTGTTTGTTGGGCAGTAATAAAACTCCACATTACATATGTTCACACTTACAAATACCAATATTTTAGAAAAACTAAAATTTACAGATTAAAATCTCCCGAAATATTTTTAAAGAATATTTAAGTTTAACCCAATTTAACAGTATACTATTATGCTATTGAGCAAAAGAAACTTATTTGACACGACGAAAAATCCTTTATGCTTCCAAAGATGTAAAGGAAATTACTGTAAATCGACAGGTTTGATCGTAATTTAAAATTGCATGAAAAAAGACTAGAAGTAGTCAATTTAAATTTATTCAAAAACCCATTTAATATGTAAGGAAAGCAATTGCCATTTTTTTAACGTTTATGAGCAAAAATTTAAATTGAATTGTGTAAAGCATTTTGATTCTAGGAAGAGGGAATGAGCAAAATACTGGCAGAATCCGTAGTTTTCAAAGCTCATCTTTCCGCCGGATTCATAAAATTACAATTGATAAAATTACAACTACTATCATTATGACATATTTGAAGTATTATTTGAACTTATCCCGCGATATAAGTTAATTAGAATGTTATATTAGGTATTTTTCATGGTCTATGGTCAAACTTAATGGATTCAAAATGACATGAAATAGTGACAAACTTTCAGTTAAAAAAAAAGCACACTTTAGTTAAAAAAAAAGCACACTTCAGTTAAAAAAAAGCACACTTTAGTTCAAACCTTATTTCATTAAGTTTGCATAAGTGTGAAAATATTGAAGCAATCCAAAATTTTACTATGGTTCACCTGTATTTGTCTAGATCTAAAATTCCCTCAAGAACTGGCAAGGAGTTTGTATTAATGAAAAGCTACATTTTTGGATTAAGTTTAATTTCCTATGTGTCCAATTTCATAATCTATGGTTTAAGTGATATCAGTATTAAATAATTTAAATTAATGAAACAAAATTCTCAGAGGCTAGGAGCTTATCTAGAAAGGATCATACAAAACATTAAAATATTTTGCTTCACATCTTTAACTCTATAAATCTTTTAATGTTATTTGAGATGAGGGACACGCCAGGGGACATATTATTTTACTATACACATTTCCAATTGCAAATTTTTGCCCCGATTTAATCAGATCAAGTTCTGAAGGCGATATTTTCAAATGATATACTTCCAAAAGTAAGTCATTTTTAAAATGTTGTTGAGAGCATTTAGCTTGAGTCTGAACTTTAAGATACCAATAGGCTTTAATAAATAAAATGTTCCGTTATTTCTGCCTCAGGTTCCAATTTGAAGGAATTGTAAAATGCAGTCCATCAGAGTCGTGGCCTACACATTCAAGAATACAAACCAGATGGTGATTCCAACACCTTTCTGCGATATATGCACTAAACGACTCTTTAGTTGACCGCATACATACCTTCATCTTGAAATATTTTAAAATCTACAATTTACTAATAGTTTTTTAATGTGTGTTTGAAACAGACTACGTTGATGACGATGCAAGTTAAAATTCGTTTTTCAAACCAGAAAATTTCAGGACGTACAGTCACTGTAAGACTAAACGGCATCACAGAGGAAAATTTTGATACTAATTCAAATGTCTCTACTTGAGTCACTATATTTCTTTTTCCAATGCGGAGGCACTTGTCGTCAAACATTCGCCTATACTGCGCCGCAATTTTACTGCCAATTTTATTGTGGGGGCACTATATAGGCGGACAGCATTACCCCCTATGAAGGGACGACACGAACGGAAGCATTTTTTGTGGCGCGACGCCAGGATTCGATCCGAGCACCCTCAGCACCGAAAACCACCGCGCTGTACCACTGGGCAGCCACAAGCCCACTTGAGTCAATATAAAACATACAGATTTTTTTTATAGTGCTGCGATCGTCTTTACGATTGCCAGGAGAGAGCACATTTATTCCTGTTATGCAGTGCGATTGAAGACTTGCGAGCTGCAGGGAAAATTGCAAAAAATTCGAAAAAGACAAAAACAATTCATTGAAGGGTGACAGAAACTGGTTTCTCCAAAAGGAGGATTTGGTTCTCGGTCCGTAATGAAATTGTAACTGGTTCATGACTGCTCTGTGAATGTGCGAGATATGCATGTCTATCACATCTGATTTTAAAACGATTGAATTATTTCCTGACTGAGGTTCTTGATCTGAAATAAAACTAAACCAGTGAAGCATCTTAATGCATATCGCACCCCAACAAGATAAGTGGCACAAGTCAAAAAATGGCAATTTTGAGGTTATGTCATTGAAAAATATGTATGAAGTGCCCCATCGTGTACGAAAAGCGACACATCTCTATGTCGCAATTTTTCCACCTGAGGGCAGTTGTATCAGTTTTATTGTAATACTAGTTCAAGTTGTATAGTATTCTTTAAGTTGATTTTTCTCAAATGCATTTTTGAGTTGTGTCACTTTTCTTGACGGGGTGCGATATAGCTACTTGAACTTTCAGTAGTGTGCCCTGTCTATATATTCTTCTGCTCAGTCGAGGTATAAATTAGAAATTTTTAGAGAAAAGATTATTGCAGCTCTTTATATTATTTTGAGTGTGTAGTTTTCACCTATATGAAATAATTTTGATAAAGCCACCTAGTGATGTTCCATAGAACATGATTTAATCGTTCTTCCTTTTAAAATTACGAACAAAGTATTTTATAGTCAAAAGCAAGGGGTTGTGTCAATTTAAGGATTATTTAGAGTACTTAAATATATTTTATTTCCTTAATAACCATGATCTTTTCTCTGCTTATGGTGATATCTGATTAATAATGAATGGGAGCAGTTCGTTTCCCAGTTGAGTCGCATATTAATCGAAAAGGTTCTAAACTTTATTGATTAAATGTAAATTAGATCTTAAAATTTTGATTAGTCTATGAACTTTATATATTTTCTTTAAAAGTATTTCTTAATACCGAAAAAGTACGTTCTGAGATAAGAATAGTCTCTTTAAGAGGCAGGGTATCAAAGCATCGGGAACGTCCAGAAAATTGATCGTTAAGTAGATGGCTTTAAAAAGCATGAGATAAGAAGAAAATCTTGCTCAGATCAATATTTGTTTTTCTGCTAAAATCATGGAGGAATTCATATCACACAGTTATTAAAATGATTCACATAACAGGAAACGAATTCATCAACTATAGAGCGATTAATAGTACATCAACCAAGAGATACACTAGCTAGATATTTTCCCATTATAAGTCTTTTGAGAAACCCCCACAGTAATTACGGGCAACATCCAGACCTCAGTTGATTTGAATCCTTTTGAATAACCCCGTATATTATGACAATATACCTCTCTACATAGGTATCTATAGAGGTTGTATTAGACCAATTTCTCCTCAGTCATGTTCGTAAAATTGTAAGAAAACAGTTGAGAATCAAGTTTTGAATTCCTGGAATAACAGGGTTTTTAAACAAAAACACGATTTAACTTCAAGCAGTTTTCTCAATAATTCAGATGGCATATTTCTGATCAAATAAATATAATTCCTTTGCAGCGGAGAGAGTGATTTGAATATAGTTTAAGTTTTAAATGAATCAACACTACAAATCAGTTTTAGGGATTTTCCTCTTTCAATCGTTTTTATTTATTAGCAGCAGAACATTTTTTAATAGATCATAGGAGAAATAATCTGAAACGGAATAAATAAGAGTGGGTACAGTACATAGTTTTTTTTTATGAAAACCATTGTCGTTTAATTATAATTTATTTATAACAATAATACAATGTGCTTTTCAGGTAAACTGAAAGGCCTGCCAATGATTCCATAAAAACATATTTGACGTCTTTATGTATCAGTTATTACTTCTTTGGATATAATACAGCTCATATTCAAAATATTAGAATAATTACATTATTTTACAAATTGAAAATATCGTTTTGTAATTTAATATCTTTTAATGCAAATATGCAAACGATATTTTTATTAAGAACTTATTGTTGATTAAACTTATTTATTATCTTAAAATTAATATCATTTTTGAAAAGATTAATTGAAAAAAAAATATTTTGAAAAGTCAAAATATTAGAATATTTATTCAAGTGGTTCAAAATATTAGAATATTTCACATTAATTCTCCTTTAATTATCACCAATTCATAACTAGTGGCATCATTGATTAAATTCAGATGATTTTATTTAAAATCAGTATTCTTTTTGCAGTTTGTTTGCTTTTTCGTCTTAAAATGGGTCGTGTGAGTGATATTCCTGAATCTATTAAACTTCGTATGGTTGATTTGTATCGGCACGGTAAAAATCAATGTTATATAGCGAATTATTTACATTGTTCGCAATCAAGCGTTAGTAAAATACTGACACAATATTAAAAATATAGAAAATTTCAAAAAAATCACCGAAATGGCGGCCGAAAACCAAAAGCATCTGCTAGAAATGACAGGCGTATAGTTAAAAAAAAACGTTTTAAAAGTGTCCGATTCTTGCACCGAAAATGGAAAGAAGGAGTTGAAGTTTCTAAATCGACAACATTAAGACCTCTCCATAAATTTAAGTTTGAATCTCGTGTACCGAAAACAAAACCTCTCATGACTGCAAAACAAAAGCATATAAGATTGAATTGGTGTAAATCAAGACGTCTATGGAGCGAAGAAGATTGGAAAAAAATATTATTTAGTGATGAAAGTATGTTTTGTGTTTCATATGGTAATCAAGGTATTCGAGTTTGGAGAATGAAGCAAGAAGCATTTGATAAAGAATGCCTTAAACGTTCGGTAATATTTGCTGCTAGTGTCATGGTTTGGGGTTGCATGATCGCAGAAGGATCTGGAAAGCTATGCATCGTCTACGAAAAGGTTAACTCTCAGATATATCAAGAAATTTTGGAATATTATATGATTCCATCATCAGAAGATTTATTTGAAGATGATTTCATCTTTCAACAAGATTTAGCGTCACCGCATACCTCGGTGTTAACTAAGAATTGGTTCCGCCAACGTAAAATTGAGGTACTTCCTTGGCCACCAAACTCACCAGACATTAATCCCATCGAAAACTTATGGGGTATAATGAAGAAAAACTCCAAGAAAATCCCCCTTCAAGTAAAACTGAGTTAGTGGCACGTATAAAGTCTATTTGGGCTAATATTGATAGAAATGTTTGTAAACACCTTGTATATAGTATGCAAGATCGATTGTACGCTGTTATTAAAGCTAAAGGGGATGCTACAAAATATTAACTCCCATTTACTTCATATTCATAAGGTAATATTTTTGAGTAAAATAAAATATTCTAATATTTTGAACCAATCCAAATTTTATTCTAATATTTTGATGTGTATCAGAAAGCTGTTGTATACTTAATTTATTGTATTTTATATTTTGTAAATGTTAAAATCTTATCTAAACATTCCAGATTAAATTTATAAGAAATTTAATTCCATTTACTTAGTATCAAAAATAAATAAATGGAAAATAATTTCTATCTTATTACTTTTTCTCAGTTATTCTAATATTTTGAATCTGAGCTGTATTATGTTTCTTGAATGGTGTATTATCTGTGTTTGAACAGTGTGCTTAAAATTTTCTTTTTAATATAATTAGATAGAAAGTTACTAATAAGTGGGATATCTGAAAAAGATTTATAATAACTTGATTTCAATTGTGAAATTGAGCCACAATTTCCCAACCGAAATGATTTCCAAATGTTTAAGCAATATATTTCACAGTTTACTTTCCGAAATTACCACTCCCTCCCTTAAATCTTTTTTAAAGTGAATTAATTTTTATTAAATTTTTTTAAAAAATACGTTTGCTGATTGACTTTTTGATGAAGGTGAATGTAATGAAATCCTATTTAAAAAAGAAAAGTAAAGATCTTCCGAAACTATATGATTACCGAAAATCTTAAGGCTGCTATGTACTAACCCTATTGGATTCGCTCACCTCAGTGCTAACCTATGGAGAAACTTCGAAACTTACGGCGACCAAGGCTCTCGCCTATATGCCCTGTCAGACTGAAGACCGGACGCTACGTAGCAATACCTGTATACGCAGACAAAGGTTAATTTCCCAAGTACGGAGCAGTTCATTTTTATCGGCCTGGGCGCCGGCCGGACAGTCCAGATCTGCCGACAATTCGGCAACTTACCTATGGATAAAATGTGTCTACTATTGAGAGCTACTTAAATGCCGATAATCCAATAAAAAATGGTATTTTCAGATAGCCTGAACTTTTCTGCGCCTTGCAACAGGATTCATTTTATAAATTTCGTCCACCAAAGGAATTTAGGAGCGTTCAAAACACACTATACCAGATTTTTCCCAGAATAATTTAAATTTTAAAATATTTGCATTTTTTAACTAAAAATGTTCCCAAGTGTAAAATTTCTTTTTCTATTACGGAGTACAATTACAGAAAAAAAAAACTTTAAATCCAAGTCGGCAATCCTCGGGCGCATTTTCTCCATAGGTTAACATTGAGGTGAGCGAATTTAATAGGGTTAGTACGCCTTAACGTCATTCTTGTACACTGCAACAAATTTTGTTTGTGTGCTGTTTTGTATGCCAGGTGTTACAATCACCTTTCGAATTAGATCAGTAATATTTACAGCTAAATATTCAGGTAAATAGGAAACATCTGACTGTCTATTTTGTAGGATAAAAACAAAAATTGATTAATCTGGAGCAATATGGATGCCCCCTAAATTTTGAGAGTAATAATCATCGTGAGACGTATCAGAACGACCCTGTATTTAATCTTAGGCTGATATCCGAAAGGAGGCAAATTTCGGGCCACCATATGGCTCTCCTAAGCATACTTACTCGGTGCGCCTTCCCCGCTGAATGGTTTCAGAGCATCCTTTGCATAGATTACAGCGTGAGTGACAACCGCGAAGAAAGGGTTGCGCGAATGAGTAGGTGTAGCATAGAGAAAACCGGAATTCTCTCGAAAAAAAAAAAATAGAGGGGAGGAGGAGAGATAAGCACACTGTGTGTGATGTTGAGGGAAAAAAAAAAGCGTTGAGGTGGTGACCATGAACATGAAAAAGGGGGTAATAATAGAAGGGGGTTGTATGTGGGTTCGGGTGGAACGGTAGCAGTCGCTCCTCCGGGCAAAAGGGGGAAGAGAAAGTAAGAATTCAAGAGCACAGTATTTTTTTTTATTTTTATGAATACCGCATTGTTCGTGTAAATTGATAGTGATAAGTACGTCACACATGAGCTAACTAATGCGAAATCTCGGTTATGTTTCAGAGAAAAAAAAATATTTTAAGTTATCAACAACATAGTTGGTTTTACTGATAACGTATAATTTCACTATTTTATAGGATGGTTGTTATCTTGCATTTCTATTTCATCGGTTTTGTTGCTGGTTCGTAATTAATTCCATGTGGATTGTATGTAAATGTCCGCACTGTAATGATATGGGTGGACTTGGGAATTCAAACAGGGTGCACTCACACTCGGTGCAAGATATGGACGATGAATTTGTCTGGTGGTTTATGGTGGGCATTTGAGGAAATGTCCTGCATCTCATCGGCGAAAAGAATTTAATGTTAATCCAAAGCACTCCACACAACTTCAAGAAAAAACGATATTTGAGTCCTAGATTTTAGCAGCCCTAGATATTATAATCAGGGATTTAGGGATGATGATCACTAGGTATGTTTCGTTGATGTACATAGGAAAATTGAGGGAGAAAAATTGTAATTTTTCATTTACTTTTTAATTAAAAGATACTATTTACACACAAGACTTTGCACATGGCTTATACTATACAGGATTAGTAAAGCTAAAATGAAAAAAGGGGAAAAAAATTTCAGGTAGTCTCTTCTAACGAAACTACCACGGGTTATTAACGTAGGATTACATATCGCTGCTTACCTCTTTTGTATATATATATGTATGTATGTGTTATGCATATATGTATCTACATATACATATGTACGTATATATATATATATACACAGCAGAGGGATTATATTGGATTATATATATATATATATATATACATAGATGCGTCAAAATTTTGACATACATATTAGTAATTTTCTGTTTAACTTTTTACTGCTTGTCCAAGCGATAGACTGGGTTTGGCACGCTGCCAAAATCATAACTCGCGAGGACGGATGGACGGACGATTTTAACGTCTGAAATTTTCCTTTCCGCAGGACCGTTATAGAGGAACGTAATCCTACGTTAAAATTATTGAACCTTTGCAGAGGGCCGGTATTTGCCTGTTGCTCTTCACCTCATTCCTCACATTTTCTCAATGTAATTAAATTTAATAATAATAATAATAATACAACAACAAAGTTGTTTGAAGTCGCAAGTTGTGAATTAAGTTTAATTGGTAAGGAAGGTCTACGTTTTGAACTTATCTGTACTTTAAAAAGGCATTTTACGGAAACGTAGAATCCTTTTATGCTGCATTCCATGGTACGGATAAGTTTGATTAACTAGTAGACTTCGATGATGGGCGTCTCCTAAATTGGGATAACTTAAGTCATGTTGATTAATGGCGTAAGTTACCCGGCGTTGACTGGCCTTTATGTGTTTAGAACTTCAACATTTTTGTAAATGTAAACATCAAATAATAATATTGGATATTCGTGCTGTCACGTATAATTTACAATTTCGTTAAGTGAATTCTCTTGATTTTCTATGTTAAGTACATAATACATTACTGTGGCATGGACATGACTAATTTATTATTCAGATGATCTTTTGTCCTGTTTTTCCATCAGGGGTGAAAGCGTTTAAAAGTTTAGACCTATGCAGTCTTAAGCATGGAGCATATTGTAGATCATAAGAAAATAATGATTATGCCTAATATATATCCACGAATGTCAATCCCTGAGCTTCATTTATAGTGATTGCAAATGCGTGTCGTAATGGTATTACAATTGCTTTAAATCGAAAGGCGTGTTAGTGGGTATCATAGGCATGGAAATGAATACACGTCATCCTTTTCAGCGCTGTTGGTTAATATTGCCATGTTTACCACGTTTAGCATGTGTTTCTTCTCTCACAACCTGTTTCTAGGGAACAATTTTGGTGAGTTAAGTTATAGCACAATCGTTGATCGAACTGTTAATATTAAGATACATGTCAATCCCAAAGAGTTGAGAATCGCTGTAGGATATGCATAATAGCTCTGAAATACAGATTAGTTACTTTTCTATGACGGTATCGACAGATTTGTTTGGTGTAACGAAGCCAACAGTATGTTTGAAATAGCACTTTCTTTAACTATTTCGGGGTTCGTATTTACGCATTCATTTGCTGTATTATTATGTACGTCTGTGAATGATTAGAAGTTTATTAAAAACTGTAACACAGGAGAACTCTAAAAGTGTATAAAGAAAGTAGGCCAATAGCTAATATTAATACTTGGGGGATAAGAAAATAGTGCTAAGAAGAAAAATTAAAGGCCATATTAAGAGTTAAAGGGAGTAATGTAGTCAAATTTTGTTATAAATTGGCTAAAGGGTTTTAAAGTGTATTAGGAACATAAGGGCAAATTTTATTTTGCAGTTACAGATTTTGATGTATCAAACTGAATCACATTAAAGTAGCTATAATTATTGTCGAGCGTGAAAGTATGAGTAAATTCTAAGGAAGCGCAGGATAAGGGGTGCTCACTGTTTTTCTTTATACTGTTTCAATATCAAGTGAAAGCAGTTGGGAAAGTAACAAATTTTTCAATCTTGTATTTATTATTGCATGTCATCATGCATTTACAATAGCATAAGCATTCGCTGTGTACATTTTACGGTTCCCTTAAAGGAACGATGATTAACTTGGTTTATGTCTCGAAGGTACTTTGCTTTCACAGAACATGGTTATTCCCTCGAATGAATGTTGTTTAATATATTTTAAATTAAAATAAACATGCTTACAAGAATACTTTTTGTCTGGGTATAGAGTAAAAGTTTAAAGTTTAAGTACATCTCTTTAGTTTAATGGCTTACTATTACTAACACATAATCTGGAAACATCGTATCTCCATTCCGAATTTAGAAATTTAATTTATTGAAAAAATACCACAGCAGGAAGTTAAAATTACGCCAGTATTGTTGATTTCGGATTCATTGTTCATTTGGACAATTTTGTTTTTATGGTTAGATCAGTAGTATGTGTTACATTGCGCCAGTGTTGGTATGTCGTCTACTCTCGGCAATATTTCGACAATATTACCTAATATTCTTGTAGTAACTACCAATATCAGCTTTTCATATGAAATGTATTTAATTAGAGTCGAAATATTTGTATAGAATTTCCATACTGAGCTACTAACGTTTCAGTGGTATTGGTAGAAACAATTACTATCAGTCGCCAATTTTCTGTTGATATTTAGTGTATTACATAGATATATTTCTAGTCAGTTACAAATATTGAGATAAAAATATGGTAATTCCATAGGACAGTAGTTATTCATTATTGTTTTACACTAAAAATATTTTCAAATAGACGCCAAGGTTGAAAAATATTGCAAAGAAATTGTTTGTGACGTATTGCAAGCCATAATTTCTAATGTTGTAACTAGATATATTTTGAAGCATATTCTATTTTGGGGCTATACGAATTACATCTAACAAATATTTTCATTAAATATATAAAATGTAGTGTCTATCCAATCAATATCTTACTACAGAGTTTTCGACACTTTTGAAAAATAACTGTATAGTTACGTTGTTGTTATTGAGTTAAATTTCGTGCCAAAATGTTGCTCTGTATGAAAATTAATTTTATTGCTCCTTCTTAGTGCTCTAAAAAATCATAACTTGCCAAAATAATGGTAATACATTGTTCCTTGGCTGTCTCACTGCTATTATCATAGTCCCTAATTTGACGAATATAAACAAGGCTCTTCAGAAAATTGTTTGGTAATAAATAAGCTTGTTTATTCGATTCTGCATGAAGTATGAAATATTTTGTTAAAACTAGAGCGAAATTCCAGTATGTACTTATTTATCAAAATACAACTCACATATACAGTGGACGCTCGTTAATTCGAACTCAAAGGTTCTCAGAAAAAGGTTCGAATTATCCGAAGTTCGAATTATCCGATGTTAAGAGAAAATATATAACTTTAAATGTGTATCACTGAAGAGGAAACTCTCCTAGTATGTATAACCCCAGAAAATATATTATACTATGTTATCTAAAGTTAAACATATTAAAAAGCAATACAGACTTACCTTAATCATAAAATGAAGCAGATGATATGCAGTATAAAGTAAACTTTTATTAAAAATATGAATTACACTTTGGGGAAAAACTGTAAAATGGATGTTTGGTTCTGTTTATGATGTCTACATTGATCAGCCAGCTTCTCGATTTGAAGTAAACATTTCAATTCATTTTCAGAGGAAGGTTCCATCTGAATAAATGCTTTCAGAGTTTTAATAGAGTCCATTATGGCTTTGTCCATTATGGCAGCATTAAAAATATCTTTCGGCAGGTAAGTAGAGAAAAGCCCTGGCAGTTTCCTACCGATATTAGTGCATACGTCTTCGTTTACACCAGAGCTTTGGCCACAGTGTGTATTTTCTCCATTAAACGAGGAAAAAACATTTTTTTGTCAAATTTTTAGTTCGAATTAACCGAAGTGATAAAAATTTAGTTCGAATTAATGAGATATTTTTAACATTAACTCCAATACAAGTTTTTTGGGGCCTTTGGATTAGTTCGAATTAACCGAAAGTTCGAATTAACCGAGTTCGAATTAACGAGCGTCCACTGTATAATGTAATAAGAACTATTTTTAATTGAATTTTAAGAACTTATTGCTTTTTTAGCTTTAACTCAGTCATATGTTAACACTATAAAACATATCAACTTTTTATTGCCACTTCATCTAATTGCCATCACTTGTTAGGAAATCATTGACAGGAATAGTTTAAAGGCGTTGCTATAGAGAGAATCGGTTAATATGGTAGAGGAGAGTCTGATAATATTCAGTAATGATTTCCCTGTGTAGCACTGAAAAGTTCCTCCGGCTGGACCATTGAATAATCAAAATTCATTTTCTTTCCTGGAAACTTGTAGAGAGCGTTTAAAGCATATATACGCAATATTTTATAACTGCCCTGAGTAAATCATAGAAATGTCAATTCTTAAAGAGACAGAAACTTCAAATTGTTGTTACGTACAACATATTAGATTTTGCAAAAAATATACAACACATGTTTATTGTAATCATGTTTACTTTGTCATACCCCACCCCTCATCTGTCATTAGTTTACGTAACGAGGAAACAAGCGCACCATATATTTATTGCAAAGCCTGCAAATACATTTAAATATATAAAATGAGGATATTTACTTAAGTTTTCTCTACGTTAATAAATAATACTGTATTTTCGGAGAAAAGTTACTATTTTGAAATTTTGCTTGAAATCCTCGAACACTTCTAGTAAATACAGTAATTATGAAAAAGTATTCCTAGAAAGCCGATTTTTAAATTAAAACTGTTTTAAATAGATTAATCGCTGCAGCGTTATTTCAGACCATTAAAAATGTGAACACTCTCTGTTATAAGTCAGTGCACTAAATATGGATGTGTGTAAATATATTTTTGAAAATTAGAGATATCTAAGCAATATGAAAGTGTAAATCGGTTGATAGACCATTCTTAAACAGGAATTAGCTTGCACTTTCAATATTTTACTCTATATACAAAATGAGAATTGTTAATATTCTTTTTTTACTACATTGACGAAACTTAGAATTCACAAATAAGTATTTTGTGAAAGAATAGGACCTGTTTTTCAAAAAATTACTGAAAAATGCTGGCACTTTTCAAAATGCTCCATGCGCATTCCTTTGCTTCTAATTTCTTCCAAATTTCTCAGGATTGTTAAATAAAGTGTTTGTCACAAAATTGTGCATAATTCTTTAATACCATAAATCTTTTTTTCAAATTTATAGACCATGAAATAAAGTAAAAACATGCATAATCTAAAAAAAACAGGCAAATTAAGTATATATATGTGTTTTGATTCTTACAAAAACAAAGTCAGTGCACAATTACGTTTATATATATGTGGTAAACTTCTATAAAAAAAATTATGGTTTTTAAATGACATGCAGTACGCATGAGCATTTTGAAAAACTGGCCTTATTCAGCCAAAAATTTCTTATTTGGAATTCTAAGGGTCTTCAGTGTGGTAAAATGAAAATTATTTTTCTGCACATAGAGTTAAAAAGGAAACTTGTTCCCCTAACAATATGCCTACGTTTCTAAGCTTATCAAATTTTAATTTTAATAATGCGACCTCTTTCCGTACTAAAATCATCTGTTGAATTACATATAATTCCTAAAACACTGTAAAATCTAACGTCGGTGTAGTAGGCCATCGATCCTTGAAAGTTTCTTATATGTCAACTGGGAAAAGACAAAACAACCTAATGTTAACTTTACGTATAGTAGTAAAGTGAGTCATATTATACATGTTTCACTGGTTTAAGAACAGTTAAAATTTATAGATTTTTCTAAAGCATATTTTTCGATTTTTTTCGTGGATAAACGTTCTGATATTTTTCTTTTACAGCCAGTAAGTCTATTAAAAGCTAATATTCATGTATTTTAACAGGTTCACATAGAACTATATACATAACAGATGGGGAGAACTGAATTTCTGTCGATGGGAAATAAAGTAAGTCCTGATTTTTCTACCTTCTATAAACTGAATTTCATCGCAAAAGCTCAGATTCATCTCTTTCACATATATCCACTTCTATTACTCTTTTTTCTGCAAATGTCCTTCCTGGCATGAATGATGAGAAGGGAAGTGATGGATTATTGCAATCAATATGATTCTTTAATTGTTATCTGATGCGTCCCCTGAAAAGTGGGCATCTATTATTTATTAGGTCTATGGAAAAGTATGGTCGGAATCATTTTAATTATTTCCTGAATAGGTTTTTTGTGATTTCTGGGGAATAAACCGACAACTTGTCAATAATAATTATTTTTTTATTTTTTAATAATAATCTGATTTTACATCATCAAAACGAAAAATCATGAAGGATATTGTAGAATAGTGGTTTACTAGGAGCCCTCGACTAAAAAACCTTAGGCGATCGATCTGTTGGCAATCCCTTGTATTTTAAACCGACTTCGTTTTTCCAATAATGCCGACATCATTATCTTTAACGTTGCTTGGAACGGTTGCAAACGCTGTAAAACCTGACAGAAATATGCACAGGTATTTTTTAATATAAATGTTATTCCGTCAAAGTGTAGTAAGTTATTTTAAATTTAACGCATGAACTTGAGGATCCGGTATCAAGGTTTTCGCCCTTCTACTGTTTCCTGAAACTTAAAAATTACTACAAATGTAAATATTTCCTGTAACTTGAGAAAAATAGCGAATTCTAACCTATTCTTGTGACAGTGAGAGATACTTAAACTCAACTTCGTCATTCATAAAATCTTCATGTTATTAATGACAAAACGGGGTGTTATTTATATCAGCTAATTAGCAAGCTCGATAGAGAGATGTGATTAAAAGACATCTATTAAAACTGGAATATTGATAACTGGATAAACTTGTATAAGAAATATGGAAAATAGGGCAAATGAAGTATGAAACAGCCTCTGAGAGCATTATCACCCGTACTTCTACTTCAATGTATGTTTGTTACCTTCTGGTCAGAGTAGTTCGGATCGAAGATATCGAATAGTCCCAAATTACGAGTTCGTGTTTTCTGCTTTTTTTTATTGTTTCATTTTATTGATCTTTTCTTTTAATACGATCTTTCTCGCTTTCTATGGACTTCCACCTCGGTTTTCGCCAAATTAATTGCTCCTGATTTATATTGACTCTATAACAATTGACTTAGATCATTTCTTCTCGCAAACCCATACCTTTCCCCGCGTTTTATTTTTGCTTTTTTTCTCGCTCGAATTATGGCTACAACAGTGAGAAAAGAAAAACAGTTCACTGGAGAATGGAGCTGAAAATAAAGCGTTTGATTCCCAGGTTCCTTTTGTGTCTAATGTACGTGACCAGTGTACGACTAATAATTGTTTATTAAATAGGTGATGACTGTTTTTATTCACGCTTCTTTCGTTTGCGTAGAAATTATCGAAATATGAATATTTAAATTAAATGATAAGGGAATAGCCTCGTTCAAGATTGTGGATAGCTTATTCATCTTGATAATTTCAAAAGAAATGTATAATGTATTAATAGTTTATTTCTATACGTTATTTAGGTAATGTAATCATGCATCATCTACGGGTATCATCGCTGTTTAAAACTATTCAGTACGATGAGGTCAGCGAACAGAGTATATACAGTAATCAGACACATAGGCATCCAATTGATAAATTTTGAACAATATATTGAGCATATGTAACTCTGCAGGCCTAGCGCTATTGTTTTACTTAACACAAGCAATTTCATACCCTTCATACTTTCTAATTTTCTGCATGAAAACCTCTTTTTTTTTAAATACTTATATGCTTGCGTATGTGCAAAGTCCGTGAATTTAATTTATATATAATTTTAATTGTTATTTGCCTTGTTGCAATCTAAACTTCCATTTCGATAAAATATTTGTTTTGAGTTTAGAAAGAAAAACAGCAAACGTTTTTATTTGTCTTAAAACAAACAAATAAATAAATAAATACGAAGGGTCGTATAAAATAGTGAGGTCTATAGCATGTTTAATTCACGTGATACTATTATAAATATAGAATAAAGTTATACAGAGGTTCATCGGATGATTTTCATGAAAACGTATTTTATAGAAATTAAATTGTGAAAATCTTTGTCAACTACGGTACACCTAACTAAAAGATTTATGGCCAATTTTTTATTCAAAGGATCTTAACTAAGAAGAAAGTCTTTTTTTTTCCTTTTCGATGGTGAATATTCTCTCTGAAAAGTCTATTTGAAAATTCTACTTTGATATCTGATGTACTCGCCTTCTATATATCTTCGGTTTTCAGATTATTTTATGAAACATTTCCCTTGTCACCTTTTTTAATACTTGAAGGATTAGAAAAACTTCTCGAGAAACAAGAATCAATGGGGAGCTAAGTGAACTCTATGAATAAATAATCTATGATAGTTTGATCGCTGAGTGGTAGTGAAGATTAGTTAGTATAGTCAAACGTTTAACAAAATGAACAAACAAATAATACTATAAATAAATAAGAATCACGTATTTCTTTTTTAAACGCGTACATCTATCTGATGCATTGAATTGTGGTATAAAAACTGAAGAAAATTCCGCTGAAATAAAACATTGATGAACACAAACATTGATGAATACAGTAAACAATGATAATCCAGCAGCGAAGGAATTATTTAATACCTTGGAATCCTAAACTCTTAATAAATGTGTGCGATAAAATAATCACCTTCGTTTTGTGATTTCTTTTACTAATATATGAAAGGGTTACAAATTCAATTACTAAATTGAATTTTGATTAATATACCTGAAAATTTAATTATTTCGATAAACGTGACATTATTATCTGTTAAATTTACATAATGTAATAAAGTCAATATAAAAGTGATTTTAATAAATAATTCATACCTTTCAAAACTTTTCAAGCTAAAAATTTTAGTTTTTTATATTAATTTGTTTTTTGGTTTACTTTTCGGTGAAGCAGCAATTACCGCCAACTAAACAACCATATAATCTATTCTAAACAACCTTAACAAGATTCATAAAAATAAAGATTTGTTATATATTTTTAATTTTTAGATATGGGTATTTTAAACGTATTTATTATTTGAATCAAATAATGGTTAAAGAAAATCTTAAAAAAAAAAAATTTCTGAGGTTTAAAATCTGATAATCTTTTTAAGTTCTGAGTAAAGTTTATATTATCAAATTATAGTGAAAATTTGGAATACTGGCCTTTAATCTTATTTATTTAAATGATTTTATTACACACGAAATCCGAAAGAAATGGAAACTCGTGTTTTTTCTTTCAGTATGATGAGTATTCCCTTTTTTGCAGTATTTAAACATTTATATTTATTGCTCATTTTATAAGTTCTGGTTGATAGAGTTTTAGAAAGATCACATTTAAATTTCTCTATCTCACATATCGAATAATCGTGCGCTTAAAAATTTTGTGCTAAACGAAATATAGGTGTTTTGTGACTGAGAACATGTTATGTGATTAATCTAATGAAAACAATGCTCCCTCACACACACCCTGTTACAGGTGTAGCGTCATACTCATTCTCGCTGCAGTGGCAAATCATAGTGTTAGGATAAATTAATTTAACCGAGTTAGAAAATTCTAGACTAGTAGTTTTCCTGGTCGACTGTAGATGTCGCTGCATCCGGTTTTTCTTTTTGATCGCTTAACGGCGTAAGTTTTGATCTCATTACCTACCTGCATGGTCTATCATTCGATTTATTTATAATAGACACTTACTAAGCGGAAAGTTTGTTGAAATAAATTTAAAATATTGGTTAAATAAGTGCCATAAAGTAGGGTTTGTATGTACAGTTTTTGAACGCGTTTATATACTTTTTCTTCTTCTTTGTTAAACGTATTCTTTTTCATTCATGTCTTCCGTTGAAAATGTTTCGTTTCTTTTAATTAAAATGATACTGCAACAGAACTAACTGTGTTATCAAACAACGAATGACCCTAAGGCTCCCCCACCCCCTCAACACTTTAAGAATATTTACTTCAGTTTTATGTTTATTTCTTTATATATATAATGCAATTATTTTAAACAAGATCCGTACAGATTTTGCAGTTGGATTATTTTTTTTCGACAATAGTCAAATTAGAATAAAATTATTTAGTATAGTTTACTACAAGCTTTCATCAAGCTTAATGTATTTTAAGTGTATACTTTTAGTAAATTTTTAGTACTTTAGTGTATTTTTTGCATTAATATTTTCTTCGTGAGTCGGTTTACTGTTTCCGCAATTATCATTTTACAGTTATCTAATTACTCTTGAATTTTTCTTTTTATCTATTTTAAATATTTATGAAACAAAATACTAAAGAATATTAAGAATAACAGTTAAAACACTCATTACACACGCCAGCAGGAAATTATCGCAGATCTGCAAAATATAGAACATTTAATTTGTGTTAATCTCTCCAAATAATCCATGCATAGCATTTTAAAGCTCTTCACAAACAGCTTTTCGTGTTCTATAGGGTTTTAAAAGAATTTCCATAAAGATTGCACAGTTTTAAATTATACACAGTAGACAAAAATCGTCGAATATCATACAAAAACATAAAACTTCTTAAAATGCACTACAAAAAAATTGAATTAGCTTTTAGATGAATTTTTTATTAGGGATTAAAAAGCTTAAGCATTTCTGTAGCGTTCTCAACAAGTTTTGTGTAAACAGTATAGTCTCTTATGGACGATACTGTTTACATAAAGGTAACAGTATCGTCCTTAACTGGTAGACGCGTTTTCTTCTAACATTGTTGAGATTAAAATCTCTTAGATTCTCTTAAGTCGGATATGACATTGCTTTACTCCCTTAAAAAAAATTTTTAAGGAAGAAAAAATAATATATTGTACTATATGATCCTAAATAACTCTTTTGAGCCATAAATAATACTCAATAAATAAGCAACATATTAATGCAATTTTTTATGGAATTAAGAGTCATCTCGATTTTATTTTGTTGTTCTAAATTCACATGATTCTCCTGTTTACAGGCAGATTGCAGTATTGCAGACAGATTGCAGTATCTATCTTGGATCTTGATGTTAAGATTTATTCATTTAAGAATAAATTTGAGATATATATATATATAGACTTCTAGAATAGTCAGCACCCTTGAAACAAGGCTACAGCTAAATTGTTTCATATTTTTTTTTCAATATTTTATGAAGATTGTGCTCGTCTCGTAGCACTTTATTGACTATGTTTTAAGCGAATGTTTTTGGATATAGAAGTCGACATTCTTCAATAAACCCGTTTTCGAATTATGTTATTTCAGCAGCAAAATGGTATTAGAAATTCCAATTATTTTTTTCATTGGTGTTTTCTCGAGTGTAGATTTCTTATTCATACCAGGCTTGACACTATGTTTTTCCTTGCTGTTTACTGCTGCTATAATGCAGCTACAATTTGGGCTGAATTAACTAGCTGTTAGTAGCACTTAACACTAACGAATGCCCTCAGCTGTAAAGTCAAATAAACTGTATTGGCAGTTGCCACTGAGAAAGGTAGAAAAATTCACCAACGAAATGCGCTTTTACTTCTTTCCGATTTTTATAACATATTGATATTGCTTCCCTAGCTGTTCAAACAAGTTCTTTCCACTATCAAAATTCCATTGGAATTATTAAGACTATCATGCACAACACATTCAAAAATATCGATATAAGCCCCACATAAATTGATATAAATCGAACACTAGTCTAGTAATATGGCTGTTCACAAAAAAAATAATACAGTATTGACTTTTGCTGTGTGTTTCCCCTTTTTATAGCCCATCACCAAAAGTGAAAAGATAATTTTATCTATTCAATTGCAAGTCCTTTTAAAAAAATGATATCTCGTTTGATGATAAAATCAGACATTTAAAAACACTACAGTTTCAATTTCGCTTAACCAAAAGGCAGTTTTAAGTAGGGGACATGAAATATTTTAATTCACTTCCATTAACAACAGGACCTATTTTACTGTTAATTATAATGGAATTAAAGATTTTCTATTCTTTAGCTTGTTCCACGAATTTTGGTACAAAATTCCCTATAATATGTAGTAACTGACTTAAAAGGAAAAATTGAAGAAAGCCCATTATATTAAAAAAAATAGTTCATGTTATAAACTTATTTGGTTTCTTAACATAGCAGTCATTAATATAGATTTCTCTCAGGCTGAAGTTCCACCATCTCAAAATAAGCAAAAGGCGTAACAGGAACAGCATTTTAATCGCATAATTTTTTTATTATTTGATAATTTCTTACCCTCATACATGCTATATACTTTTGCAATAATCTTTCATTTTTGTCTAATTTTCCAAAGCTTTTCGGTACCGGTGCAGAATTTTTAGCAGGAATACAATTTCATCAATTGAAAGAAAAGGGGAAAAAAGTCGTGTTTTGGACGTAAATCTTATAAAAGCTCAACTCAGTTAAGAAGATTAAAAAAAAGTACTCAGTTTTGTTAAATGTTGGGATGTTATTCAATAGAAATCCTAATCACCAGACGGAATGTTGTTTTACATTTACACAACATTATCCAACCGAAAATGAAAGCATGTATTGAATTTATTAAACATTAAGATTGCCCAAGTCCATGTAATGGAAAATCTATCGGGAAACTCGTTTCCACTTAAATATTTCTTCATTAGATTAACGATTTAATGAATATGCTTTCATTGTTATAGCAATGTTGGACAATAAAACATAGTTTAATTCAAAAAATAATCCTATAAAGAGATCCCCTACCGAACAAAGGAGCATGTTAATTGGAGTGAGTCACCTTGAAATTCGCGGATCCCCTTTGCTTTTCGAAGACTCCTCCTAATAATCGATCGGCACACTCTATGCAAAATAATTACGATTTCAACCCTTGCTATTCGTTGGTATGAGGAAAAATTCCGGAACAAATGCTTAGGGACGACCTCCTTTTTTTTATTGCTGAGAACTCTTTACAGAGTTGTCGTTGTGTGTTTTACAGAAAATTGTTAGTCTATATGCATAAAAAAAACTGCGAGAAACAACCGAGTGCTTTGAGAGTCAAATGGTTGTGAAATACGTTCAAACGCTGAGAGAACTAGTTTGAAACGATTAACTTTCTATTAAAGGGATGAAATTTTGTAATAGAGTTGTTTAAGAGTAATATCACTTTATAAAATAGACAATATGAAGACGGAGAGAAGAATAAAATCGCATGCATTAGACAAAAAATAAGAGAGAATTATAAAACCTTCTTTAAGCATTTGTTTACCATTTGCCCTGTTAATTCAGAAATGTGTAAACTAAAGTCAAAAGTCCTGTTGCAAATATAACGGGCATAAAAGCCAATGGTTCTTGGCAATTTTCTATAAGCGGTATCTCTTCCAGGGATCATCGAATGATAACGAAATTTTGCTTGTAATATCATTATAGTTTAACAAGATGATTTTCATACACTTTTATCTTTTTACTAAAATCGCTTCTCTTTACTACCTTTCATTTACTGGTAATCCTTAATAGTAAGAGTTCAACTTTTACTGACTGGTTAAAGTAAGTCTCTCCAGCAACTTGAAACATTTTAACATTTTATTATTTTTTCCTTTATGTGAATAACTACTGGTATATGAATATTGTAATTTGCTACGGATTTAAAAAAAAATTTTCTTTAATCTAGCTTCATTCTGCAAAATAAATTAAAATATATTGCAACAATAATTCATTTAAAGATACAAAATCAGGAAACAAACACTCACATAACAGAATGCATTTTATGTAAAATATATTACAGTTTCGTCAGGGATTGTAAACTGTGCCAAATCATCTAAATTTTTAAAAGACGAATGAATTCATAAAAAAGCCGTTTCTAGGATTTAAAATAATGGGCAAATTTAAAGAGCCATATTTTTCTACTTATTTCTCAAATTAAAAATGAAAGAATTAATTAATAAAACAATTTGACAAAGCTGAAAAATTGGACTTTTATACAAACTAGTGAATACTTCTTAAAATCCACGATAACCCCTTTATTTTCATTGTGGATTTTAAGGAGATCTGTGTTCCTGTGATACATCTACTACTTTCCCAGCACCTTTGCATGTTAAAGTTACTTCTCGGTATTTCTCGGCCTGCCAGCAGTCTTGCCTTTTCGACCATCAAAACGTAAAAAGAATTTATCCAGAACAAAAGTTAATGCAAAGCTTATGTATAGAGAGAGAACAGGAAACCGTAACCGACGATTTTGTTTCAGATAATTAAAAATAGCGGATGAGGTGTCTACACTTCACGCGCAGACCGACATGTCTATTGGTAACCTTGAAATCTCCGATTCGTCTGTGATTCAATACTGAAACGCACCTGCCTACGTCGAAGAATAACTTTGTAAGTGTAAGCATTATTTGAACAATGTATTATACATAAAAATCAAGTGTGTGAGTATAGCATATATGTGTGCAGTACCTTAAAAAATTGAAAATTTATAATCTGTAGCAACTGACAGCTACTTAATTCAATCCCACGTACAGCTGCATTAGAACAATAATAATGCCGATGGTAACAAGCTAGGCTGGTATGAATACAAACTATATACTCGAAAAAAAGTGCGATTGAAAAAATATTTGTCTCAGAGCTATCTGCACATGTAGACTCGGGCTATTTTTTTATTTATTTTATTTATTTATTTATTTATTTATTTATTTATTTATTTTGAGCTCTTACGTTTCTGCTTGTTTTCATGTTCGTTGCAACTATTTTTACTTTGTATTTACATGTTTTGACTTACTTCATTCTAATTCTTTAAGATAATTTAAAAATAAAGTTTCATTTAGGCGGCTTAAAAAAATAATAAAAGTATTTCACAGCCAACATTGTTAATGTCATTTCTTTAAATGAGAAGCATTGACACTAGGCAAAGGATATAATTGTTTCTTGCATGTTTAGATCCTGAACACACTCAAATAGAACGCTTGAATTTTGGTTGAAAGGTGTTAGTTATTGTTCTTTTCATTATGTCTCAAAGCATTTTTCTCAAGAATCGCCTTGATGAAAAGCAATTGCGCGTCCACACACAGTGTCACCTCCGTTTCCCTATAATGTTTCAACTAATTCATACTTTTAGAATTTACTTCTGAACAAAACATTTTCCCTCGAACAAAAATGTATGGCATGCTTGTGATTTGTGTTATTTACTTTTAACTGCTTGCCACCCACATGATGTAGTGGTCAGCGTTTTGAGCTGCCCCATAGTGGGCTTGGGTTCAAATCCCGAATAAGTCTCGACTGTTTCCGTGTCGTCCTCCTCATAGGGAGCAATACTGGCTCACCTATTTGGTGGTCCTATAATAAAGTAGCGGTGAATAACAAAAGGTAAAATGTCTAACGACAAGTACCTCCGTATTAGACTTTAAAAAAAAATTAACTGTGTGCATGTAAAAAAAAACTGCAGTATACTACAGAATATATTTAATAAAAAGGAAAAACTAAAATTGAATCATGAAAATATAATTTCTGTGAACTTTATCATTTTTCTCTCTTTGTTAAAACTATTTCAGTGGTCAAAGATTATTTGAATCCTCCTTCTTCGAACTTTTGCGCTGCTGATGATTTCAAAGAAGGAAAGCGAAATTAAAATGAGCTCATTGAAAAATCTAATTTTTTGTTTTATTAAACAGAGATGTTCAGACACCTCTCATACCGTATAAGACCACATCACAAGTATCCATTAACCTTTTTATTGCCCGTCTGGAAGCGAGATTAACATTACTACAGAAGAAAATATACTAATGTAGAAAATGTGTATGGAAATGTGGGTGGGTAAATCTCTGCAAAAATTTAAGAATTCTCCAATTCGTAGCACAGCCAGGCTCTCATTGTCATCAAGAGGGAACGTGTCTTAGGTAACGATTATTTCTATAAAAGACAAATTTTCCAAAATAAGAATACATGCGCAGTTGAATAATTTCCTTTTGAATGGCAACGTTGCTTGGAGTCTGTTAAAATGAAAATCATTTGAAACACTCCTCTAAGCAAACGTTGTAACGTTTCTAAACCTGTGTGTTTGGAAGTATCCTTCATTTAGAAATAGAGTTGATGAATTACTAGCTAAAGTGGCAAATTAAAAAATTAATTTCTTAAAGTATGAGCAAGGGTTAATCCCTTTCCGTGAAACGCTCCTTATTCATTCATAGACGATTTTAAAAAGTATTCCTTGAATTTTTCAACCGTCTTGCTCAAAACATGATCTAGTTCTAGAAAGCATATCTAATGCTTGTTTGCAGCTCTGTTATTTCTTTTTATTTGTCGAGGCCACTTCAGACATATGCTGATATATGACTTTACATTGTGATGTTTTTTTGTCTTTCACGCTGGCCTCAAAGCTTGTCTGATTTAGCTTAAACTTTTGACTGAAAATATTCCCTTATACGTATCAAGAATCCTCCAATGAAAATAAGTTCCAGTCGTTGAGTGAAATTATCAGTTTTACTAACTTGATAAAAACGCATGATCTTATAAAATGTGATGAATTAAGGTGAAAAAGCTTGCATCGATCTAATGAAGCTGATCATTTTTGAGTTTTCTTGATGAAAATACCTGCTTTGATGCCATAATAGAAATGCCAGTTTCAACGTAAAGGTTTAATAAACCTTGGTTACTTGATTATTAGATGTAAATATTAAAATCTTGATTATCTGATAGATGATGATATTAAAGTTTTAAAATTCATGATCGGATCATACTTAGGTATTTTTTAAGTTGCTAGAGATAACATATGAATCGAAAAATGTATACGACTTGGACAGGCATAATAATCCAAAATAAATTTTAAATCCCCCAATTTCAAATTCTACTGCATAACCCATGAATGGCAAGTTCATGCATTTCCCCTAAGCACATTTTAAATCTGTGGAGCTTTTAGAATTTTCAGCTATAGATTAAATATGACTTACAAAATGACCCATTTTAAGAATAGCTTGCAAAAGTAGCAATTCAAACCTAGTCATTCATAACTGTTTATAATAATATAAACATTAGAGCTCTATTCTCCGCTTATTATGATGAGCAAAGAAAGCTAAAGGAGTGAAATAAACGAACAGTATATTACAAATATCAAACAGACTGCATAAAAATTGATCGGAAAACACTCATATCTAGTTGGGTGTGGAAGATACAACTAGGGTCGGTTGCACGCGATTTTTTTGTAATAAACTATGACGGCAAAACGAAGACATTCTAAACCGTTAGCTGAAAAGATCACTCTTAACGATAGAAATGTTTAAGGCGCTAGTTTGAGGGGACTCCATCAGATTATCGACGCAAATGATCCGATATAGAATTTCATCCAAGGAATGGCAACATTTGGTGTGCGTAACCTTCGGACTGGCAGATCGTTTTTGCCACTCCACCGCTACACGGGACCAACTTTTTCGATCGATGAGCTTGCGCGAAACTACGAGAAAACACTGCGTCCATCTCTCACTGCCGCCCTCCACCCCATCTCCCCTCTTTCCTGCAAGTTACCGGCGTTCCTCAAATCGATTAGAAGCGAGCGCGCACAGCACAACACCAGATGGCCGAAACGGACAGATGCGGAGAAAACGACGAACGAAATAAATAAAAAAAAGTAAACGGCAACCTAATCCAACCGAAAGGGTTGAAGAAGGGTGGAGCCCACTGGCCACGGCGATGCTGCCCGTTGCGTGCAGGTGGAAACACGTGGATAAAAAATAACAAATAAGCAAATAAATAAATACGCCAAAAAAAGAGAGAGGATTCCGCGCGTCTTTAGTTAGCGAGGCGGCAGCTGCGGAGCGATCGGTCTGGAAAACCTTGGCCTACGTGACGTGGCCGCTGCAGCCCTTTTTTACGCTGGGGATCAAAGGGTTGACCTCATTTTTCAACAATCGGACTTGCACAAGCGTACCTCTCTTTTTTTTTCATTCTCTCCCTATCTGCTTTCTCGTACCCCTGCTTTGTGGTGGAGTAGTACGGTGGGAAGATGCCGTTACGTCTTCAATGTCGATATCGGGCTGCCTCCGATTTCCGGTCAATTGGAATCCCCCCCCCCCCCTCTCTCTCTCTCTCTATCGCCAACGGACACGTGGAAAAGTGCCTGTACAGTTAGTTCTTGCGGGGACGTGCTTGGATTCTTCTTGGATCCTGCGTGTGCTTGCGTTTCACGGTCGCGTTGGATAGCGAGCATGCATACAAATGGGGATGTGATAGAGAAGGTATTGTTCCCTTCCCCACTTGGAAGAGTTTGAGATAAACCAATTGAAAGGAATGTCTACGGCTTCCTCCCCCCCCCCCCCCATTTTTTTCACATGCATTTGATAGCGTTTGAGAACTTATCTTGTACAACAGTTCAACTGCATTTTTTATTGGACTCAGGTGCTACGCATATTTCGAAAATTATTAGAGTACTAGCATTTTTAAGAGTCATTTTAAATAAAATATTTAAGTTTCTTTTTCCTTGCGAAACCTAAAAAAATAAATTTTAAATTCGATTATTTCTTTCTCTTAGTCACATTATAGCGACTGAAACAGAGGTTAGACAGAAATAACAACAAAAATATTGGTGATATTTCTTTATGAAAAGCAATCTGCATTAAAGCACTTATCATTCGCAGTCCCACCGCGGGTGTGGATGTTTTCAGCCTTTCGGAATCGACTTTAAACTTTAGGTCTCCTGCCTAATTAGCCGTAGT